>JBAJHW010000008.1:24502491-24937491 GCA_037013535.1 Intellagama lesueurii | reverse complement strand
ATCCCAGAGTGCAGGACACGTCATAATGGGATCAACCTATAGGAAGCCAGCTTAAGGCTGAATATCAGGAAAACCTTCTTAACTGTTAGAGTGGTACAACAATGGAACCCGTGACCTTGGGAGGTGGTGGTGAGCGCTCCAACCCTAGAGGCAAGGTTTTCTAGGTATAGAGTACTCAGAAATGCATTGCCATTCCCTACTTTGGGTGCCCTGGGGCTGTGCAGCTTGCCCGAGGTAACGTAGGTTGGCTCTTCCCCTGCGACACACAGTGGCAACTGAACTCCCAGCCAGACTCAATGAGCTGTCCAGATACCATTAAAAAAAATGGACTACTAAAAATGTGTAACATGTTTCTGAGTTTTCCAGCTATATAGTCATCACTTTTCCAGCACCATCTGGAGGGGTACATGTTCACCACCCTTGTTCTCGACTCAGGCTAGACAATTCCAGAGTTCCCAGGGCTATAGTATTGAGGAATGCCGGGAGCTGAGCGAACTTAGCTTCCTCTGGTGAGACCCCAAGTTTTGTCTTTGAATTTCCAGTGTGGTCAAGATCTAGTAAGAAAGAGCCTTGGAACAGGCCCGTGGACACACATTTCAGGGGACCGGGTTTTTCCCTCCCTGCCTTCCCTCCACTAAGCTGTAGATGTTGATGTCTTGGATTGTGTCTGTCCAAGAGGCAGGGGTGCCTGAATGAAGGGCCACACGGAGGGCGGGTGTCGTGCATTGACTTGGCCCATTACACCAAAAGGTATCCACTCAGTCTAAGCGTATTCTGTACTTCTCACGTGCCTGTGCATTCACCTGGGTCTTTTCTCCGTACAAAGCGATTAGCCTTTTTGGAGGGAACATGTTCTTGCATGAAGAGACCCTAAGATGTTTTTCCCCCTCTGCGTGCAAGTTTGCCGTGATCAAAGCGAGAAGTGGAAGTGGTTTGTTTTGCTGAGCAGAGTTAATACTTCAGGAAGGCCAACTTGTTGAGGCTTGTTATCACATACTTTCAAATTGATGCTTGCTGAAGTAGAAGCTCGGAAATGCAAATTAAATGTTTTTAAAGCAGTGGAGAATGCTCCTCTTAGTTGAGCATTTTAATTGCAGTGGCCCTCTCCAGGCACTCGGGAAAACTCCAAATTCCTGTGAACAGTGGAGGATTCAAAAACAGCTTCAGAGTCGAGGGAAGAGCTGGGGAGTGTTCTAGGGAGGCTGGCCAGAGTTTGAGCCACTATGATCCATCGTGTGCAGATAGGAGTTGCCATGTTCTGAGGGCACTTCTGGCCCAGGCTTGGCCCTCATTTGCCTTCCCTTGTCCATTATTGTCCATCACGTGATATCTCTTGAGATCAGGCATCAAGCATTGATTGTACAAACTGTCTGCATGAAATGTGGAGCTATGATCGTACAGTGGGACTGTCGTATCCACGGGATCAGTACCTGCAGTTTCACTTATCCACTGCCTGAAAATATCAAATAACCCCCCTCCCCCCAGAGATATGCACTTCCAAGGCATGTTACCAGAGCATTATTCTGGAATCCAGGATAAGTTAGTTAGGCTTCGTTCCCAGTCAAAATCAATGAGCCTTGAATTAATTTGTGACTGACTATTACCAGTGATTTGAGAGATAGCTGTGTTTAATTATAAACTATAACTAGATCGTCTGGTTCCAACTAAGGATGGAGCTTTCAGATTTCTTGGACTACAGATCCCATAATTTTCCATTCCAGGAGTGATCCCTGAAATGCACACAGCTTAGAGACACCTAAATGCAGCTCACCTGGGAGATAGGCCTTAACAGGAAGGCTCTGAAGCTGAGCTAGGCCTAGTTCTGCCTAGCTTACTGCTCAAAAAGAAAGCTCCCAGCTAGCACTGGGGCAGGAAGAGGCGGCCGGGGTGAGGGCGAATGATTTAGTAGAAACAGATCTCATAGGTTAGCAGTGGCTTTGGGCCAGTCGTCTGTTGTGCTTGGGTTGAGGTCTGTCGCAAACATCCTCAGAGATGTGTGTTCCCTCTACGTCTCTCCTGATTATTGCTGGCACAAACCTTTAACTTTTGCTCTTGCTTGATTGTCAAAAAGCCTTCTTTGTCAAAAAGCCTGGGGAGAGGAATTAGCCATGCAAACATGTCTTCCCCTTGCTTTCCTGTCAAAGAACGAGGGAGTGTGTATATAAAACACATAAGTAAAAAACTATATGTGCCCATGCCATTCCTGGCTGGTGCCTTTTGTCCTGGGTAGTCGCAGTAGTCATCGGTGGGTAGAATGAGGGGTGACGGGCAGACCCAGACCGAACATATTTATATACTCATGCACGCCTTCACACATGCCTGTGTTGACTAGAAGGTTTCTCAGAAGGTCTCAGCTCAGCTGAGAAGTAGGGGGGGGGGGGAAACATTATCCGTTCTCTTTGGTGATGGTGGGTTGGTATGTTGTTGTTGTTTGGTCGTTAAGTCGTGTCCGACTCTTCGTGACCCCATGGACCAGAGCACGCCAGGCCCTCCTGTCTTCCACTGCCTCCCGGAGTTGGGTCAAATTCATGCTGGTAGCTTCGATGACACTGTCCATTCATCTCGTCCTCTGTCGTCCCCTTCTCCTCTTGCCTTCACACTTTCCCAACATCAGGGTCTTTTCCAGGGAGTCTTCTCTTCTTATGAGGTGGCCAAAGTATTGGAGCCTCAGCTTCAGGATCTGTCCTTCCAGTGAGCACTCAAGGTTGATTTCCTTCAAAATGGATAGGGTTGTTCTCCTTGCAGTCCAGGGGACTCTCAAGAGTCTCCTCCAGCACCACAAGGGTTGATATAGGTTGATATATATTAGGCCAGCACTTTGACTTGTGCCTGGAAAGAGATCGGCAGCCACTGTAGCTGTTGGAATAAGGAGTTTCTGCTCTCCCTGTAACCAGCTCCCATCAACACTCACGCCATCGTAAAGTCTCCTTGTCTCTCAGTTCTCTCTTCCTATCTTTTTCTTTCTCACACACATGACACTCTTTCCCTCTCTCCTCTTTTCTTGTGGCACACTTCTTCACCCCAAATAAAAAGTGTCCTGTTTAAATGAAGAGGCCACATTTTTAACCCCTCTTTTCTTTGTAGCACGCTTGCCTGAAGGAAAGAGTAACTGTGAGTCTGTGGCGTGAGAGACATTGGGGTGGCCTGCCTTTTCCATGCTTCTTTTCAGCATCTTCTCTAAGCCTGTGTACAAGCTTTGCAGGCATGACAGCTAAAGCGTCTTCCTTGACGTGGCTGATCTTTGGCAGAAGGTGGGGGGGGAGCAGGGCGGCGTCACACGATCAGGGTCATATTGGTTTCGAATTGGTTGGATTGTCAGAAGCGCCATTTGGGGATGATCAATAGGAGGCAGCTGAGCAGCAGTGAGCCGGTTTTTCCTCAGCGTTTTGCGTCTGTTCATGGACGTGTTGGTTTGAAACAGTCTCCTCCTGGCCTCTGTGTTTCTCCCACGCCTGGGCTCAATGTAGTGGAAAGGACTGGAGGAACAAGGAGAATGGTGAGCCCCATTGCGGAGCACGGCAAGGAATTTTTGATAAGGGGTAAGAGATTCTTTCATCTGTCACTTTCCAAAAAGATAGCCTTGTTTGTTTGTTTGTTTGTTTGACTTCTGTATCACCCATCTGGCTACAAGGCCACTCTGGGCGGTTTACAACACAGTAAAAGAATAACATTTTAAAAAATATAGAACATACGTAATGGTTATACAGGAAAAGTTGGCAAAAGTGGAGCGGGAGGAAGCAAAATATTGTAACACTTTTAGAGACTCTCAGGTATATTTCAACATGAGCCTTCATGGCTTAAAATTCCACTTCTTCAGACACAAAGGGGCGCAAATACATGTTCAGATCACTCAGGGAGATGGATCACCTGGTTGTGGAGCCAGGGGTCGGGAGTTCGATTCCCCATTCTTCCTGGGAGAAGAGCCAGCCTGGGTAGCCTTGGGCAAGCTGCACAGTCCCAGAGCATCCCTGGAAGAAGAGAATGGCAAGCCACTTCTGAATACTCTCTACCTGGGAACCCCTAGGAAGAGTCACCGTAAGTCAGAATTGACTTCACAGCATGTAATTGTTATGACATTTATTCACATGGTGGTGAGAGTCATGGCCACATGAGGATACAAATAATAGACAATGACTTGTTAACACAGGGATGGGACTATCGAGCTGGATTCTAGCCAGCGTAGTAAGCTAGGTAGACTGGACTGTCATAGGGTAACAGAGATCAGAATCTGTCCAAAGGGGAAAGTATTGTTCAGGTGAGACACCAAGCCAAAAACTGGCATTCTGGGACTGAGTTTGAGGTCCACGTCTTATCTGTTTCCTCACTCCTCTTTTCACATGTGCTCCAGTACCTGTTTTTTTGAGCCAAGTGACTGCTGGAAGGCTCAATCAAGGCTTTCGCTTGGTTTTCCATACAAGAATTTAAAACTGCGCTCTGGACTTGAAACCTTGCTTGAGACTTAAAGTCAGGGAGGCAATTGGAATACGGGGTTGACGAGAGAGGATGGAGTTCTCAGATTTGTTTCCCGGGTGCCATGCTATCTTTCAGCGGCAGAATTTTAAAAACGATTTGTGTGAACCAGGATTCTCAGAAAGCCTGACCCTTCGGGGAGGGAATCCGCCCTTCATTACTTGAAAGGTCAGCTTTAAAAATGTGCTTTGCTGTGTTTGTGATGCCTTTTCTTAAAGAAGTGAGAAGCAAATGATTTCTGTGTGTATTGGTAAACAATGGTATGTAAGGTTGAGACTCTGGTGGTTGAAGCTGCCTCGAATTGATTGAGCTGTTCCAGAAGCAACATTCAATACTGCTAACGAAGATCAAACTCTTGGTGTCAGCTGGCGTTGGGGTACATAACACTCATTACTTATCAGGGCAATGATGGAAATGGGCTTTTGTTTATTAGAGAAAGAGAAGGAGGAATATTTATGCCCCAGAAGTCCATGACCTATGTTCCACAGTGGTAAATCTGAGGGTGCCACGAGATATATGTTCAGCTGAGTATCCTAGTCCAGTGGTTCACAGCCTAGGGTAACCCACGTGTTCTTAGAGATGTAAAATTTCTAAAAGTTTCCATTTTTCCATTAAAAAACAAGGAAAAGGGCTATTTTTTTCCCTAGGGAAAAAAAATGGAAATTTTCAGAAATTTTACATCTCTGGGTGTTCTTGGACTACAATTCCCAGAAACCCTGGCTAGAACAGCTGGTGGCAAAGGCTTCTGGGAACTGCAGTCCAAGAACACCTGAGTTACCCAAGGTTGGGAACCACTGTTTTAAATGACTTATGCAAACTCTTTTTTGTTTAAATCATGACGTAAAAGGAAAAGGGGATGCGAAGAGAAGAGAAAAGCAGGAGAACACGATGTAAATTCCTCATGTTGAGGTTTCTGGGCTTGGTAGAACTGCTGGTGTTGACAGCTAGGGAAAGAGAGAGGCTGGTGGAGTGGACTCCTTATGGGGTTGTCTCTCGGGGTGTTGCTAGAGTGTGTCGAGGTGGAGAACTCTTAACACATTCAGACATATTCAGACTTGAAAACGTAAACGGTGCTTCTTTGTTTTACTTCCATCCTCCTTAGGGGTGTTAGAAACTGAGCTAAGGATGCTTTTCTTTGCCTGTGGCTTATGATCGGCCTTCTGTTTATTTTATTTGTGGGTCTAGCCACAAGTTTGCAAAGTGGCTTTCCTGCTGAGTATCAGGAGGAAACAAAAACACCCACTGGGTAACTTAGTAGTAAAAAAATGGGACCCAACAAAACATGATTCCTTTTTACTTGAGAAATTAACCAGTTAAGACCTGCTTCCCAAATGAGGAAGCTGTTGAGAGACTTAGGATTTTTTGAACTACAGCCACCCCATAATACCCATGCTAGCTAGGGGATTCTGGGAATTGTAGTTAACAAAAAAAAAACTGTGCCAGCCTTTGGGAAGAGGGCATATCCTGAATTGAACAGGATCCTTTTAAGTTCATGAGTGGAAGCTGGGTGAAGTGTTTGGCAGAAGGGCAGTCTTGATGACGGGATGCTTCCATCCATTCCGACAGAGCCTCTAACCGTTCCTCCCTCCCTCTGCCTGCAACAGCCTAATCAACATATTGATGGAGATGAAAATAGGATGCCCTTGCTATGAACTTGACCTTAAACCTTTTGGCTTTTGCTGTCTGTGGAGGAAATTGGGCCTCATGAGAATGATTTGGGGAGAGCAAAGAGCCTGTCACTCTTTGGGGCTTTGAGCTCTTTTTTTTTAAACTTTCTCTCTTTCCTTTTTCTAATAGGCCTACACTCAATAAACAAAGGAGGGATACCTAGTGTAGTGGATAGAGTAAGGGACTAGGAGGAGACCTGAGTTCGAATCCTGGCTCAGCCATGGAAATTTACTTAGATGATGGAAATTGGTTCCCACTTGGCACACATTTGAACAAGCAGTCTAATGGCACCTTAAAAACTAAGCTGCTTTACTGGGAATAGATCTTCATGGACTTCAACCCACTTCAATAGGATGTTGTCTTGAGTGGTAGATACTGAGAAACACACTTGGCTCAGAGAGAGATGTGTATGGATGCAAATGAGTTTCTTGACAGTGGCCATTAACTCGCTGTCCATGGAAGGTGACGGGGATTTCTTAGCTTAGACTGGATTGTTTTCTTGATAGTAATCATTAATCAGCTCGTTTTTGGAGGTGACAAGAACATCCTAGCATAGGTAAACGGATTCAATGTATGAATGGTGATGAAACGTCTTTGTCCAAGTAGAAGGGTTTGATCTCAAGCAACAAAGAAACGTGTGCTACCTTAAATATTAATGAGTTACATTTGGTATAAGCATCTGTGGACTGCAGCCATAAATGTTGGTTTAGCCACCGCAGACATTATGCTAACTTTCCTCCTAAAAATGTGCTCTCTAGGTGGACTCTAGTGGGTGGGCGACTATAATCAGGCGGAATCGAAAGGCCAAAATTATAGGCAATGAAAATTGTCTGAGCAGGCGGCCATCAATTAAAGTTGTTTGTTTGGTGAGTGGCAATACAAATAGCCCGGCAAGGATGCATTGATTGGCACAGGGCTACACTAGACATTTTCTAGACTACAGGAAAACAAGGATTTCACCACCTGTGGCTTGGAGGGTTGTGCTGAATCCGGCCGTCCCACCTGTCTGTCATTTGCCGGTACAAGGCCAGCGCTGTGCACTCCCTTCAAAGAGTCTCTTGTTCAGAGGGAAGGGAACAGGCTTTCTCCCGTGCCTTGAGCCTCGCATTTGTGACTCTGAAACTAGCCAACGGGCACCGGTAGTACGCATTTCTGAGCATCCGTTTAGGGGCAAGGGGCATCCCTGATTTGGAACGTGGACTGCACTTGCCAAAAAAGATGTGCGTTGAACTTTCCCCTTCCTCCTTCACATTCCCCTTTCTGCTTTGTTAATTTAATAACCGGCTAAAATCCTCCTGTGCAACTATACAAAAGGTGCGTGTTTTGGAGATGTGTTGCTTCCAGAGAAGCGGTCTCCATAAACATTACCTGTTGTGCACAGAGTCACACAATATTCAGCAGACAATGTCTACAGAAATTTCTGAACTCGAGGCAATTCACTTCTGAAAGTTACTCCTTTTGCATGGCATAGTAGGCATCCTTCAGTCTCGAGAGACTATGGTAATGTGCTCTGAATAGAGGTCTTGGAACAGCGTCTAGTGTGGCTGAGGAGGCCAATTCGAGAGTGACCATCCCTTCCACACTGTGTATGGCAGCACAACAGGATTTTAGCCCTTACGTATTCACTTTGGAATACTGTGTTGTTGTTTTAATGACTCTTATAGAACGGTACCTACTGGCCTTTTTAAAAGCCTCACTCAGGAACTGCTGGAGTTTTTACAGTCTCGCATGCTGCCTGGAGAAGGTGTGACTGGGAGGGTATTTTCTGGGCTGGGCTGACTGTCAGTCTATCCAACACTAACCGATAGTCCTCTCCTGCCTCTGAATTCAAAGAGCCCCATCTCTTTGCTCAGTGCTTTTTCCCTCTCTAAAGTCTGTTGAAGTCTGTTGCTGAAAGCAGTCATGTTTGTCAGTTTTCTATTGAATTGTAAGTAACTAAGTATTTTTTATTCATTCTCCTACTATAATGTCTCAGACTGAGGTATTGATACTCTAAGTGCCAGTGAGTGAGGAAAGGGGCACTGTCAGTAACCATTCTGCCACTCCCCATCCATGCACTGTGCATGAGCAGTAACACTAAACTACATAGAGACAGCTGCTTAACATGCCCTGGTTCCATCAGGATTCTATTCTCAGAGCTGCTGACAAATCAGTGGGGATGAGCCAGTTACTGCCCTCAAATTTACAATCTAAAAAGATACAGCACCACAGTCAAATCAAATGAAATCGAATGTGGCTCCTTCTTGTAGTGTTATACAAGCCATGTCTTGGTACGTCTTGTTGGCTAACTAATATTGTCAGGTCTCTCACACTGATGTGTCAAAGAGCTGCTGTGTTTTCCCCAGTCTCCAGGCAGGGAGAAAAATCTCTGGGGAAGCTGTGCTAAGAAGGAGAACTTGTGTCCTGTGATGGATGGCTTTAGCCTCTAGACCATAGAACAGGAAGAAGGAAGCTTTGAGTCTGCCCGTGTTTTTTGGCCGACTGCTTCCACAGCTCATTGGCCATGTTGGGTGGGGCTTTTTGAAACTGACACCCAAAACATTTGGAAAGCCATCAGCTTCCCTACCCATGCTGTCAAAGCTAATGATGCAATAAAGCCACCCTCTTAACATCTTTGGGAGGGAAGAAGTGCTGCAGAAAACAGTGAGATTTATTTCCGAGTAAACACAGATGGTAATGGTTGGGTGTTAAATTTCTTAAGTCTTTAATGTGTTGCAAGGCCCATGTGTGTGTGTGTCTGTGTGCTTTCTTGCTTGTTCATAGACGACTGATTTTCACGTGGGCATCTTGAATGTTGCCTTAACAGATTTTATACAGGACGATCTTCCTAGTTGGTCATCACAGCCTTGGGAAGGAGTCGAGAGACAAATTTAGAAAGATTTCCTACGAAGGAAGAAAATGTTTGTGTGTGTTTGATTTCCAAAATTCACTTGTTTTGTTCCTTTAATAGTCGGATGGTCTTCTTTTCCCAGATGCCTTGGTCCTTCTCCCTTTTTCTCCCTCCCCTTCCCCCTGCTTTTCCTGTTTTACTTTTCTCTGATAGCTTTCTGGTGGGTGAATACCATCTAAAGCCATCCCCAAATAGGTAAAAGATCTTTCTTTGTTCCTTCAAGCAAACCACTCTAGAATATCAAATTCTGTGCTTGCTGGCATTCTCCGATTCCTGTGTGATAGATTCCCCTTGGCTCAGCTTTGTACACTGCTTGTAGGTAGAGATGTAACTACTACCCATCACGTAGCAAAATTTGCTTTGGTAGTGAAGAAAACACACGCCAAGCATCAAAAGTCTTAAGAAAGAAGGGAAGCTATGTCATCTTACATTTATGTATAAATATGTTGTGTCAATGCTATGTATGTTTTGTGTTGCTCTTGATATCTTGTGATGACCTGTGGTTTTAAGCAAGCAAGCTTTGTTCTTCTAATTAAAAGTTCTGTTAACAAATATGCCAGGTTGCATAGGGCAAGAGTGAGAAACCTGTAGCCGCCCCAGATTATTTTCAATGCATTGAAATGGGTCCATCACATTTCAAGCCCCAGTTGGCAGACTCCAGGTCCCATCAGCCCCAGCCAGCATGGCATGTTGTTGTGAATGATGGGAGTTGGAGCACACCTGTGTTTTGAGAGCCACAGTTTGTCCCTATAGGGAAATAGCTAAAATGCCCCTTGACCCCAGGCCTGCCGAACACGGCACCTGAGCAGCGAGTCTCCATTAGGGCCAGAAGCGTAGACTCTTCCACCGTGCGTCTGTTGTTTGTGTGCATGCAGAGTGATGGGAGACAAACTGAGAAGTAAGAAACATTTCAAAGCCATAACTTTTAAAATTGTCCAGTTGGAGGGTGACCAAAAATGATGAAATGGAGGCACTAATATCCTTTCCTTCTACCGCAGTTCTGAGATGGCTGTTTTCCTGAAATGATGTACATGTGTTGTCTTCTCTTTTCCCTGTAGGCCATGGCAACCATAAAGAAAGCAGTCCTTTCCTTAACAACTCTGACCTTAAAGGAGACTATTATGACAGGAACTTGGCATTATTTGAGGTAAGGAAAAAGTCATTGTTGTCTTCTTTTCAGTTGCTTTTATAAGTAACTTTTTAGGCTTGTGGGGTGGAAAATCTGTCAAGCAACCACTGGTCCATTCTAATCTGGGATTGTCTCCTCAGACTGACTGTGAGGGTCAACATTTTTCCCCAGGCTTGTGATCTGGGCCTTTCTATGTGTGCACACCTTATAAGATATATTCAATTCTTCAAAAAACCTCTGGTTTATGAATGCGGGATTTTGTGCTTCTGTAGTCACAATTCAGAAAGCCAGGAAATGGCCCAATATTGCTGCACAATATCATGCCCACGTTGCCAGCAGGAAAAAGGATGCTAAACTTGATGTAGCAAAGGGCAGCCTGAATACTGACAACACCAATGGCAGCGGTCTTGATGGTCTACAGGATAGCCTCTTCTAGACAGTGTAACTAAAAAAGAACTCATAACTCAAAAACCTTTTGCCCAAACATCCCCAAATTTAGCACAGAGGAAGAGCCGACTTTCTGCTACATCAGTGTCAAATTCGGTGCTGATCTAAAGTCCAGTTTCATAGTTACAATTTTTTGTTTGTTTGGGGTACCCCTCTTTTTTGAGTTGGCTTACGGAAATCTGAATCCTGCTGTCAGCACAATGTATTGCTGCCCTCCCGGGCACCAATAATCCCTTAGCATTGTCCTTTTCATCTTTTCTGTGGCTGTAAACTAAACTAAGACAGGTCTATAAATAGGCTGTTCCTGGAGGAGTGTACGTTGATGGCAGAAATCCAACAAGAGCCATTTGCCGTGCTCTCTGGGGAATTCTGGGAGTTGTAGTCCAAAGCCACAGTTCTGTACATCTCTAGGGTGTTGGTGTTGTTGTTTTTCCCCTGCTCAGAACCTTGGGCATTGCATCACAGAGCAGAATCGCTGGCCTGTGTTAGCTCAGCACAAGAGAAGACAGCAACCTGGGCATGAAGGGCATCCATGTCTACTAATGAATTCTGGGGAGATGGGTCTTCACAGGTTTGTGTCTTAGCAGTGCAGTGATTGTTGAGGGGCAGGGAAGGAAGACCAAGAACATTGATATGGGAGAGGGCCGAACGGCCATTGATTTCAGTCTCTCGGAGAACATTATGCCGAGGAGGATCCATGTTTGGTGGAGAGCATCTCCGTTGCACGGAGAAGGTCCCAGATTGAACCACCTACCCCAAGCTTTGGTGAAAAGGCTCAAGTAGGAGAAAATAGGAGAGACTAAACCCTCTACAGTGCCCAGAAGCAGCTGCCAGCCAGAGCGGACCAAATGGTCTATTGGTGGAGATGTTCACACTTCCATGTGCCTTTCACAAAGCAGACAACAGTGCAGATCGTGGTACCCCATGGATCTTGTCTGACTTCGGACACAGGCTCAGGGCTGGTTAGGACCTGAATGGGAGACCACTAGGGAATACCAGGGATCTGAAGAGAGGGCTAGGAAAGGCTCCTGATAACACATCATTGCTGCCAGTGTTCTTGTGACCTTGCAGCCTCTTCAAACTTTTTCTCAGTAACTGGCTGCCGGGGGTGGGTGGGTGGGTTTGCTGCTGCTGTTTGTTTGGTCCCCTCTTAGAGATGGAACATTTCCAAAAATGTCCAGTTTGTTCCAGGAAATAAAACTACGCTTAAAAGTGTTTTCGTTTTATATTTTCTTATAAAACTTAGGAGTAAACAGCTTATCAGAATTCTGGTGTTCTTTAGACATGTAAAATTTCCGAAAATTTCAATTTCCCCCCGGAAAATTTCAATTTTTTTCCGGAAAAAAAAAGTTTTTTTCTTTTTTTTTCCGGGGGGGAAAAATGGAAATTTTCAGAACTTTTACATTTCTATCCCCTCTTTCCTGTTCTTCTATTGTTGATATTAATATTGCAAACCATATTGGGTCCTCTTGAGGAGAAAGGCATGGTATAAATATTTTACATGCATGCACCCATCCATATATGCATGCATGCATCCATACAGTCATTGCATTTGACAGCAGTGTTACAAGGCTCCATGTTTTTTCGACGTAGGCAGTAGACATTTGGGGAGACCCCTTGAGTCCCCCGTGGACACCTGCACAGAAACATAGCATCAGGTTAGCGCTTTTTGTATTGTTGTTGTTGGGCAACAATTAGCTTGTTATGAGCCTGGAGTTACTACATCTTCTCTGTTTGGGCATGCAATATGGATCTGTCCCTGGCCATCCCCTTTTCTGCAACAGGGGCTGCTGGTTGTGACGTTAGCAGGGCAATGAGCCCGTTCTGGGTTTTGGCCTGAACTTTAAAAGACCTGGCTAAGGCATTGCACCTGTTTTGAATAGAGTTTGAGGGGCAGGGAGAGGAAGATGCCAGGAAAAGGCGCCATCATGCTTTATGGGTGCCAGTCATTCTTCCTTCACTGCTGGCTGCAGTTTGGCACCTCATAACAGTAATTGTCTTGGTTCTGCATCCTCTGTTTGGATCCGTTGCATTATTTTCTTGTTGGATTTGTATTCTGCTATACCATAAATCTAGGGCTCCTTTTTAAAGGATGCAATACTCACCAGCTTGAAATCAATGAGTCTTCATATATAATTGGACATTTGATTAATTGATTAAACTCAGCAGTCCTGGATAAAATAGAGGCACCTAGAGATAGGGAAAAGATCATTGACTGACATTAAAGGCATTTTCATCAAGAACATTTACCGAGTTTTATGTTGTTTACAGTGACATTTTAATTGTTCCATTGTATGGTTTGTCTCTGGCTTTAAATCTGATTGTAAGCTGCCTTGAGCCCTGTTCCTCAGTCGAAAGGTGGGGATGACGTGTTGTATATAAACATAAGAAAGTGGATATGGGGTGGAAGGTCTCCGGATGGTTGCTCCACCTTAAATCATCCTCATCGTAGAATGACAGAGCTGGAAGGGACCTTATGGATCATCGAGTCCAGCTCCTGTCACGGAGACCCAGTGAGGAATCGAATTCCCAACCTCTCCCTCTGCAGCCAGAGACCTAAACGACCTGAGCTATTTTATTCAATTGAAGGTTTTGAAAATATTTTTATACCAAATTTTAAGACCTTCCCAAATCCATCTGGGTGGCTGACGGCGTAATGTGAGACTAAGAGACCGGCGCTGTTGCCTGGGTTCCGAAGCGGTTCTGTATCTCCACAGAAACGGGTATTGATTTGATGCCAAAGTGAGGTGTGTTTTCTTTGGGGGGGGGGTTAATGATGGATGCTAGCTAGCCACTGCCTTTCAACATCTGAGCGAGACTTTTGTGTTTTTGTGCAAATAGTTTCCATAGCGATGGCCTTTTGGTTCTCTTGCAGTGGCCCAGCGGGTTTCCCTTCGGTTTCTTCCAAGCATATTACAAAATAATAACAATATAAAAATAAAAAAAATTGGGATCCCAGAAAAAAAAAGCCGTGAGGTGTAAAAGCCAAAAATCTACAGCTAACTTTTATTAGATCCGACCAAAACAAGAGCCCCTGTTCTCTTTTGGGTTGGTCACAGTTGTAGAGTTTGGCTTTTACCTCAGTATGTTCACTCCTTTAGAAATGTGCTGGCTGCTGTGAGGAATGTTCCACTTCGCTCCTGCGCCCCCAACATGGTTGGCATTTTTGTTGGTCTCTTTTTGTTTGTGGCAGTTGTCTGGAAAAGTTGGCAAACTAGAGCAGTGGAAGTTTGGTGGCCTTCCACCTGATTCGGCAGAAGCTCCTCAGCGAAATTTCTTTCCTGAGCTCTTTCTTCTGTGTCTAGGAATAGCCTTTCCACCTGGGCAGAGGGAGACCACTGCGTCAGGCAACAAATGATGGCTGCCGTGAAAAGGTGTCCACGCTGTTCATCATTTAATTGGCTAGGATTTTATTTTTACTGCTAGGAAAGGAGAGCAGTGTTGGCAGTACAGTAGAACCAGTTTTTGCCCTCCTGGCAAATAGAAGGGGAAGATACGGAGGCAGTGACAGATTTTACCTTCTTGGGCTCCATGATCACTGCCGATGGTGACAGCAGCCACGAAATTAAAAGACGCCTGCTTCTGGGGAGGAAAGCGATGAGAAACCTAGACAGCATCTTAAAAAGCAGAGACATCCCCTTGCCGACAAAGGTCCGCATAGTCAAAGCTATGGTTTTTCCAGTAGCGATGTATGGAAGTGACAGCTGGACCATAAAGAAGGCTGACCACTGAAGAATCGATGCTTTTGAATTGTGGTGCTGGAGGAGATTCTTGAGAGTCCCCTGGACCGCAAGGAGAACAAACCTATCCATTCTGAAGGAAATCAACCCTGAGTGCTCACTGGAAGGACAGATCCTGAAGCTGAGACTCCAATACTTTGGCCATCTCATGAGAAGAGAAGACTCCCTGGAAAAGACCCTGATGTTGGGAAAGTGTGAAGGCAGGAGGAGAAGGGGACGACAGAGGACGAGATGGTTGGACAGTGTCACCGAAGCGACCAACATGAATTTGACCCAACTCTGGGAGGCAGTGCAAGACAGGAGGGCCTGGCGTGCTCTGGTCCATGGGGTCATGAAGAGTCAGACACGACTTAACGACTAAACAACAACAAACAACAACAGAACCAGTATCTGTAGTTTCACTTATCCGTGGTCTGAAAATATTAAAAGAAAGAAAAAAAACTAGAAATGCATATTTTCATGATGTATTTACTAGAACTGGCCTCTAGAGGAAGCCAGAGACCATGCGATGGATCCTTGTTATTGAAGAATACATAGCATAGTGTCTGGTTCCCTCTAATGGCCAGTTGTGGTAATACATGGTGAAAATACATGTCTCTGGTTTTTCTTTTCTTTTACCATGCTGTGTGTAGCGTTCATTATTATCTGCTTCTCAGCATCCACAGGGGGACTCGGAACCAATCCCCCGTAAATACGGGAGTTGTACTGTATTTTCTACCTCAAATGTCAGTAGAACTTGGCTAGCTTGACTTTGAGAGTCAGGAGAAAGCAGTATCTGTTGCTCTGCTTAAGGCAGCAAAATATTTTGGGATATCCTTGTCTGTCTCCAGCTGCCTTCTTGTTCTTGGTCAACGTTTGGTCACCTAGCCAAGGTGCCCATCCTGGGATGAGGAGGGTGGTGACAGTAGGGCGAACAGAAAGGCAGCTTAAATCCAGTTGCTAGTTCCAGCTAGAATAGACCTACTGAAACAGTGTGAAATACTAAGTCAAAACTAATGTAAATCCTAATTGGTTGAATGGGTTTTCTATAATTGGTATTATGACTGGGCTTCAGATCTCTGAAGACAGCACAGGTCTGTAACCAGATGTTTGGTGTATCTGTGTGTAATTAGGGAAACATTGCTGAACACCGAGAATATAATTAAATGCAGGAATACTAATGAAGACAAAGTGTCTGCTCTTGCTTAATTATATTAATTAATTAGGGCTTGGACATATTTCTTTTGGTACTTGAGTTTATATTTAGTAAGAATATTTGCCATTATATATTGTAAGACATTTCTGTACTTTCTCACCTCATTTGTTATGGCCCAGTGGCTGAAATTTTTGTGTGTAGCATAGTAAGTTCTCGGTTGCCTTCCTGTTTTTTTGTTTGTTTGTGGTATTATGTATGCATTCTCTTCTTACTTTAGTTTGTATGTTTTGCTTACTTACGTTAACTGCCCCGAGTAGTATTTTTGCTAAGTCAGGCAGTCTAGAAGCTCAATAAATCAATGAGTAAGATGCCTTAGAGTAGCCCCACTGAATCCATAGCCTTGGCCAAGTCTGAACAGTGGGAAGTCCAGTGTTAAATCTTGCCTTGGCCGTACATGGAGCAAGTGTCGTTTTTAGTTATTGTCCTCTCCACTTCCACCTCACCAATATATATTTATTTTTTTAAAATTCTAACATAAACAAGCAAACAAATGTTTTGGACACGTGTTTTGGTTCTTTATAATTTTTATCAAGATCTTGGAAAGAATTAATAGTGTTGTATCCTATAATATCATCTGAAGAGTGCTAAGAAGTTGAAACCGAGACACATGAAACCTGGCTTACACACCCAAGGGGACTATTATTTGTTGTTGCAGCATGATGTAATAGCAGTATCTTTATTAAACTATGAAATCAATACAAATTCTTTTTAAAAAAAATAATCCAGAACAAAATAGTCTTTAGAAAAAGCAGAAATAGTCTGAAGAATTTTAAATTGCCATTCAGGGCATTGAATTCAGAGTACACTCTATGCTAGCTTTCATTCGTAAAGACCTGCACATTTATCATTTTCAGTGGCCCCAATCCTATTAAGTCCATCAGCATAAATGTCAGCAGCTAACCTCCACTGTTATGTCCATGTAGGCACTTAGTGTTGCACACCAGGTGTGGGACTCGGTGTATGGCAGCAAATACCTGCACTGGTTTCTTGTGGAAATTTGTTGCTGAAATGTACACCAACGAACTTAGCCAATGTAATGTTTGCAGCCAACCACAGAGTAGTTGTGTGAAAACCATGTGACGTAAGTAATGAGTTCAGAGCTCGAGCAGTTCCTTGCTTGGCAGTGGCAGAGGAAAGCAGGTGTACATTCTTTAGCAAATAAAGCAAAAAGCAAAGTGTGCTGCTTATATACCGCCCCATAGCGCTTCAAGCACTCTCTGGGTGGTTTAAAAGTTAATTATGCAGGCTACACTTTGCCCCCCCCCAAAGCAAGCTGGGTACTCATTTTACCGACCTCGGAAGGATAGAAGGCTGAGTCAACCTTGAGCCGGCTACCTGGGATTGAACCCCGGGTCGTGAGCAGAGTTTTGGCTGCAGTACTGCAGTTTAACCACTGCACCATGAGGCTCCTAAGAATATGGGTACCTCTGCAAGGCAGTACTGACTGTGAGACTTCATTGCACTTGCTGTGCTGGTAGGATGCAGAGTGGAAACTGTCTGCAGCTGGAGGATGCAGGGAGGGGGGTGGTAGTCTTTAATAGAGGCACTTTGCATGGAATAGAAACAATAATTCACCCTCCTGACAAGCTTGTTGTAAATAGGAATGATAATTTTGTGCCACCAGGTCAATTCTGACTTATGGTGGCCTTTACCATAGTTTTCTAGTTGGAGACTACTCAGAAGTAGTTTACCATTCTCTTTTTCCAGGGGTGCCCTGGGACTGTGCAGCTTGCCCAAGGCCACCCAGGCTGGCTCTTCTCCTAGGACGCACAGTGGGGAATTTAACTCCCAACTTCGGATACCCAACTCACTGAGTTAGTGTATTGAGCTGCTAATATAGGAAGTGTGTATATGAGTGCACCAAATATTATGTTAAATGCTCGTTATCTCCTGTTTATCATCATCACTGTCGTGAACGTATTTGTCTTCATTGCAGGAAGAGCTGGACATTCGACCAAAGGTCTCGTCTCTGCTTGGTAAGCTGGTCAGCTACACAAATCTCACTCAGGGGGCCAAAGAACACGAGGAAGCGGAAAATGCAGAAGGCTCAAGGAAGAAAGTGTCAAAAGTACGTAGCTGCTTTCCGTGGACGGCTTAACGTTTTCAGAACAGACGGGGGAAATCTAAGTGTTGCAGACGCTTCCAGAGAAGTAACAATGTTAAGAGTGTTTCAGGAACAACAAAAAGAAAAAAGAAAAAAAATTGTGGCATCATTTAAAACTAGCAAATGTGTATCAGTGGAGCTGATTTCTTTTACAAAAAAGCGGATGGATTGGGCATCCATAAAAGCTGGCATTGGAGTAAAACTGTTGGACTTTATGGAGTCACAGAACTTTTGTTTATTGGCTTTTAGAACGCTGTCTGTTAGGCTAGGAAAAAGCGTCTTGTCTTGAACACCTTGAAAATGGGGGATTTCATTGGTAAAAGTGGTTTCCCTGTACTGATGCAGACTGCCACTTTTTCACATTGTCATGCACCCAAGCCACCTCCCTGGGACAATTACGTAGCAGAGCAGGGCCAGATAAGGTTCATTGTTGTTGAATTGGCTGGTCCTGATGTCTATTTGTGCTCTTCTCCAAGACCTTTGAGGGCTACACTTCTGACACTTCAGAAATAGCCCCTCAAAATGGCAGATGGTGTTCCCAAAAACACAGAGGGTGTCTGATTTGCTATTTTATGCAGCTTTGGTTTCCGGTGGGCTGGGAATTACATGTCGTCAATCACTTCCACACACCCACCCCACAAAAGAAGTTCTTCTCTGTTCTAAGACAGGCTGTAAAAATAACATTTTTACACACACACACACACACACAAGGAGCTTTTTGCAGATTCTCAGTGAATCGTGTGCCCCAAACCGATGGAGCAGGTTTGCCGAGGCCTGAAATGCTGAAGTGGGAGGCCACGAATCTAGATACGGTTTGTGCTCATGTTTCGCCTCTGCACACATCATGGAATAAGAGCCTCTGTGGGTTGTGTTGCTACCAAGAAAGCTCAATACGTTTTAATTTCAAAGCACGGGGATATTGATCCTGCTGCGGTTTGGCATGAACGGTCCCTGTTCTGCGTGGGAGGGATTTCGATGGAGGTTTTAGTCAATTTTGTCCCCCTTGGGCTTTGTTTGAGAGCCTGCTAATCATGAATCGTTCTCCACAGTGGTAAACAAGAGACGTTCCCGACTGTAGCTCAGTTGGCTTCTCTGCTATGTCTGTCTTTTCCACCTCAACAGACCGTTCCTGCCACCATCCTCCACTTAAAAAACTGGAGGCAAAAATGGTTCAGAGAAACTGAGGCACATACTCACCGGATTCAGGGGGAAGGGCAGCTTAGCATCCAGAAATAAGAGTTGCTGCCCAGGGCCGTGATCTGTGCCAATTGCTGTTTACTTATTTGTTGGCTGGTTGGCAAGCCCCATTGATATCCAGCCCTTTGCCCAGTAAGCTCCCGTCTATATATGTGGGTGTCTCCTCCTCCCCTTCCCAGTCTTTAGCCTCACAACAGTACCTGAGGGAAGAAGAGGAGTGGCACACCATTGGCTCTGTTTACAAATGGGGACTTTTGTTTTTAGTGGTTTTAAGTGTGTGTGTGAGAGAGAGAGAGAGAGAGAGTGAGTTATTGTTTGCCATCAGGTCACTTCTGACTTACGATGAGCTTCCTAAGGTTTTCAAACTATGGGAGATGTTTAAGGAATGACTTGCCATTGCCAACTCCCATTGAGTCTCCATGGCCAGCGGAGATTTGGACCCTGGTCTCCTGAGTAGAGATGGGCATGTACCAGTTCGTTTATTGGCCAAACAGGTGTTTGGTACTTCAGAGCCCTGCCTCCTCTGGCAGGCATCCACTCAGAGGCAAGGCCTAGAGGAGGCGGGGCAGGGAAGGTGGGGCTTTGAAGCGGCAAACACCAGTTTAGCCAATAAATGAACTGGCACAAATTGCTCATCTCTGCTTCTGAGTCCTTAGTCTGTCATGCTACCCACTACACAAAACTGGATTGTGTGTGTGTGTGTGTGTGTGTGTGTGTGTGTGTGTGTGTGTGTGTGAGAGAGAGAGAGAGAGAGAGAGAGAGAGAGAGGGGTGTTTGTGTCTCCCCACCTTTTAAACATATCTAATCGGGTTAAGCACAGTGATAGTGTAGACCAAAGCCCTCCTCTTGAATATTGTGGCCGAACAGTTATTTGAACCCTGGTGTCTCTGTGGTCCTATTCTGAGACCTTTAACCACTATCTCAGACTGCCCTTTAAAATATAGTGTTGATTCATGGATGGCTCTGGTTTTGATGTCGCCTTTGCTCTTTTCCAGTCACCCAGCATGGGCACCCTGATGGGGGTCTATCTGCCGTGCATGCAGAATATTTTTGGGGTCATCCTCTTCCTTCGGCTGACGTGGATGGTCGGAACGGCGGGGGTTTTGCAGTCCTTCCTCATTGTCTTAATTTGCTGCTGCTGTGTGAGTACATCCCTCCGCTGCAACTCGCCTCTCCGTGCGATGCTTTCCGGTCCCCTTGTTGCTTCATAAGATCTCTTGCCTGAGCCATGCGAGGATTCTTGCACCCTAAAAAAGAAAATAGCTGGTGATTCATTCTACCCGTGTTTGTAGCCTTGGGAGGGCTGCTAAGTTGGACAGAGCTTCAGCCTTTCTGGGTCTGCGTGTGTGCCTTAATTAGAACCCTGAGGTCTTTCCTGAGAAAAATCATGGCTGCAGAGAAAGCGGCCCAAAACAGTGAATGCTGAGAATGAAGGAAGAAGGTGTCTCTGAGCACCGGCTGAGTCCAGGGATATGTTCTAGTGCCAACATCACAAACAGATATGCTCCTGGTTTGCCCCTAAACTTTCTCCACTTACTCAGTCTCACTTAGTGGTCAAAATGTCTTTGTGTTGTCGTTCTTGTTAAACAACCAGGAGTCAGAAGTCCTTGCCCAGCAAACCACCCTCTACGAGATCTACCAGTGAATGGTCATGTATCTTATGTCCAACTCTGGTTTAAACTGGTGTGTTTTTCTCTCCCCCCTTTCTGTCCTATTTCCAGCAAAGTTGAAGCTAGTTGTAGAGATAAGGCTGGTCTTTCATGGACGTCTGTAGAGGAAGGCTGGGCACAATAGCAGCATGGTGTGCACCCTAATAGATTAGCTCCCAGACGTAGAGGTGGGAATGATGAAGGGTAGCAGTGTTGGGCACACACATTGGCAAGAAAAGCCCATCCCTGCAAGCTGGGGTATGACTTCCTTTTTATAGGAATGTCGGGCATCCAACGCAGAAGGAACCAGAGCATATACAATGTTAGATTTTAGGAATCTGTATGGCACCTTTTCCATGAAACAACCTCTGACTGGGGAAGGGTTGGATTTGCAGTGGCTGTCCAAAACAGAAGCTGGCTGGATAGCTCAGTGGTTTAAGGATCTGGTTGCAGAAACAGAGGCTGGGAGTCCGATTCCCCACTGGGCCTCCTGCGAGTAGAGACAACCTGTCTGGCCCTGGGCACGCTGCACATTCTTAGGGCACTTCCAGAAGAATGGAATGGTAAACTACTTTTGAGTATTCTACCTGAAAAACCCTGAAAAGGGTTGCCATAAGCCAGAATTGACTTGATGGCAGATGATGATGATTATCAGAAACACACAGGAGAGCACATGCACGACACATAGATACACATATCTTTGGAGATTGCAAGTGGCTTTTATCAATAATACAATGTGCTCTGTGCATTTTATGCATGTATTTGAGTTGCTGCTGTCATAGTGTCAATCGTAGTAAAATAAGGAGGAAGTGCTGTAGAAATCCACTCATGGAATGATGCATGTTCGTACCTGGGAATCTCTGTCTTAAGGGTAAACCATATGCGGTCTTCCAGTCCCACTGTGCAAAGCTTAACTGGCGAAATACCATTCTTCTCCCATTCTTAGACCATGCTGACGGCCATATCAATGAGTGCTATTGCAACCAATGGCGTGGTTCCAGGTACGGTCCATCTCACTCGTTATAAATGCAGTTCTTCATGTCTTGGGAGCCATGGGTTGGGTTGACAATTGACGTGGCATCTAGGGAATGCATATCAAAGAAACACGACTGTATTCCGTGAATCCTCACAATGGAATAAATCTGCCACAAGACTTTGGTTTTACATTTGTGTTTATGTTTTACATGAAGATAGGAAGGAGGCACTTGTTCTTTAAGGCTGAAATTCCCTGGCTAGGGTGGCACTCTTGTGCATTGACTTTGGAGGTCATTGGTAAAGGTCTCCTGCTAAATAACCTCCCTTGGACGGTGGTTCCCCAAACCTGGGTTTCCTGCTGGTGCCAGGCTTCAGACGTCACGTACAGCAGGTCTGGTGGTCAGGGGTGCTGAGGGGTGGTGTTCAGCACCATCTAGAGACTCGGGTTTGGGAACAACTGCACTAGGGTTTTCCTGGAGATCTCAGAGAACCCAAATGAGTGACTGCCTTGCAAAACATATTTGTCAACGTTAATTTTGATGGGAAGTTAGCCTTGTCCAAGGGTTTCATTTCTGTCTTGGGCAAAGTTCAAGCTTCTGCCTTTTGTATACTCTGGATTTTAGAATTTGACTTTTTTGCCCAACTAGCCAAGGCTGGTGGTGCTGTGAAATGTATCCCATGTAGATCCCTGAGCTAATGTAACAATAATGTTCTCTATTGCACAGGGCATATTATCCCCGAGGCAGCTCAGTACAACCCTGTCATTCTTATCAGCATCCTGACATCTGGGTTCCATTTGCACAGCAAAGTTTCTCTTCCTCATGGTTATGAAAGTAACTTTGCAAATGTAAAGGGACTGTGATTTCAGAGCTTTGATCAAGCCCCCATGCAATGTGTGCTTGAGTGTTTATGTTGGCGTATATCTGTTGCACCCAGTGTTAGGGATATTAGCTTGAAAATCAAGTCGCTTGAAAGCTGCGAGCCTTACTTTGAAGCATATAATTCTTTGCTATCCTTAAGTAACCTGAACAACACTGATTTAGGGTGCAAAATACCAAGTAGGTGGTGAGCAGAACTGAGCCAAGCCACTCTCTATGGAATAGGCAATCTGATGGCAATGCCATCCGGATGTTTTAGATCACATCTTCCCAGAACATCTGGCTGTTGGCCGTGCTGGGGGATTCTGGGCACATCTGGAGGATGCCAGGTTGAGAAAAGCTGCTGTATTTATTTGCATTTCCTTGCTAGTAGGCTGCTCAATGCAGTTATCAGAATGTTTATTTTCAGTTTGCACAGAGAAAAATAATATGTGCAAAAAATATAAAGCCATGTTGACTTGTGTTATCTTTGAAATGCTTAACCTCTGGGCCCTGGGGGGCCTTTCTCTCTCTCTCTCTCTCTCTTTTTTCTTCCCCCTCTCTAGCTGGTGGTTCCTACTTCATGATCTCCAGATCATTGGGTCCCGAATTTGGTGGAGCAGTGGGGCTGTGTTTTTACTTGGGAACAACCTTTGCAGGCGCGATGTATATCCTCGGGGCGATTGAAATTCTGCTAGTAAGTGGGAACTGGTGGATTCTAGAAGGAAATGCCCTACGGAACATCCTAAAAAAGATGTTTGTTATTGTAGAGATCCTAAAACAGAGTTCTAACTTTTTTTCAGACATACATTGCTCCCCAAGCCGCCATATTTCACCCAACTGGTGCCCACGATAGTTCCAATGCCACTCTGAATAACATGCGAGTCTACGGTACTTTATTCCTCACGTTCATGGCCGTGGTGGTCTTCGTTGGCGTGAAATACGTGAACAAGTTTGCTTCCCTGTTCTTGGCTTGTGTCATTATCTCCATCTTGGCCATCTACGCCGGGGCAATCAAATCCATCTTCGACCCACCTTTATTTCCGTAAGTTATACTTCTGCAAAATCTTTTCCCCATAATGAACCTGGTCCTTGAAGGGTTTCCCTCTGGATTTAATCTGTTTGTCTGGGTACCTTCCCCCAGTGGGCTTGTGATCTGGAACAGGCAGTGGAGAAATGAAATTGAGAGAGAGAGAAGGAGAAACAAGGAGGGATAACTCTAAGACAATGATGAGACTTCGGAAACCTACCTGCTAAAAGATGAGTCTGGTGCAGGCACTTGAAGAGTGGAGTCAGGACTCCCCGGGTAGAAGAGCCAAGAGATTTTGAGACTCTGCCACCATTTGCTCCCTTCCTGAAAGCTCTCTGTTCCCCAGTGAGATTGCCTGCAGTTGTTACAGTAACGGAGAGGGAAACGGGTTTTTCCAAAACCTGTAGAGTGTTGTGAGCTTGCCGATTTGTGCTGCAAAATATTTCAGGGTTCTCCTGAAGAAGGAGGAACTAAGACCAATTGGCTTTACAAAAGACTCACTCCTGGTACCAAGGGAAACTGCTAGGACTGGTTTGTCGATACAGACCAACCCTACTCCCTGATCTCTTTCAGAGAGCCACACATGTGGCTTTCTCCATGTGCAGAGGGACTTGTCTCTAAAAGGAAACATTCCTGCTCGCATTTTGATCCTACACACTGGCAAGAACTGACATTTCCCAGGGTTCTTGCTTGCTTTGAAAGCCTACGCATGAGCAGGAGTGTCTCACGGCTTTCTCCAAGTAAGGGGAGGGACCTATCTGTGTAGATTCAACATGCCGGCCAGGCCTCCTCAGTTTGACTGGGTTCTTGCTCACGCGGAGGGCCAACACATGAGCAGAGATGGTCCTTCTAGCTTTCTCCGTAGTCAGGATGATGACAAAGGAGCAAAAGGGCTCTTAAGAGTGGTGATTCTGTCCATACAGATAATGCCCGAAATGGGCTGGTGAGGGCCAACACTTCAAAATTTACCAATGCAACATGGTCACTGGCGATTAGTTGCACTGATGATGTCAATCCTTCAGGTTCAGGTGCAGTCCACCTCTGAACGAGAATTACTATGCAAAAATGGCAGAGGAATCTTAACTGGCCTCGTATGGGGTTCATGAGCTTCACTGAGATGTCTGGTTGGCCACTGAGGGTAGCGGGATCTGGATCCAAACACCCAGCTGGGTTAGGTTCCAGGAAAGCTTGTTTGCTTTTCTTCCGTTTTAAGAAAAATGAAATCATTCTGCACTTTTTGAAGAGCACGATGGCCGAGAGGAGTGTGTGGGGGTAGGGGGTGGTCTACGTGACATCAGATAGTTTCTTTTTCTGAATTACTGCTCTCAGAATCCCCAGGGAAGGATTTAGCTTCATAGAGTTGTAGTCAAGGAAAAAAGGATGAATTTTCTCCAGCTGTGGTTTGATACCTGCAAAATATGAGATATCACAAAAGGCCGAACTTCTTTTCTCCCCAGGGTTTGTATGCTTGGCAACCGGACTCTTTCAAGGGACCAGTTTGATATCTGTGCCAAAACCACCGTGGTGGACAACATCACCGTGCCTACCAAACTGACCGAGCTCTTCTGTCCAGGCTTCAACGTAACCTCTGAAGTCTGCGATAAATACTTCGAGTCCAACGACGTGATGGAGGTTGTGGGGATTCCTGGAGCCGCCAGCGGGATTTTGAATGGTACAGAGAAAGAACAGAATGGGGCGGCTTTAATGTTTGCTTTCTTTTCCAAATGTTAGAGAAGGGCCTGAAGCCCTTTGCAGAAGAAAAGGTGACCCGTTCCATCCCTGGCATCTCCCATTTAGATCTGCTGGTGGGAAGGACTTTGGTCGAAAGAGAGAGAGCTGCTTCCAAGCACGGTTGAGTGAGATTGGGGTGGACTCTAACTCCGGAGGTCTAGGGCTACATGCACCTCAAACCTGGAACTTAGAGGGCCATTCCTACCATGCCCCCCAAAATATATATATATAATTAAAATGGCAGGGGCTTTTTAATTGGCCCTCTAGTGGCCAAAATATATATATTTTAACATTCTTTAAGGGTATTGAAGACCCCTCAAAACAGGGAAGAATGGGATTTTCTGAGCAACAATGCTTTTTGCAAAAAATTGTAGATGGAAGGGTACTGGGGGCCGCATTTGAGCCCCTGGAGGGCCATGTGTCATCCACAGATGGCATTTTATCCACCTCTGACCTAAAGGAGCCGTTGTTGTTGTTGTTGTTTAGTCGTTAAGTCGTGTCCGACTCTTCGTGACCCCACGGACCAGAGCACGCCAGGCCCTCCTGTCTTCCACTGCCTCCCGGAGTTGGGTCAAAGTCATGTTGGTCGCTTCGATGACACTGTCCATCCATCTCTTCCTCTGTCGTCCCCTTCTCCTCTTGCCTTCACACTTTCCCAACATCAGGGTCTTTTCCAGGGAGTCTTCTCCCTTGGCCTCAGTCGTAATATAACCTCCCGCATTCCTCTTTAAATCTTCCCTTTGTGAAGCAGCATTAGAACTAGACTCTTGCTTTATTCTGGGAAGAAAAGGAAGGGCTGTAGCTCAGAGACAATGTGTGTCTTTCATTCAAAAGGATCTGTCCCAAACAGCACCAGGATGGATAACTGGGCTAGGAATCATAGTGCAAGGCAGCTTTCCATCTGGGCATGTTTAGCCTTGAGAAAAGAAGATGGAGGGGAGAGAGGAGAGCACTTTTCGATGACTTGAAAGGCTGTCCTGCAGAGGAGGGACAAGATCTGTTCTCGATCATCCCAGAATGCAGGGCACGCAACAATGGGCTCAAGCGACAGGAAGCCAGATTTAGGCTGAATTATCAGAAAAAAAAAAACTTCTTAACTGTTAGAGCAGTATGAGAATGGAACCCATTTCTTCAGGAGGTGGTGAGCGCTTGAACGCTGGAGGCATTCAAGAGAAACTTAAACAACCACCTGGCAGATCTGCTTTGATTTGGGTTCCTGCCTTGAAGGCAGGGGATTGGACTCAATGGCCTTAGAGGCCCCTTCCAACTTAAGTATTCTATGATTCTGTGTTCCTAATTTATTTTTAAATAGAGCATCAGCAATTTGTGTTGTATGTTATGTGGTAGAAGAAGGCATGGGCTCTGTTTCCAGAAAACCTACAGTCCAAAGTTCCGCACAGGGAAGCAAAAGAGAGCGGGTGTATGTGGAAAGAACTCTGCGATTCTGCCAGTTTCTTTATTCTTGTTTCAAGCTGCAGCATGCCCACACCCGTGCCTAATAATTACATGGTGCATTAAAATATGCCTATAAAGTAAGGACTCATTATTTGGCATCAAACACTCCTCCGTATTTAATATCTTGCATTTCTTTTTTTTAAGAAATAAAAAGTGGAGACATTTTAAAGAATGCTTAATTCTGTCCTCGTTCCTGATGTCTGAGACGGGTCTGAGCAAGCCTGCCAGAATGCCACAGTTCTGAATCCAAGACCACATTTTGAGCCCAGCTTTTCAGCGAAGCCTTTGGCATCTAGCTTGTTTGCCCCGGGCCCCTGTAGCCAGGCAGGGTAAACAAAGAGGAAGCAAGTCGTAGTGTGGGTTTGCAGAATTCAGAGAATCTCGGATTTATTTTAGAAGACAAGTTTCTTGTTATCAAACCAGGCCTGAAAGGGTGTGGGCAATGTTGAAATTTAAGAGGAATTTCAGAATAGGGTCTTCCTTTGTCATGAGAAAAGGAATAGGGGCCATTGGTTAAACTCCGTGGCTTTCCCCATGGCTAGCGGCAGAGGAACGAATTAGGCAGGGTAATTTAAACACAGATGGCTTTATCTGAGTAATTTATGCCTATTGCAGAAAACGGGTGTTCTTGGTACGGAATTTAAACTGCAAGACAAAAAACAAATTGGATCTATCCTGTAATCGATCCAGTTTTGAAAGAGAGACCAAAGTCTCAGCAAGACGTCGGCCGTTTTTAAACTGCAATAAATTTGCATGCATTATGTGTAGTCCTCTCTTTCACAACTAGATAGAGTTTGAACTACTTTGCCGCAGAATTTGTGTGGGAGTGTGTGTGCTGTGGCTTAGTGGATAGAGTGTCGGATGCAGGAGACCTGAGTTCAAATCCTGGCTTGGCCATGGTAACTCACTTGGAGGGGGATAGTAGCAGCGCTACACTATGCCTTGCATATCGCCCGGACCTGGAATGTCCTGCTAGGGTCAGAAGTGACTTGACGTCATAGAACAGCAACAATAAGATAACAGACACGGATTTTATTCACTCTTGTGTTCCTGATGGTTTTGTTCATCCTGCCAGAGAATACCTGGAGCAATTACATGGAGAAAGGAGAGATCCTGGAGAAAGCTGGCCAGCCGTCCGTCGACGTGGTTGGACAGAAGAACAACCTCCACCTATACGTTTATGCCGACATTGCAACTTCCTTTACCGTGCTCGTCGGCATTTTCTTCCCTTCTGTGACAGGTGAGAACGTGGAAAGGGTGAACGCCGTCTCTGGGCTTCCACGCTTTGTGTTGTGATGGTTAAAAACATGATTCTGTGTTTTTAACTTTCCTTCAAAGGGATCATGGCCGGCTCAAACCGCTCCGGAGACTTGAAGGATGCCCAGAAGTCTATTCCCGTTGGAACGATCCTAGCTATTGTCACTACCTCTCTAGTTTGTATCCTTTAAAAGAAAAAAGAAAAAAAAAGTGGGGAATCCCAAAAAATCTCATTGCATACATCACTGGAGGAAGAGAGAAGGAAGTGTTTTTTTAGGCGTGTCTTGGTTGCAGGGGTGGCACCAGTTACACTGGTGTGGCTTATAGCTGTGGCTCGTGGTGAGCGGGAGCCACATAAAGGGGGGGGGAGACCCATGTTGATCATGGACCATGCATTGGCCCTCAAGAATGCACACAGAACTTTTGTATGCATGCATTTTATTTTATTTATATGCTGCCTTTCTCCCCACTTTGGGACCCAAGGCGACTCATAACAGAAAAAACAAGATTAAAAACACAATATAAATGACACATTTGAAAAAAAACACAATTAAACATACATTAAGATTAAAACAATCAAGTATATACATTAAAAAAACTGAAAAGCATTAAAAAAATTTGTAAGTTCAAAGCCAGCATTCCTGAGACGACTTACTGCTTAAAAGCCTACCTAAAGCAGAAGGCCTTTGCCTGCTGACGGGAGGAGAAGAGGGAGGGGGCCAACCTGGCTTCTCGGGGCAACACATTCCAAAGCCTGGAAGCCGCCACTGAGAAGGCCCCGTCTCGTGTCCTCATCAAGCAAGCTTGGAAAGGTGGTGGAACCAAGAGAAGGGCCTCCCCAGAAGATCTTAGAAGCCGAGAAGGCTCATTGGTGGAGGTTCTGTGCTTGAAGGAATATGCCATTTGGGGAACTCTTCCAAAATCAGCCTGGCTTCCTTAACCGAATGTGTGCCTTCAGATTTCAGCTGTGTCTTGCTGTTTGGAGCATGCATTGAAGGTGTTGTACTTAGAGATAAGTAAGCAACCATTGTACAGCTCTTTGGCTTTTGCGGGCAAGAAAATGTGGCCTGTCCTTTAATTAATATCATGCCCTTTATCTTTTTTTGCGGTGAAAAGACACAATTTTCTGTAATGTCGTATGTGTAGCTTTCTCATTGCGGAAGAGGCTTGTTACTGCCAGTTGTTAACACAAGTAGGGACTCTGTAATTCCATGTCAGCATAGAAAACAACAGGTTGTTTAGCCATGGGTTCAGCTGAGAATTTGAAGCTCTCATTTTCTTTTGAGAAAAAGAGCAAGGTTCTAGCTCTCAGTGATAATTTACTCTTTTCCCATACAGAAGATGACCACTTTATCTAAGCAACATTTCTGTAGCATAGGTCAAGCTCAGAGAAAATGTTTGGCCGAGGGTCACAGAGGGAACTCCATGACGAAGTGGGGATTTGAACCCTTCCTGCCTTTCTCACTTCCTCCAATCACTTTTTCTTCCTGCCTTCATCACTTCCTCCAATCTCTTTTCCTTCCTTCCTTCCATCCATCCATCGCTTTATCCATCTCCCTGTGTTTGCTTATTGGTTAGTTAGCTTGTAACACTTACATTCCACCCTTCTGCTGAGAAATAATGGTCAAAGTAGCTAGCAAATACCACTAAACAGATTAAAAACAAAGTGCACAGATTTAATTGTAAATATATATATATTAAAAAACAGATCGGACAGTGACACAATTAAAATAATAAAAGTTAATCACAACAATTTAAAAAGCAGTTTTAAAAGGCCAGTTGCTTGTCTTTTTTGTCATGTTTCTGAAGTGTAGAGAAAAATATCGCAGTGCGTTTTGTGGTTACACCAAGCCAACTATGACTTTCCATCCACAGTGGTGACTAATGTTTGCTTCCTCTCTCTGTTTATCCTACGTCAATGGGACTGACCTATGGATTTATTTTTATTTTGATATTTTTACTGTCAACCTTGTTCCCTGGAAGCCAGGAGTTTACATGGTTGCTGCTATTTAATATTTTACGATGTTCTGTTTTACAATGCTTCATTTCTAGTTTTATTCCCTTCCCCGTTTGCTGCCTTGGGAATTTACATAACACAACCGCTTCTCAGTCTCCCAAATCAATGCCTTCACACCAACCTTGTGAGGTAGTCTAAGCCTTCATGACTGGCCCAGGATCAGACTGTTCCTCTTCGGTGTGCAGAGACTTGAACCTGGCACTCCCAGGCTGCAACCAACATTCCTGTCTCTCAGCACCACAGTGGTGTTGTGCTGCACCTCACAAGATATTGCGTCTGAATTTGGAAGAGAGGGTCTGATGGGACATGGGGGGGGGGGACAGAGTCTTGTGGAGCCTTGAAGACGAACAAAGTTTATGCAGCTACTGGGCTGCAACCCATGACAACTTGTCTGTCTTAAAAGATGCCACAGGACTCTTGATTCCTGAACACAACCAGCCACTTGGAAACATCAGAAAATGCTTTTTGATGCAGTGGTTAAACTGCAGTACTGCAGCCCAAACTCTGCTCACAACCCGGGTTCAATCCCAGGGAGCTGGCTCAAGATTCTCTCAGCCTTCCATTCTTCTGAGGTCGGTAAATTGAGTACCCAGCTTGCTGAGACCGGGAGGCAATGTGTAGCCTGCAGATTTCAATTGTAAACCCACCCAGAGAGTGCTTTTAGTGCTATGGGGGCGGTATATAAGCAGCACGCTTTTCTTTTTCTTTTTGTTTCTTAAATTACATTGTGGCGGGGGGGCTTAAATTGTTTCATCAATAAATGAATGTTGTTTCTCATCGTCCTCCTTACAGGTATGGCGATGCTGTCAACAAGAACTTAGTCGTGGGTACCCTTGCTTGGCCTTCACCCTGGGTCATTGTGATTGGCTCCTTTTTTTCTACTTGTGGGGCAGGTCTGCAGAGCCTCACAGGTGCCCCACGGCTCCTTCAAGCCATTGCCAAGGACAACATCATTCCTTTCCTGCGGGTAGGTACACACACACGGCCCGATTTTCCCTCTTTCCTGAGTGTGAAGAGGAGGAAATGGTGGTGTTGGGTTTTGTCCTGTTTTTTTTTTTTTTTTAAAGAAAAAGATCTGTAGACGGTGAGAAATCTAAAATCTTGAAAGGAGTAATCCCTTGAATACAAAAAAAAAGCACTAGGTTTTGAGCTCCTGGGTCTGTTTTTCAGGCAGGATGTGGCCCAAAAGGGTGGGCGCAGGGGGAAACCAGGGGCTAGAGCAAATTAAAACAATTAAGATGGAATGGCAAGGTACAGTTTGCAGACTGGAAACTTAAGTTCAAATTGGGCTCATCAGGTATCAGGCGGGCCCCGAGAATAGTCCTTTGGCTTGCCAGGAAAAGGAAAAACGGCAAAAGGGAGTATGGTTTGATTCTTCATTTGCAACTATATTAAAGCCCCCTCTAAATATTAACCCTCAAATTCCAGATTCTTTTGACGAATTTTTTCCAGAGGCCATTAAAACAGAACAGATGCAAGTGCTTAAAATGGGGATGGGGAGTGTCCTGCCCCTCCCCACTCCAGTTCCCATCAGCCCTACTGACTGGTATAATCCATGGTGGGGGATGATGGGAATTGTAGTCTGGAGCACCTAAAAAAATGGGTGAAGGGGCCATATCAGCATCATTGGACTGAGAGCTCTTGCTGCAGCACCCCCCAAAGGGTTGCACGTCCCTCGTCTTTGCTTTCTGTGGGTCTTTGAAAGCTCACTCTGTGTTTAGGTCAGACGATGAGGAAAAGGCTCATGGGGTTCCTCTGTCTCTCCTCCTTCCCAGGTGTTTGGCCACGGCAAGGCAAATGGCGAACCAACGTGGGCCCTGCTCTTAACAGCCGTGATTGCAGAACTTGGCATTCTGATCGCGTCTCTCGACATGGTGGCCCCCATCCTCTCCATGTGAGTTTTCGGATTCTTACAGGACAACTTTCGTTTGTGCCGCGTGAGAGCGGATTTGCACCAACGGCGATCGTGCATTCCACCCCCAGGGAAGACCCTTCCACTAGAATTCAGCTGAAAGATAGCCCTGGATTTGCAAGGGGTGGCAGATCCCGGTGAGAAGGGGGAAAACGGCCTCCTGCCCTTTTGGCAAGAAAAGCAAATGCGCTTCTCTTTGGGCTGTGCAAGGGTTTGGAATGACACGACCACAGGATGGCCAAAATCCTGGTCCTTAGCAGGGTAAATTGTTCTAGAGTCATCCCCCTGAATCAGCGAGGATTTGGTGAGCCGGTTTAATTGTCAGGCCCATTGATTTAGTCGGGACTTACTTTATCATAATAAGTTGCAACTAGAGTAGGCCCAATTCAACTCAATGAAACTTAAGGAGAAATGGACTCGCCCAATCCCCACGAATTCAACAGGCCTACTCTAGTGCAAGTTACTATGCTAAGCAACAGGATTTCAGTTGTTGTCATTGTTTATTCTTTTTCTTATTATTAAAAAATATGAGACACAGTTCTTTACTGGTATTATAACAGATACAAGTTTTAACCAAAAACCTAAGTATCAGTTAAATATTGGTGTAATATATACGTTATTCCAAATATTGCCATTTTTTTGCAGCTCTGATGGTGTCATTTCCGAAATCTGCAGCTGCTTACAATATTTTATAAAATTCCATGACATTGTTCCCAGTGCCATGATGATGATTATCATGAGGATGATGATTTATGTACTGCCTTTCTCCTGGCGTGGTGGCGCTTGCGAGGGACGTGGTGGCGCTGTGGGTTAAACCGCAAAAGCCTCTGGGCTGCAAGGTCGAAAGATCAGCAGTTCGAATCCACGCAGCGGAGGGAGCTCCCGTCGCTTGTCCCAGCTCCTGCCAACCTAGCAGTTCGAAAGCATGTAAAAATGCGAGTAAATAAATATACCCTGTTTCCCGGAAAATAAGACCTAACCTGAAAATAAGCCCTAGTATGATTTTTCAGGATGCTCGTAATATAAGCCCTACCCCAAAAATAAGCCCTAGTTAAGTGAAAGGCCACCCTCCACCACTGTGCAGTCACCAGAAGAAGATGACATGACTGTATTTGAATAAACATCGATGGTTTTAAATGAAAAAAATAAAACATCCCCTGAAAATAAGCCCTAATGCATTTTTTTGGAGCAAAAATTAATAGAAGACCCTGTCTTATTTTCGGGAAAACACGGTAGGTACCACCTCAGTGGGAAGGTAACGGCGTTCCGTGTCTAGTCGCGCTGGCCACGTGACCACAGAAACTGTCTACGGACAAAACGCTGGCTCTACGGCTTGGAAACGGGGATGAGCACCGCGCCCTAGAGTCGGACACGACTGGACTAAATGTCAAGGGGAACCTTTACCTTTACCTTTCTCCTGGCATGGGGACCTAAGGTAGCTCTTAAACAGTTAAAAACAAGTGCAACTAAAAACTTAAGTTGCAACATTTATAAAACCGTTAAACATATAGCAATATTTAGAAACTACTAGTAAAAACAGTTCTAAAGCATATGGGGAGTTTGTTTATTTCTGATTTGCGTAAAAATCATAAAACAAAACAAAAAGACACAGAAAAATAACCCCTCCAGAGCTAAAAACAAGCAAACAAAAAGGAATAAAGAATAAGTTAGCTGTAAACTGAAAGAGCGGTAAGGTTCTCAGTTCTGTGGAGTAACAGGAGGTGGATATTTTGTCATTCCATGGCTGCAATACCAGTCATTTAGCCACTGTAACAGCATGCTGAATCCCTTTTGGTTAACCGTTGATTAATTTCCATGGCATGGGTAGATAGTTGGTGAAGAATTTAGCAACAAGTTAATAAGGAGAACCTCAAAACTTTTATACTTCTGACATCTGAAAATATCTTAAGCCAATCTCGCCTAAAGCAAATTAAGTCTGAACCATCTCTGGAGGCAAAAATGTTGAAACTGAGACTGTCCTACTTTGGGCCCATCCTGAGAAGGGAAGGCAGGATTTTCTGGAAAAGGCAAGCAGGCTGGGAAATGTGAAAGGCAGCAGGAAAAGAGGAAGACCCAATTATGAGATGGATTGACTTCCTGAAGGAAGCCATAGACTTAAGTTTGCAAGAGCGGAGCAGGGCTGTTGAGGACAGGGCACTTTGGGGATCGCTCATTCATAGGGGTCGCCCTACGTCAGAGGTGACTTCACAACACATAACAAAAACAACAACAACCCTCTCCCATGTTCCCATGTACCAGTAGAACAGCGAAATATTTTTGGGGAGGTATTTCGCTCCAATATTCCATAGTGTCTTGTACACCAAAGAAAACGTACACATTGCAGAGGATTCTGGAAGACTGTGCACCATGTAAGGAACACAAGATGGTTGTGTGGCTGAACACTAGAAGATCAGTGAAAGTGGACAAGATTAATTTCGGGCCCATGGTTTGCTTCTCATTGAGCAACCCTTAGTTCTGAGGGACATCAAGGTTCCCTGGAAGGACAGCTTAGAAAAACACAGATCTTTTGCGACTCAGGCAGGATGGCAGCAGTGTCTACTTTTATGGTTGCAAAAGCTGGTTGCAGAATGTAAGCTTCCGTCTCCCCCTAGTGCTGGGTTCAAAAACATTGTCTTAAGCAAAAAGTGCTTCGGGTGCCACCCACAGGTAGGAGGAAGCAAATGTCACAACTAAGCCTCATAGCTTGGAAGGTTTCTTTTTGGACTACATTGCCCAGAATCCTCTCAGTCTGCATGGTCAGCAGCTCTGCCAACTGGGGAATTGGGGGACTTGCATCTATCAAAGGAACTTTTCTGAACTCTGGAAAAGAGTTCTGCAGTGGCCTTCTAAATAATACATGTATATACCAAGGTGGCGTACAGTATTAAAAACAAACAGTTTTAAGAGCTAAAACACAATAAATGGTTACAGTATTTAGGAAGAATTAAACAGATACAAGATTAAAACAGGTAGGTAGAAACAGTTCTAAAAACACTTTACTTTATTGGTTGATTGCTTAAAACAGAGGTTCCCAACCCCCGGTCTGCGGCCTGGTGCCGGTCTGCGGCCCGGTGCCGGTCTGTGGCCTGGGCCGGACTGGGCTGCCGAGACAGACCTTGACCCCCGGCACGTACTCACCCCCACGCCGCCCGTTTGCGCCTGCGCACGAGTACGGGGGGTGCCCCGCCTTCCCCAGCCGGTCCGCGGACCGAAAAAGGTTGGGGAACACTGGCTTAAAACCATAGGTCATCGCAATGTAGTTCTAAAAAAATGCACTAAAAACAGCAGCACAACCAACCCATTTTAAGAACTCCCTCCTAGGCAGAGCAGGCAGCTGAGGACGGAAATCATGGCAAATGTGTGTGTGTTCTGTGCCAATGGACATTATTTTATTTAATTAAAAGAATTTTACTCCACCTTTCTCGTGAAAAAGGGACCCAGTGTGGCTTTCATCATTAAAAACACAATATTAAAAGCTAAAAATAGTAAATTACTCAAACATTTAAAAAGAACAAAATAAACATTATATTAAAAATGTGAGATAAATCATTACTAAAATAATAAACATTACTAAAATAATGTTCACCAGAGTACAGACAGAGTTCCGACTCCTGTCCTCTGAAGATGCCAGCCACAGAGACTTGGCGAAACATTAGGAAGAAAAACCTCCAGAACACGGCCAAACAACCCGGAAAACCCGCAACAACCATCGGATCCCGGCCGTGAAAACCTTCGAGAATACATTACTAAAATAGATTTAGGAGCAACAAAATGCAAACCATCTCAATGTAAAACATTTTCTAGCCAGTCAGTCACTAAGGAAAAGTTGGAAGAGAAAAGTCTTTGCTTGCTTGTGGAAGGACAGCAAAGATGGGGCCAGGCTGGCCTCCAGTGGGAGGGAGTTCCAGAGTGTAAAGGAGCAGCCACAGAGAAGGCCCCCTCTCCCATGTCTCCCCACCAAACATACCCGGGCAGGTGGCAGGACTGAGAAGAAGGCCTCTCCTGATGATCTTAACACCCAAGCCAGATCATAAAGAGAAAGGCGGTCTTTGAGAAAGCTTGGACCCAACCCGTTTAGGGCTCTACAAGTCAAAACAAGTACTTTGAATTGTGCCTGGAAATGGACACAATCCTGAGGGCACTGGTTTCACTGAAGTCAACATGGGAGGGGAGGAGACAGAGTTCCTTCTTGTGATTCCAGTGGGTGTCAGCCTCCATATGATGTTTCTCTCTTGTCTCCCTCACACCCTTCCCATATCCTCTCGCTCATAGGTTTTTCTTGATGTGCTACTTATTTGTCAACTTGGCCTGCGCAGTGCAAACACTTCTGAGAACTCCAAACTGGCGACCCAGGTTCAAGTACTACCACTGGTAAGTTTTGTGTAAAAGGAGGCAAATGGGAGCTGGCTGGCTTCAGACCTCCTTGGGTGTTTTGCTCGGTCTCTTGAGTGTTGCTAGAGACTTTTGGAGAGATGAGGAGACTATAACCTGAATCTTTGGTGAAGAAACTGGGCTGTCTTTATCACCCAGAATCCTATTCCTTAGCTTTCTTCCATCTCACAGCCTATTGGAGAAGGTGAGAAAAAAGCCTTCTGGTTGTTTTTCAGCAATAAGAAGTCAAAAGAGCTGTGGTGATCTGTATCGGATCATCCAGAGGTCTCCCAGTGGATCCACATTTAATTTCTGCCCCTCTCTGGCCTAAAAGGTTGTTCATATGACCTGGGGTCATGTTTTTGATTTTATTTGCTAACTCATTTGCCAGATGACAGGGTTTTCATTACCAATGACCATCACATTCTTGAACTCAGATGCCAGCACACTGGCCAAATCCAGGAGCTGGTGGCCAAGCCTGAAATCCAGTCACATTGTTGCCATGGTGACAATTAGGGTGTAACTTCTGGATGCCTGTTGATCAATCTGGAATGGCAGCCCACGAGCAAGCAGGATGGCTAAGAGTCTTCAGAAAATGCTTCTCGAGCGTGATTCACACACGTAGGTCCATGGCATAAAGGCAGCTACAATATCAGTTGACCAGTTTATTCAAATACACCAGTAGTTCCCCACTTTGGGTCCCCAAATGTTCTTGGACTAAAACTCCCAGAAGCCTTCACCACTCGCTGTACTGGCCAGGATTTCTGGGAGTTGTAGTCCAAGAACATCTGGGGACCCAAGGTTGGGAAGCACCAACACAGACCAAAATACAGTGGTGGGATATTTCAGATAAGGCTGTAGATCATGGTGATCTATATGCCCTGCAGTGTCAGAGATACTGGACCGGACATGCCTTTGGCCAGATGTAGCATTGAGGTTCTTCTTACATTCTCATGACCACTGACACAGTATTTATGTATTTAAAATATTTTTACTCTGCCTTTCTCCTTAAAAAGAACTCAAGGCAGTATCTACATTCTTGTGACTTGTATCACAACGGACACCGTATTTCCCAGCTGAATCTGTTCACACAAGCCTCAAAGTCTCAAGGAGTGCCCATAGATGTGTCCTTTGTGTTGACATTTGAACTTCTTTTTTCCTCCCTGCAGGGCCTTGTCGTTTTTAGGGATGAGTATCTGTCTCGCCCTGATGTTCATCTCCTCCTGGTATTATGCTTTAGTGGCCATGCTCATTGCAGGCATGATTTACAAATACATTGAATATCAGGGGTAAGTGACAACCGAGAGAAGAGCCAGATGTTGTACGGGCGTAGAGGAGTTGCTGAGCTTTAACCCCATGGGCATGGCTTGTGCCTCAAAGGAATGTTTTGTAGCCTCCTTATTTCTGGACTCTACATGTAGTTGGCCTGTGGGATTGAAAATAACCCACCCTTCTGCTGCTTTATCCATCATTCTCTTAGAAAGCTCAGAAGCGGGTTTTCCAAGGGAAAGTTGGAAAAGAGGTGGTGTGATACCTGTTTTCAGAAATGTGAAAGGCTGGCGCATAAGTTGACACAGGTCAGAACTCAAAACACCATTTCCAAATTGCGAGGAAAAGGTTTTGGAGAAACATGGAGCATAACTTCCTGACAGCATGAGCTGTCGCAAAGTAAAAGAGCTTTCCTTGAAGGAAGTGAGCTGTCCTTCGTTAGAGATCTTCAAGCCAAGGTTGGACGGCCATGTCTTGACGCATGCTAGAGGAATGGATCTCCTGCATTGCCTGAAGATTGGGGGAGGTGATTTGTGGAGCTCCTTCCCATTTTAGAACCCCAAGCGTAATCCTCTAGTTTCCTAAGGAAATGTTTTGTATGTTGGCATTTTGGTCTGAAAAGTCTAGAACGGCAGTGGGCCACTTGTGACCTTCCAGATGTTCTGACTCCCGATCATGCCAATGCTCAACAGGGAAACCTTTGGCCATAAAATCTAAGCCCCTGTGTGACATGCAAAGGAAGAAGTAGGGTGTGTGTAACAGAACTGAATAAAATATCACGGTCTAAGTTTTAGAAGCTGATTTATATTATGAAATAACAGTCCATCTAGAGATGGTTTCTCTGGCACGTAAAGTCCCCTAATTGGTTTTGAAATTCTGCTTTGCAGGGCAGAGAAGGAGTGGGGTGATGGGATCCGGGGTTTGTCCCTCAGCGCTGCCCGATATGCTTTGCTGAGACTGGAGGAAGGGCCCCCACATACCAAGAACTGGAGGTAACCCTAAATCTCTTGTTTTAAAAAATGGAGACAACTTTCTTCCCCAGACATTGTGTATGGAGGGAAAACTCAAATAATATTGAATTTCCGTGGGGCAGGATATTTTAGACTCATTGAAATCATGAGCAGCCAAGGCTCTTATGCTGAAATTCTTCAAAAGGCAAGGGAGAGGTTGACGGCTGTCCTTGATGGGAAGCTTTGAACATAAATCTGGAATAAAAGAAATGGCCTAGAACCCAGAAAGTTCCATTCACAGTGTCTCTAAAAGTGCCCTTTAAAAGGAACTTGGGAAAAACCCTGCAAAATATTGATTTATTACAAAAGCTCACCATTAAAATATAATAGTTAGGCCTTTAAGGGGCCACATGTTTTGTGTCTTTGTTTTAATCTTGTTTCTTTGGAGTTTGCTTTATGAAACCTCTTAAAGGTTTAGAGCATTCTTTCCCAAGTGAGTGTCCTTCATGCGTTCTGAACAGTAACTCCTGTAATTGTACAGGGGATTGTAGGTGGTGTAGTTCAACACTTCAAAGCATGGGAGTAAACCGTGTGAGTTTGTCCAGCACTCTTGAAAAGCACGGGGGTGGTGAAGGCTGGTTTTGCAATGCAAAGACGCTTGCATCAGATTGAGCTGTGAGCCCACTGCCTGCGTGTAATGAATCTTCATGAGCCTGCAAAAGACATTTGAATAACTCTAAAGGATTTCCAGACCAGAGCAGGGCATAAAGCTGTCACGTTCTCCTTAGAGCTGACGAATAAATCTGCCTGCTAACGGTAGAGGGAAACAAAGCCAGCCCTGGCCCCCGGCTTCTTTTCTTCTCTCTTTTCAGACCCCAGCTGTTGGTGCTTTTGAAACTGGACGAAGATTTGCATGTGAAATATCCCAGGCTGCTAACTTTCGCTTCTCAGCTGAAAGCTGGCAAGGGGTTGACCATCATTGGGACCGTAATCCAGGGGAACTTCTTGGAAAGCTATGGCGAAGCCCAGGCGGCTGAACAGGTGGGCGCAGGCGCGGAGCCAAGCTAGGTCTTATCTGTTGTGCTACTTTCGGCCAACCTAAAGGTTTTAGGTGACTTTCTGCAAAGCAAGTATTTGCCTCCACCCACAGAAGGCAGGGACGTGGTGGCGCTGTGGGTTAAACCGCAGAAGCCTCTGTGCTGCAGGGTCAGAAGACCAGCCATCGTAAGATCGAATCCACGCGACGGAGTGAGCTCCCGTCGCTTGTCCCAGCTCCTGCCAACCTAGCAGTTCGAAAGCATGTAAAAATGCGAGTAGATAAATAGGTACCACCTCGGTGGGAAGGTAACGGCGTTCCGTGTCTAGTCGCGCTGGCCACGTGACCACAGAAGATTGTCTTCGGACAAACGCTGGCTCTACGGCTTGGAAACGGGGATGAGCACCACACCCTAAAGTCGGACATGACTTGCAAGGTTCTTGGCTTGCAAGTGTTTTCTTTCATAAGCAGCATTACCATGGGCTGAGCGCTTCAACTAAAGAGCCACATGGTGCTTTATTGGATGGCCTTTTTTTAAAAAAAGCCTTTAGCAGAGCCTTTCTGGCACACACACACACACACGATTAAAAAAAAAAAAAGTTATCCACTGAGAAAATGTACTTTGAAAGCTCCAGGAGCCCTCAGCCCCTTTTTGCTCTCTATTGTTGAGTGGTAGGGAAACTCAAACACTGGAGTAGAATCTTTGGATCCCAGTTCAGCTGCCTGGGATTTCCACAATTCCTCCTTCATGAAAACCACAGGTGACTGTGCCTTATGTTCTCTAGGTTTTCTTCCCCATTATAAAAGGATGAAGCTGCTCTTCTAGAAAAGAAGGTTAAGGAGTGATATGATAGCACATTTCAAATACTTGAAAGGTACTCCTACAGAGGAAGGGCAGGATTTGTTCTCAGTCATCCCAGAGTGCATGTCACACAACAATGGGCTCAAGTTACAGGAAGCCAGGTTTCAGTTGAATATCAGGAAAAACTTCTTAACTGTTAGAGCAGTACGACAGTGGAACCATTTACCTCGGGAGGTGGTGAGCGCTCCAACGCTGGAGGCATTGAAGAGAAAACTAGACAACCATCTGTAAGATCTGCTTTGATTTGGGTTCTTGCATTGAGCAGGGAGTTGGAGTCAATGGCTTTATAGGCCCCTTCCAACTCAGTTACTCTGTGATTTTGGCAGTGATAGCTTTAAGATAGAATATCCTGTTATTTTTGTTTCTACTGGATTGTGCCCCTCCCTCCCAAGAACTTCTCTGAAAGAGAACTCTGACTGAAGGGATTATTGCCCTTGATTGATATACATGCTTAAGCAAAACTGTTTTGGTCCAAATAGATGTAATGTGTTCCCTGCCCCCAGCATGTTTGTTGGGAATCTCTGCACAAATGGTTGGGTAGGGGTTTTTTCCCCTTTTAAAATAATATTCCAAAACGAAGTCTGATTTTATGTAAGCAATGAAGACTTTTTTTGCTTGTTTTTTTTTAAAACTGGTCCGCGAGGATTGATTTCTCATGAAGATGCCTTGAACTGATTGCTTCTCTTCCAGACCATCAAGAACATGATTGAAATTGAGAAGGTGAAAGGATTTTGCCAAGTTGTGGTAGCAACTAAAGTCCGAGATGGAATTTCTCACTTGATCCAGTCCTGCGGGTTGGGCGGGATGAAGCACAACACGGTGGTGCTGGGATGGCCGTATGGCTGGAGGCAAAGTGAAGATCCAAGGTCCTGGAAAACATTTATAGGCAAGTTCTACAGACACTGATCAATAGCTCTTACATTTGAAACAGGCTGGGAACATGGCTTCTCATCATGGAAACTGCTGGGTAGCTCAGTGGGGTAAGTATCTGGAGCTCAATTCCCCACTGGGTCTCCTTGACAGAGGCTGGACTCCGTGATCCAGAGGGTCCCTTCCAGCTCTGCCGTTCTAAGTTTATTATATTTCTTCTTAACTACTGAATTGCCAGCAAACTTCCTCTGCCTTTAGAGGTGAAGTTGCTCCATAGAATTGAACTGTGCTTTACCTGTCTAACAGATATTATCTAGACAGGACATGAGCTTTATTTTAAAATGTCCTGTCTGGGAAGAATTACGTCTGGCCTTGCCAGTTGCTTTGGCCATGGTTGGGAAAGAAAAATAAGTATTCCTTTGTCTTGTTTGTTACAGTTACACCTCATCCATCCGCCTTGCTGTCACTAAAAGGGGTTGGGTTGGGTGGCCATTTCCCCTGCCACATGCTGTTGTTCTCCTCCCAAACCATAGAGGGTTGTGCATTTGATGATGATTACATCAAGGGCAATGTCGCCAGTCAGATCTGATTACATCGTGGCTCCTCTGTTTTTTTGCCTCCAGACACCGTGCGTTGCGTGACGGCAGCCCACCTGGCCTTGCTGGTGCCCAAGAATGTGTCGTTCTACCCTGGCAATCACGAGCGTTACAATGAAGGGAATATTGATGTCTGGTGGATCGTGCACGATGGAGGCATGTTGATGCTGCTTCCTTTTCTGCTCAGACAGCACAAAGTAAGACTGCCTGGCACTAGATAAGACACGCTGGGCTTGCCCAGTGCTTGCGTGTGTTCATCCAGAACGGAGACTAACTAGCTTATTATTGTGTGTTCCTAACGTTTCATCAAGACGACTTGGTCTCAAGTGCCTTCAGTCAGTCTGTATACACTTTTGAAAAAGACTACATCATGCAAAACAATGTTTTAAACTGTATCAGTAAAACGTAGGAAAAGTCAACGAAAAGTTAGCAGCAGTTGTAAAACAACAGTTCCTATCTAATAACTAGGTTGACTGATCTAACTCCAGGATAGCTGGCTTGGGTGGGTCTGAAGTTCAGTTTTGATCCCCACACCTGCCAAAATGCCAGGAGAGGTCCTTCTTTTTTAAACTGGAATTGACCAGAAGTTCACTTCGGATAGACAGGGCCCGTGAGTGTGGGTGCCCACAAACACCTGGTGGTGGCAGTGGGGTGTGTGTGGGGGTGGTCCAGAAGCAATCCAGGGGAGGGTGGGTGTCTGCTCCGCTCTACACGTGCTCAGCTGCATCTCTCGGTTTGGCTTTAACAGGCCACAGCAGTGTGAAACAGGAAGCGTAAACAATAAGCCTATAAGGAAGAGGAACTTAATTTCACAAAAGAAACTGCTTTTGCTATTTTGGCATGGTGGTTGCTGTGCTGATTTGATTACTTTGCAACCGTAGCAACCCTCAACATTTGGAGAGGGGACACTCCTGATGTGTGAACTGGGGGTGACTTGCATTCTGATTAGCAGTGGCAATTCACACGCAAAAGGAATTTTGGCATCCAACATTAGAAAATGTTGAGCAACCCTATTCTGTTTTAGACACACATACATACCAAACACGTACTTATATGGGCACTTACACACATACAAACCTGTAATGTATTTGATTTGTATGTACAAACGTTAAAGAGATGTCGAAGGTTTTTCCTGTAAATTCTGCGTGTTCTTCCTGGACACGATGCCTTTCAGTTGCATTGGGAGTATAGCCAGAAACCTCCTCAACCTTACTTATAGGAGAATATTGAGAATTGTAGTTCAGTGCATCTGGAGGGCACCAGTTTGGGGGAAGATGCTCTACCAGGTTTCTCTTGGCTGTGCAGACACGCTTGAAACATTTGAGAAGAGACGCACATCTATATTCTCCCCTGTGCAGGTTTGGCGAAAGTGCAAGATGCGGATTTTCACAGTAGCTCAGATGGATGACAACAGCATTCAGATGAAGAAAGACTTGGCGACCTTCCTCTACCAACTCCGCATAGAGGCTGAAGTAGAAGTCGTTGAAATGGTAAGGAGGGCTTGTCTTCTTCTGCCAGGGATGAACGTTTGGAAGGATTGGTTTTTTGTGAAGTATGTGAATCAGGCAGAATTTCTTATTTCTGTAGCAAAACAGTGACATCTCAGCATACACTTACGAACGGACGTTGATGATGGAGCAGAGATCACAGATGTTAAGGCAGATGAGATTGACCAAAACGGAAAGAGAAAGGGAGGTACGTTTGCTGTGTACCATTGGATCAGGTGAGGATGGACAATAGCGGTTAATAGACCATCAAGGATTTCGCAGTCAATGGCTTGTATTGTGACTTGGTCATGTTTCAAGCAGACTCACTGAGACCATTCGTGACATTGAAGTTAATCAAGTTGTCCCCTACATTCCAATAAGTTTGCTTGTAAGCATGATGAAGACTAGATCCAATCTAAAACAAGTAATTCTGCAACAGAAGTTTAGCATATACAGTAATTGTTGTTAGAGACATGCAGAGACATTTTCTGCTGCCCATCAAGAAATACGACTACAGAGCATCAAGCACATGTTTCCATTTCGGTCCATAAGAAAAAGAAAATGCCTATCAGACAATATTAAAATGCTAGTAAGTACAGCAGTTTCTTGAGCTGGGGCAACAGGAATGTCACAAGAGAGCAAACAAGATTTTGAATTTTTCTGAACTTGTCAGGCTAACATTTAAACCAGGGGTGTGGGAGGCAGAGAGGGAAGCGAGCGGATGCTGAAGCCACGGAGGTTGTTTCCAATGGGCGTCTTAAGATATAAAGTGAGATGAGGGGAGCAGACAGTTTGGGTTGTGCTAAGTGCTGCCTGGGTACAGCTTTTTAAAAAAATGAAAAAATAAATGAGCCAAAGACTGTTCTGCCCAGCTCTTTTTAGGGAATTCCGAACTGAGTTGTAACATGTAAGGAGGAGAACACACTTGCCTTCCCTCCCACCTTAGTTATCACTTTGTGGTAAAGCCACGGGTGAGGGGATGCTTCTTTAAAAAAATCTGTAGAGGTTATCTATGTATCCAATACAGTCTTACAATATTCTGGATCAAGTAAGAAGCCACACTTGTCACTTTTCACATTAACAAAGCCACTGTGAAGAAGGCAGGACTAGCACACTCCCTCGTTTACATGTTAATGAAACAGAACATTTGAATACGACTCCACTGAAAAATGAAACTGCCAGCTGTTGGTTCTTCCAGGCTCAGCTGGTGAAGGACAGGCATTCGATCATCAGGTTAGAGAGTCTCTACTCTGACGAGGAGGATGAGAGCGAGGCCGTACCGGAAAAGATCCAGATGACGTGGACCAAGGACAAAGGTGACTCTGAAAAGCGGATCCGGAACAATGCCGTGGAGAACTTCAGAGAGCTCATCAGTATTAAACCGTAAGCACTGACATCTCTGCCCAGAATTTCAAACCAAATGGGGTTGAATCCTCCTCTGTAGCATCTTTGGGCATTTGAAATGACCTTAAAAGCCAGCAGGCCCTTCCTTTGTGCAGTTCCTTGGAGAGCAGCTTGACTGCTGGAGAGAACTCTGCCACTGGATTTCCTGCACTGAATGCGGGGTTGGATTAGCTGGTTTGTAAGTCCTTCTCCAAGACTGTGATTCTGTGAAACATGGGAAGATTTGGGTGGAATTCTTAGTTGTCTGCTGTAATGATATGATGCAATGATAAAGCTAGCTAAAAATGTCTGTGTCCTATCACACAGTGCACCTTCCTCTCTACTAAGTAGATTTTCCTCAAGAGCAAGGGTGGTAGGGAAATGCGAGGGTGCCAGTGGTTCATATACCCGTAAAGCCTGCTGTGCCAGTCTCCTCCACTTCAGAGTAGGTGGAAATCAGTTCTCCAGGGCATTTTTGTGGCCTGCCAGGCTACCAACAGGTAAAGAAAAAAAAAGATTTTGACAAAAACAATTGGCTTTTGTGCTTTTCGAGGCTGCTAGGAGCGGCATATTTTGCTTTATTAAGATGGCAGAGATTCCCAGTGTGGTGTAGTGAATAGAGTGACTGACCAGGACTCTGGAGAACAGGACTCGAATCCCCACTTGGCCATGGAAACTCCCTGGGAGAGTGGAACTGCTAAAATAGCTCCTTAAATATCTCACTTACCTTGAAGGCCCCATTAGGGATGATTTTTACTTGACCGCATAGAACACAAAAGATATGGGAAGAGTGTACACTCATGAATTACCCCCTAAACACAAAAATCAGAAGTGGATGTCGCTATCCGGGCAGATCCCCTTAAGGCCTGGCTGAGTGACCCCTGCCCGCCCACCCTGCTGTGATAGGAAAAAAAGAATAGAAAAAGTTGGGAGTGGGAACTAAACAGTCTAGTAAGGACTGAGTATATTGGGTAGCTGTAGGATACTGGGGAACGGGGTGGTGAGGAGGAGTGTCTGTAATCTTGAACTGAAACACACTACACAGTAACATTTTATTATAGCTCCCATTCGTACAAGCTAAATTGTTTTTTTTTTTGGAATACTAATGTTATTGTTACTGTTTTCTTCCATGCTTCAGTGAATGGGAGAATCTGTGAGTTTGCTCATTTAATCATTTTTAATAATCTGAAACATAAAGTGTCCTTATGGGATCAATATGTATGTGTGGGTTTGGTGTCTGAATTAACCGTAGAAGAGGGAGAGGCAGAAATACTCCCTCCCTGATTGCTTTCCAAATATTTTTCTGTTCAGCTGGAAAGGAACTGATCTCACATGGGGTGGGAGGGGGAGAGAAACTGAGAAAAGGAACAGTGGGGTTCAAGGGGGTTCAGGGCCCCTTGTCCATCATTCCTTTATATTAACACAAGACCACCACACCCACTTGATTCTGCCACTATGCAGTCAAAACAGTGGATGAGTTTTTCTTTCATGGGCGTGGGTGATAGGAGGTACCGAAGCTTCTGCGCCATTATTTGTCACGTGGTGGTTTTCCAAAGGCTGATTTCTAACAGCATGTGTGAATGCGACCATTCTGCAGCAACCAGTCAAATGTCCGAAGGATGCATACGGCCGTGAAGCTGAATGAAGTCATTGTCAACCGGTCCCACGACGCCCGACTTGTCCTTCTCAACATGCCTGGGCCCCCAAAGAACACAGATGGAGATGAAAATTGTATCCTTTTTTAATGGGATTCTACGATTCTGTGTAAAATGCACAAAGCATCTGTATGGACGCCTTGTGCTGTACTTACTCTGCACTGCCTAGACTTTGACTGGGAGAGATTGCTGCCCTGACTAGGAGGAGGCAATTTGTAATGGCGAATTCCACAAGCAAGGCAGCAACAGCTAAGAGGAAAGTCCACCACACCTAACTTCTTTTCCACTTAAGGCCACTTAGCAAGAAGCCAAACAAGGAGGAACTGAAGGTTGGTATGACCCAAACTGAACTGTTTCAACAAATGCAATGGAAGAATCATGTTTACAAGGTAAAGGAAGTCATGCATCAGCCTGCTGGCCATTATTGTTGTTATGTGTTGTCACATCACCTCATGGCAACCCTATGAATGAGCAATCTCCAAAATGCCCTGTTCTCAACTGCTCTGCTCTTGAAAAAGTCAACCCTGTGGTTTCCTTTAGGGCGTTGGGCCATCTCGTATTTGGTCTCCTCCTTTTCCTGCTGCCTTCCATCTTTCTCAGCATTATTATCTTTTCCAGAGAAGCCTGCTGCCTTCTTAGGTGCCCAAAGTAGGACAGGCTCTCTTTCAACATTTTTGTCTCCAGACAGAGTAGTATTCAGGCTTGACTTGATGCAGGACCCACTTGTTTGTCTTTCTGGCAGTCCAGGGCATCCACAAAGCTCTCCTCCAGCACCACATTTCAAACTAATCAATTCCCCCACCCCCCATCAGCTTTCTTCACTGTCCAGCTTTCACACCCACTGAGATTTCCACCTGGAGTTCATAGCGATCTCTGGGGCTTTGATGTTACCAACACTGGATGGATTGCATCAAATGGTGCATACATTGTTTGATAATCTTTGCGGTATACTAGCAAGACTCCATAAAATATCCTATATATCTGAGGTTTCTTATCCTTAACTTGGCCTGATCCAGATATGGAATTTCTCGAGGTTCTGACTGAAGGATTAGAGCGGGTGTTACTTGTCAGAGGTGGCGGTCGAGAAGTCATCACTATTTATTCTTGATTCCAATAGGACAGCCCCTGCTGCCAGTTTTTCCCCTCCTCTTCATGTTAAAGAGATATTTTCCGTTCCAAGTGGAAAAGACTACGCCTTCTCTGCCACCACTTCAAACTGATCTTCACAGCCCCGGAGAAGGGTACACTGTAAAATGTAGCTGTAAATGCCAAGTCCAGTCACGTTCTTCCAGTGGCAACATACATATCTGTTCTGGAGTGCGACAGTATTACACCATTCTGCTAGAGACATGTTTAATCATGGCGCTGCGTTGCACTGTAGCTCTGCTTTTGCTTTCATACTCCAGCGGATGTGTGTGCTACTTTTAATACTGAACCTTTTGTTGTATTTTTTTTAATTTTTTTTTTTTTTAGAAAATAAAGTGCAGAATTTTTAGTTAATGTACGTTAATATATTAAGACTGAACTCAGTTACAAGGATTTTAAAACCAATTGTTGAGTTAGGACTGAGGAATATTTTTACAGAGCAGCTTGTTCCTGCTGCGTCCCCTCCGTTTTTCTGTAAGAAAGAAGGAATGACCAACCGGCATTGTTTATAATGGACACCGCTTTTGTAAATTCCTCTCCTGAAATACCATATTGGTACTGAATAAGAATATACACCTTAATATACAGGTTTTAAATTATGACAATGTGTATTGATCACTATCAAGGACGTATAAGAAATGTGTGGGTCTCTGTTTCAAACAGACCTTCCTTTTCCCCTTATTTATTTTTCTATTTATTTTTTTAGAAAACAGTGGCAAAAAGAAAGCCCAAGAGCCTAGGCTAATGATTGTAGTTGGCTGCATGAAATATGTAGGGCAGACAACATGTTGAATACATAATTGGTCTTGTCAGAAATTTTTCTAAATTAGACTGAAATGTTATTTTTTTAATAGCAGTAGCTGCAGATTACCAGTGTGTTTAGATCATCCTGTCAAAGGCTTCAGCACTCTCTTACCCAACATGCTCATGACAAAGTGAAAGGGGTTGACGTTATTGTTGTTACGATGTGCTATCAAGTTGCCTCCAACTTATGGCAACTAGAGATGGGAGCGTCATATTCGTCCCCGGGGGGGGGGGGGGGGAGACAAATACAAAGCTCACCACCACAGGTGGCCAGTCCAATTGAACCCTCCACCCCCCCCCAACCAGATGTGCCCTTACCGTTTGCAGCTCGGTGCAGCCGTTGTCCTTCACACACCGCCAATCATGGAAGTACCCCGCCTGGGGCTTCCCCGCCTCCCTGCACTGCTGACCAATCTGGTGATGGGGTGGGATGACGAGCCTCTCCGCTCAGCTGCTGATTGGTCAGCAGTGCAGGGAGGTGGGGAAGCCCTAGCCAGACGACTTCCGTGATTGGTGTGGCACAAGCAGTAAGTAGACACCCAGTTTGGGGGGCAGGGTCCAATCAGACTGGCCACCTAGGGTGGCGAGCTTTGTATTCCTCTCCCATCCCTATGAATGAGGGATCGCCAAAATCTCCTCTGTCTTCAGCTGCCCTGCTCAGCTCTTGTAAACTCAAGCCTGGGGCTTCCTTTTCGGAGTCAAAGGTTGACACTAGACAAGAATTATTAACTTTTTTATTACAAAAAAAATTGCTCGAAGACTATATCCACACCCATTAAGATGTCTTTAGTTTAACAGAGGTCTGTATTCCCCCCCCCCCCCAATAAAATATTGCATACACTTGAGTCAAAATCATGTCCTGAAGTGAATGACTCTAGCCTACAAGCATGGTCATTCTTGACATGCTGGCACATAAAGAAACGTAAATGTCCATCATACTGTAGTATGAGAATTCAGAAAAATTTGAGCCCCAAAACATATTACAGCTGGGGACATAGTCTCTAGCAATCCAGCAAAGAAGCGGGGGAACAGTGTGGTCCTGATACACAGTCTGAAGACGAGGAAGCGATACCTTTATTAGACCGCTTAGACATCAGAAACAGAAACTAGCTTTCCACCCCAGACAACTCTTGTCAGGCTGGGCATTACAGAGCTGGGAGTGGTGCAGAAGAAATATAAATGTTCTAAAATCCATGGCTAAGATGTGGAGACCAGGTTTCCTTGTGGACAGCAAATTTCAAAACGGGGCCTGCAGACTCAGTTCTGAGGTGTAGGATGCCAGCTGTGAGGGCCTTGACTGTGTCCTTTTTGAACTTGTTAGGAAAAAAGGGTTGTAAGCAGATGATTTAAGTATATATTACTATGGGGAAGCAAATTCTAACCAGAGTAGACCCCTGCATTAACAGGATTTGCATTAAGTGCTGGCTGACTACTTAGCAGCAGCTTCTATGGGTCTACTCTAGTTGGAATCAGCAATTATTTTAGGACATATAACCCCCTTTGTTTGTTGTATATATGCTTGTCCACAGCAGATTATTTAAATCACCTTTCTTTGATGTATACTTCCGCCCCCTACTTTTGGCATTCTTTTTTAGCTTGCAGATAAATTGGACCCTCAGACAGCCTCCCACCTGGACTGAAGAGCTTTAGTGGAGACAGCTATAATTACATTCACAGTCATCTCTGCACGATCATATTCAGAATTCTACCTGCCAATAAAATAAAACACAAGAAGCACAGCATTTACAAAAGTTCTAATCTTTTGTGTATGTGAAGGCCTTTAAAGATGAAGAGCAGCCATTCAAGAAACCTAAGTTACAAAGCAGATTTGTTTATAATTGTTAGGCACCTTTTAATTTGTCTCAATTGTACAATTTATTGCTAGTCAGCCTTCATAAACACACACACACACGTACAACTTCTCTGTACACATATTTAAAAATAAATAAAAAATTCAGTCTCATAAATCCAATAAGGATTTTACAATTTACGATTTCTAACACACAAAATTAAAAATTGTTCTCCTTTGGAACCTGGCATTCTTCAAGATACTGTGCAGAAATAACTCTGCATTGCTCATTATAAATCTGGAGGTTTAACGTCTCCTGCTATTTATCATCTGATTTCGAAGACAATTTAATCCAGAAAGTGATCGTTGATGCACTTGTAGGCATCATCTCTTCTCACAGGGTTCCACCTACCAAAATAAGCCAGAGAAGTCTCAGCAATGGGAAAAAGGTATGTTTGAAAAGGACTCTGGAAGTGGTTATGTATCCTTGACGGTTTGTAATATATAGGTCACACGAATAATCTCACCAGAGGGCATGAACTGCTTGTGTTCATTGAAGCCCTGTGGCTGATTTACACTTTGGCTAACAGTTGTGTGATCCTGTCAAATATCATGCCTTATTATTGTTATTTAACATTTATATCATGCACTCAGGGGGACCCAAGAGGATCACCTAAGGCCAATATCCTACTCCCTAAATGAGGACAGGAGGGGCCGTCCCTTAAGCGTTCCCACCCCAGGCTCCCATAGGCATCTTGTTACACAACTGGCTGTGCAACCAGTGCAAGAACAGGCTTGCACAGGGAGGTCTGCCAGAGTGGGGAAGCGGCCTGTGTGGTTGCTGTTCCACTCCATGTTTAGGTAACAGGGCATTAGCCCAAAAGATTTGGTTTTTTAAAAAACATCTCGGACTATAGAACTACCACTTGAAAAGAGCACTTCTAGGAAAAGTCTTACCAGGTGGCTTTATAAACAAAACAGCCGAAGAAAGCCAGTTGTCTAGGAGTAGAATTTGCTGTTGCTGACTTTTTTCTCCTTCAGTCTGCAGGAGAGCAAAAGGTGGAGGGAAGTTACTTTGGGTCAAGATATATTGCTGTTCTCACCCCCCCCCCCTTTTTATATATATATATATACCAAATAAAACTCATTAGTTTTTAAGATGCTGCAAGACATATAAATATGTAAAAGTATTTAAAAGATTCATTATGCAAAAAAAAAATACGCAGAAATTATTATGGTTCTTTACAGCACTTCACAGTTTAGGATCTGTAATTAAGTTATGCTTAGACACATGAACATGAACAGAGCACTGGACTAGATTGACCATCGGTTGGATCCAGCATGACTTGTCTTGTATTCTCTGGCCTGATAAGAAATCAGAACACAGGGTGAAGACAGAGTGTCATGTTTGTGGAGTTAGCTGAGTAAAGTGTTTCGAAGAGCTGGCCATTTCTCATCTCAGTTCATAAAACAGTTCATACCTAATTAAGTCAAAATAAGAGTAAAAACTGGACCCCTATCATATTTCCTACTTCTTTAATTATTTTATTAAATACTGGGGAATTTTTTAAAAGCAGGATCACCACCAGCGTACCTCCTATTACATGTCTCCTGATACAGCTGTAGTTGACCCTCATTCCTATTGAACTCTTTCAACAAAGCATCACAAGGTGGACCCCTTAAGTTCCGTCGGGTGTCATACAACTGGTTGTTCAGCTCTGCTTGACGTTGCCGAAGTTGCCTAAATGATGAATAGAGATCTTCTTCTCCTTCCTCCAAAAGGGAAAAAAAAAGAAAGCAAGAAAAGCAACTCAGATACTACTGGGATAATATGGCATCAACCTAACTCTTGCTTTTGTGTCATTCTGAACCACACCGTCTTTCCCTAATCCTCTAGGTTTATCCAAGCTCAGTCTCACTGACTTCAGTATGAAAGTTAACGTGCATGCCCAAGATTTCTCCCAATGAAATAATGTAGCTTTTAGCCCGACTGGGTCCCAAATGTGGCAGGGTGGGGTGGGGCGTGGGAGGAAGGATGCACAGAATAAAGATGGGAAGCAGGGAAGTGAGGATACGCAAAATGTAGAGCTCCAAAATTAAAGTCAATGATAATCATGACTGACTGAAGCCAGAAGGGAATAAATGGAAGGAGGTCTACTGATACTGTTCATCTGTGATAATTAAATTTGAGTTGAGTAACAATGAACATTTATAACAATATTTACTATTCTTTCAAATACATTTTCCCAGTTTTATATGGTGCACTAATATAAACAATCATTGTCTAAGTATACAGAGACTGCAAGATGGCTGAAAATGTCCTTGGTGTGTTGTACTACCCACCCTCTGAGCAAGAAAAGATTGCTCTGATCCCAGCAACATACAAATACCTTTTAAAAAATACATAATCTCTCAGTACCAAGAAAAGCATCATCTTCTTCCCAACATTCCCTGCTCTTGGAATAGCCTGGGTCTTATTTTAACTTACAACGTGCCACCCAATTGGCACTATGTGCTACATGGTGTCAGCATGACCCAATGTGGAAGATAATTTACATCCAAAAACCAAGATATTATAATAAACTACTTTATTTAAATTCCCTTTGGTTCTTTTTATAGGCTGATAGAAACTGCCTATAGTAGGCAACAGAGATTCTTCAGGAATGAAACTAAACTAACAGACAATTTCTGCACCTACCGGAATTTGCTGCTTCTCACAATAAACCAGGAGGGAAGCCAGCTCTATGTCTTCACTATATCCATTTTTAAGAGGGACTGACCGGAAGCCTACAACGGTAGGATAAGAAAAGTTAACTACCTTCATGGCTGCCTCCAACTCACACACATGACGGAACAGCCTGGATGGAGCTCACCTGTTCTATTCTTGAAAGTAGAAAAGAGTTTGGAGATTTACTAGGAAGCAGCAGGCAGAACGGGAAAGACAGGGCATCATGAAGGATCTCAAGACAGCCACATGAACCAGAGCTGGAAAAAATCACAAGCTGCCACAAAGGATCTGCATTTCTGCAACAGTTCAAAAAGCAAAAGTAGAATCTAAGCTAGCCAAGCAAAATTCAGCAGGGATACAGTACAGGAAGCATTCCAGATTCAGTGTGTCATGGTGGAAGTGGAAGCAGAATCAATTATATAACAGTTAAGGATCTCCTACTGAAAGCTTAGGAATATCCCTATAGTAGCAAGGCTAATAATACTAGGGGTTGTTTGTTTTTTCCCCTCAAAGAGGAAGAACACACAACAAAAACTTCAGCCATTTAACTGGCACATTCTACCTCCTAGTACAGAGTGACTTCACTACTGCATAACTTATCACCATTCCATAAGGAAAACTGGCAATAACCTAACAGATTTTCCAAGGCTACTATTTCATTATTGATTAACCATGTCTGGGCAGTGTGCAGAGGGGGGGAGTCCTTTTACATAGTGGGCAAAATAAACCCCTAAGAGTTCAAGAATTCATTACTCAAAAAGGAAGGATGTAATTTTAAAAATAAAAAGTGAATAAAATATTGTTCGGGAGAGAAGGGAATGTTTAAATTGTTCTCTCTTGTACATTTAGAGCGGCAAACTACCATAAGATTTGAAATGAATAAGCAAAACATTACAAAAAGCCTAAAAAGATGAAAAGCATGGACATTTCTAAGCATAGAAATAAGTAATTCCCAGCTGGATGTGGGTACACGCATGATACATTCTGAACAACTGGTATGGCGAGAAAAATGTTGAGAAGCTAAGGTAGAGAGATTACAAGCAAGAACGAGAAAGGCTGTACTTCTGCCCACAGTATTCTTTGATCAGCAAAGTTAAACAAAACCTGAGCAAGATATAACTCACAGGCTTGCCCACAGAGAAAGTGTCTGTGCATGTTACAGATAAAGAGTTGCTGGAAAATTATGCCACTTAATGCAGCAAACACATCTCCATTCCCCTTTAGAGAGACAACAGTGCATCAAACTAAACACATCACCTGGATCCAGAAAACCAAAGTGAGGTAGAAATGCTCACTCTTCCGGTGCTGCTCAACCTGTCCCTATTATACTTTATATTTACCTGGTTTGACTCCTTTGATAGGAAAAGTGGCGTGTGCTAAGAAGTTGGGATCACTGAACATGTCTTCCTCGTAGACGACAAAGCGCAGAAAGGCTATATTTGGATCATAGATTTCAAACTTGACTTGCTCCTGAGACAACCAGACTGGGTTAAGGCCATTGTCATCTGTAATGGAAAAAGACATTTGTTAATTCAAATGCATCCCTCACTATCAATCAAGGCTTCGAGATCACAGAAACTGTACATAGCCTATCACCCACATACTCTGATCTTTCAAGCGCTTGGTGGTCCCTTTGGTTTTGCAGCAGGATTCAATAGAAACTCTCGGAAAGATTTAAACTGAGCTGCAGCTGAACCACTATAACCTAATGATCACAGAAGGTGGCTGGCTGCGTTCAGACTGGTGGGTCAGTAATGGTGTAGACATGACTTGATGCTCCTTACTCACCCAGATGCTGAGACCATCCTCAGAGGTCTGATGACTAACATCAGAGTCAGGAGGTGATCTGAGCTGGGGTGTGTGTGTGTGTTGTGCCATCAAGTCGGAACTACGTTACCGCAACTCTCATGGGGCTTTCAAGGTAAGTGAGATATTTAAGGAGTGGCACAACTAACAAAACTTGTTTTTAACCTTCTCTTAAGTTTTGTTAACACTTGACTTTATTAAATATATTATTTAGAAACCAGGGCAGATCTATGAAGAAGCTGCATATTCTTCATCTCCATTATATCTTATGACAGCAACATGCAGACATAATTTACAGAGCAATCTTTCCCTCTCATCCTGATCTATTTTCTCCTTCTGCTTCATCTTAGAATATATTTTTCTGATGAACAGATCTGAAGATCATGAATGCTTGGACATGATTTTATTTATTTATTTGGCCTTTTTTGTTGGCTTAATAAAGACAACATGGATTTTGGAACTTAGCGTTATTGTTACATGTTTTATTGTCATTTAGTTTATCAGTGATTTTATTATTGGTTTGCATCTTATCTGTGTACTGTTCTGGTTTAGGTTAGAAAGCAAGATAAAAGCATACTAAATAAACAAATGGATAAGCACATAAGTCCTACAGCACTGTAAAGGTACATAGAAATAAAGATACTTATGCTTGTTTGGGAGACCATGAAGAGTTCCAAATAAAGCAACTTGAGGCTTTCGGAAGAAAAGAATTGAATATAAGCATAAAAAGTAACTGATGCACGAGAGGCATTTATGTACTGTGGAACCTCCTATCAAGAGAGAGAGATACAGCTTCTTCTCTACAAATTTTCCAAAGTGACACCAAATCAGAAAGATTTGGTTCCTGAAAACAAAGTGCTTTCCTTCTAGTATATGGATTTTGTTGTGCTGCAGTTTAATTTTTATAGTAATTTTTATAGCTGTTTTATTTATTCAGACTCTATTATTTGTCACTTTGCAATTTTTATACAAAACAACTGAATATCTGTATGTTTTCCTACTTAACAGTCTCACTAGAGTACAGGAATTAAATCTGAGTGAATTAAGTGCTATTTAATTCTAAATAAACAAAGAAAGCCAGTGTGGTGTAGTGCAGTGGTCCCCAACCTTGGGCCTCCAGATGTTCTTGGACTACAACTCCCAGAAGCCTTCACCACCACCCCTGCTGGCCAGGATTTCTGGGAGTTTAAGTCCAAGAACATCTGGAGGCCCAAAGTTGGGGACCACTGGTGTAGTGGACAGACTGTTGTACTAGGACTCCAGAGACCTGGGTTCAAATCCGCATATGGCCACGGAAACTCCCTAGAGGGCTAGCAATGGTAAACCATTCTTTGGACATCTCAATATACCTAGAAAACTCTTGGTAGGGTCACCATAAGTCAGAAGTGACCTGACAGCACATAAGTACAAAACACGTGTATGATTCCAGTGCACGGGTCCAGACGTAACTGGGGAACAACCTAGCTCAAGTCCCATTCACCTGAACAGGAATGACAAGCGTGCAGACAATTCTCTCCAACTTGAAGTGATTAATACTGACTGGATCGTGGCCGTAGTTTTTAAGAAGCTGAAATACTATGGTAGACACTCCGAGTCAGCCAAGGAGAGCACCATGACTGTTTGTGTCCCCCATTGTGCTGCAGAAGCTTCTGGAAGGTAAATTACGCCAAAAGGCAGCTAATGCCCTAGGGTTACCCAGAAAGCGTTATCAGATACATATGACTTGACTTTGTGTAACACTCTGGATTATTACACACCACACTACCTGTCTTTCATATATTTACACAGAAAGAATCCCTTTCCATAGTCAGCAGTACTTACTCACAACAGTTGTCTTGAACTTGTTGTTATCGTATTCAGCCCCACAAATTTCCACCTCTACAAATGGGCAGGCGATACTCCTGCCAGGTTTGGGAAGATGGCGAGCACCAATGACCTATTTAAATTAGGCAAAAACAAAAGAAAAATAAAGAAATACAAAAGGCACAGATCGATCTTAAGAGCAGAGATTCCAGGCCCTGCCTTGGAATCCGATGGCTAGTGTAAGAACACTTCAGGTAAGTGTTCTTAAAATGATCCTAAGAAATGAGGAGGAGACCTGGGCCATGCTTCCAGGTGGGATAGTGACATGTGGGTGGGCTGTAAATGCAAGCCCACTCCCTAGATAATTAAAGGCCTCCACGCTTTCAGGTCTGCTTTCCAGTCTTGCAGCAAAGTTGCTGGTAAGGAACAAAATGAGTTTGTTGCTGTTTCCAGGGGAGCAGATAACTCAGATCACCTTGTTTCCATCCATGGGTCTGAGTCTTCGCTTTGAAGTTCAAACAGTCTGACAAAATGTGTTTGCCCCTTGAAAAGTAGTAAGTTTATTTTAAAAATAGAGATATATACCCTCACTGTCAAAATCATCTGTAGCTTCTTCTTAGATTCATTTGGCACAGGATCGTACGCATCATTCCTCATGGTCTCTGGCTGCAGTACATAACCAGTGCGCCCGTTAAGTGAAAACAAGGCTTGATTCATTTGCATGTATTTATCTGAAGAGAGGATTAAATGCAAAATGCTACATTAGCAAGATTTTATATTTCAGCAAATCAGAGGGGAAAAGGAATCAGATAGCTATAATATGAACAAAGAACAAAGACAATCAGCATCTCACTTTTCCGAATATAAATCAAAAGCCTCCAGGGGAGTCTTTCCATGAGATGGACACCATCTTTCCTGATAGCTCTCAGATGGGAAAGATCCACCTGATCTTCTGAATCCAGATGGTACCCATATTCAGATACATACTGGAGCCACAGATAACAGTACCCCGTAGAAGTACTTCGGTTTCCAGGGGAGAACAAGGGCACAGAAATTAATTATTTTTGAAAATAGCTCTTCCTACACAATCATAGGGGCAGCGGGAAAGGGGCAGTTTTTCTAGTTCCATGTGAACAATTAGTGCCATCAGCTGTTATTGATAAAGAGAAATCGATACATCCACTTTGCATCTCTCTTTTGCGTATATGAAGAAGGCACTGAAAGTCCCTGTTACTTGTTGAAATGGAAAAGGAAGCTTAATTTAAGTTTTTCCTTCTAGTTACTGAAGAAATTCAGTATTAGTCAGATTTACAGACAACTGATTACCTATGGCAAACTCAAATAGGTATAGTGCTACATGAGCACATTAGCCACAGGCCAATTTGTACAGTGAGAGTGGCTGCCTGGTGAGAATCACAGAGTCCGACAAACTTCTTCATGTATCTGGCATTGGCAAGGAACACACCCAAACTCTCAGGACAATGCCTTCCTCATCATCTATTCTCTGATCCTTTTAACTAGAAATAAAAACTTGCTTTCTTAAAATAAACTAAAGTTAAGAGTGCCAAGAGTCAATTTCCTTTTCAGATCCCATTTTTGCCTGGGTGAATACAATATTTCCAGTTAACTGCTTAGAACATGTAAATGCATCCTTTCACCTGCTTTGACAGAAAGAAAGGTAGCAAACAATGCGCACACTCATTGAGGACTGGAGGGTTTGTGGTCTTCCTGGGGCTTTTGAATTTTGGCTCCCGTGAGCCCCAGCCAACCCAGCCAGTTTTTCCACTCTTGATACAATGCTGTGTGAAGCACTTTGCACACTAAAGCGGCAATCCTAAAGACACACCCTATGTGAACACAGTGGGATTTATTTTTGAAGACTCTTTTAAAGCTGGTATTAAAAAAAATACACAAAGGGGCTCCCATCAATATTTGGTTTAATCTCAAATTAGTTTAAAAGGGTCTTGTTTTAAAGCATGGGTTTTACAAAGATCTCTAGCAGTCAAAACAGCTTTTCCTTTAAAAAAATCCTGTCAACAAAACTGGTACATTTTTATGGAGTGTTACTGGAAATGTTTAGCTTGCAAAATAAAAGACTTCATCCAAATGGTGCTACAGAAATTTGAAAGCTACCTCTAGGAAACTGTTCCCTGCAGTTCCTATTTAAACTGCATGCAACGATTTTGTACCAAAGAATATTATTTAAAAACAATTATTCCTCTAAACTACTGAACACCAAACATCAGACACTGGCATATTCTACTCGCTTTCTGGAATGAATATTTAAATGTGCAGTTTTCAAGTGATACGAAACTCCCAGTCCTTCTCTTCTTGCATTAAACAGGATGTCGTGGAAGGAAATGGGTGCTGACTCAGAAAAAAAGAGAAAAAGAGGAAGGAAACAGCTAAGCATTTCCACAACAAGATGTTTTACCTGGGGTTTGGAAATTAAGAGCTACCATCTGTGCACCACAAAACCAGAAGCGAAAAGGATCATAATTTGAAGAGTCCACTCTTTGCCCTTTCGGGTATATTCGTGTCAGGCCCTTCTGATTGTATTTGAGCAGGTCTACTGGCTTCTGCTTGACAATGGCTTCTGCTTTGGTTTCCACAAAGGAACGAATCTCCCTGAAATCAGGATTTTCTGCCGAAGGGAAAGGTGGGAAGAAGTTACTAGGTTCATGCAGGTTTTCACAGAGACCTCACTCGACAGTTGAAATGATATTTTCATTGACTCGACAGTTGAAATGATATTTTCATCACGAAGCACAGCAATCATAATTAGAAACATTTAACTAGCAACAGTCTTGCTGATTTATAAATGCCTCCCGTCATTTCCTACACTGCAAAGGGGCATTTCCCTTAAGCGGCCACTGTTTGCCTCTAGCTGCTCTTATTCAAATACAGGAACTTGCATTTATTGTTCAAAATGCCATCCTATTTCTCCCGGCTATTGACATAATTTGAAAATTATTGTCCTCTTCTCCAAAGTACCACTTCATCTGCATTTTATGGTACAAATTCTGAAGAAGGGAAACTATCTATGACTTAGGCAAACAGAAGAACCAAGCCGCTGTTGTTCCCTGTTGCTCCAAGAGGCTGTAGTGGAGCACAAGGGTAAAAACAGACGTGATATTTCAGCATCAAACCACCAAGTGGCTTACAGCAGGGGTCCCCGACCTGGGGCCTCCAGATGTTCTTGGACTACAACTCCAAGAAGCCTTCACCACCACCACTGCTGGCCAGGATTTTTGGGAGCTGAAGTCCAAGAACATCTGGAAGCCCAAGGTTGGGGACCACTGGCTTACAGGACTAAGTTCCTTTGTCCAAATCGGTCATCAAAAAATCTTGGATAATATTTAAGAATCTAGTAGTCAAGGAGATCAAATTCATAAATAAAAATAGATTACCTAGGTTGTCCTTCGTTTTACTTGTAGGCAAACAGTAGATTACCAGGTCAGATAATTCCATGGCAATTAATTGTTTCTTTTCCCAATATACCCTGATAGTTGCCTATTTGAAAATTGGTTTAAAAAGAAAAAAGAAAAAGCTCATTAGAGACGCTTTACAGTAGTACAGAGTAGTTACTTGTATTGAACCTATTTGTCAAAAAGGAACAAAAAATGACTTATTTTTCTTCAACTTTAGATTTGACACAACGTGCTCCCTGTGTGTAACTAAAACAGAAACTCCAGTGATACAGTGTTTCCTCCCCAGTATGGAACACACCGAATTCCAATGTAAAATCATCACCCTCATCAATTTGCACATACATTTTAATGGTGTTATTAGTCTGTTTTCAAGTGACAAATGTGAACTTTTAATACTCAAAACATCCTTCTTCACTGCTGATATAAAAGTCAAATTCGGAGACAAAAGAAATTAATTTGGGATGGAAAAGAATTAAAAGATAGCACAGGATATTATACCACAAATCCTAAATCACTAGAGCATAGATTTTAAAAAGCCCCTCCTTGTCTTTGTGGCTGTTTAGGAGGACCGGAGGAGTCACAAAAACCTTGGTCTGTGCCTTTGCTTGCAAGTCTAGAAACGAAATCAGGGATTCTTCAGCTTTTGCTCAAACCAGACCTCTCCTCTTTTATCCATCAGAACTCCACGTGTACCCATTACCTCTTCAGCAGTTCTCCACGTGATCTCCCTGACACTTTGATACCACTCAAATAGCTCTTCCACTTTATCAGTTGCAAATTCAACAGGAGGGTCATCAGGATTCTTGGGTTCCAAGACAAAGACAAAATTCTTTCCATATTTCCCCTGTGGCGTTTTTGCTATTAGGAATCAAAAGCAATATGGGCACAATCAGATATGCTAATTTTAAGATCTTTTTTTCCATCCTACTAGCTATGTTTGGACCCTTTCTTGGGGCAGAAAAACAGGATATAGAAATAAAATAAAATAAAGTCTCTGTAATTTTTTTAATTGCCACACCCATGGCCCTTCTTATGAATGTATTGTGGAATTAAAATGTGAATTGTTTCTTTCTGGTTGTGCAGAGTGCTAACACAACCCCAGTTACTTACTATCTCAGTGGTAGAACCAATATTCTGTTTCCTGGTGTCTCCAGACAGAGACGGAATATCTTGTCAGTCAGTGAAGACAACCCCACATCCATATCTCTTGGTTTGGTTTTCTCCACTTTTTCCCCCATTTCATTTTAATCCTTTGGCAACTATTAAGTATCGGCCTTTCTTGTTTTTTTTTTTTTTAAAAGAGGCTCTCTTTCGTGCAATTCATGTTCTTCCATAGGTTGCCAAAGGACAGCCTCTAAACATGAATGATTTCATGTTTACAAAAGAGGGGCGCACAAAAATACCATGTTTCTTTGAGCTCCGTCTTTCATGAAAACTTTTTGTGCCCTTTTAGTTTACCCTTTATATATCAAATTACCTGAGAAATGTTTTGTCTAATAGCATAGTGAGGGTTTTTGGTGCTCCAGGAAGAAGATCCAGGCAGGACAGCAATAATTTTGAATCTGTAGAAAGCCCTGGCTTGGCCCCTGAAGCCAACAAGGAGTGCTCTTTGCTTCAGCCATTACTGGCTGCTGACAGCTGAGCTCCTGATGCCTTCCATCGTAGATTGCTGCCTGCCTGCCTCCTACCTCTATCTTGGATAATTTTCTTCTTCCTTTGCCTTTCTTTTCTTGATTTTGTGTGGATTTCTCCTTCTTCTCTTTGGATACTGTTGGGACCCCTTTCTCCCCAATTTCTCCCCCCTTCTCTCAATCTCTCTCTGTGTGTTCTTTTCTTGGATTATTTTTGCTTCTGCCTTCCTGACCTGCCTGCTAGACTCAAGACGGAGAAGAAAGCTTCAAGTAGTAGAAGGGAGAGGAAGATTTTACAAACTGCTATGCCATTTTGTTTTGTCTTTATAAGGAAGAAAGGAAACAAAGACTACAGGAACTTACATACCAATGTTATACCTATTGAGGTCCAAAATACCCCGGCATAATGATCCTAAAGGATTGTCCTCCATTATCTGCAATAAAAAGAGCAACACTTAAAACCAGCTATTATTTTCACTCAAAGATTCATTCACATTGTATTTATTTTCATTTTATTTGAACATTTTCTCTACCACTCCATCACAAGGATCTAAAATGGCAGAGGCTAAAAATTACCAAAGACTGCAAGATGGTAGGGTCTGGGGTGACGACCTGGTTATGTAACCTCAAAAATGATCAGCACCAGTGTGGCCTAGACCTACTGTGACTGTTACCTAACAGAAACCAACCAGGAAGTTGCTCTGAAACAAGGTAAATATAGCATCACTTGTTCTTCCTCTTTCTTTTAATACACTTTGACATCTATCTGTTTCACCCTTTCATAACCCTAACATTTAAAGCTATCTTATACATAAGTCTCCCACAGACCATTTTTATAGGATCTTCCCCAGTCTCTATCAAGGTCACTTGAAGTAACTGGCCAGTCCAGTGACTGACACTATGCCAATCAAACATTCTTTTGCTTCTGTTAAAAAAAAAAGTGTGGCAAAATAAAAACAACTTGTGTATGGTTAATCTTTACCAACAAGCTAATTTTCCCCTCTAATCAAGTACACAATAAAATCTGCCACATGCCCACCATACTTCTGCAAAAAGAAAGGTTACTTACCTGTAACCATGGTTCTTCAAGTGGACCTCTGTGAATTCACACAATTGGGTTTAGACAGCGCCTGCGCTGGTCTTCTCGGAATCTTCTAGAGCTTTTGTAAAAAGTAACAAGTTTAGAGTTGCCCCTATCGCGCATGCTCCACCCCCTCAGCCTTCAGTTCCATTTATCCGCCACAAAGCCCGAACTTATCGGAGACATAATCAGTGACGGATAGTGGGGAGGCTGGGTGGGATGTGTGAATTCACAGAGGTCCACTTGAAGAACCATGGTTACAGGTAAGTAACCTTTCTTTCTTCTTCGTGGCCTCTGTGAATGCACACAATTGGGTGACTAGCAAGCTCACTTACCGGAAGGAGGGCCGTCACTGCAGAACAGACGTCAAAACTGCCCTGCCAAAACTTGTCTCCTTTCTGGCCCGAAGGTCCAACCTGTAGTGTGTCACAAAAGTGGACGCAGTAGACCAGGTGGCAGCTCTACATATTTCTGGGACATCAACACCACGCAGCAACGCTGTAGACGTCGCAACCGCTCGGGTGGAATGTCCTTTCAAACCTTCTGGGGCAGTCTTGCCTAGAAGTTCATAAGCCAGAGCAATTGTGGAGACAAGCCATCTAGATAGAGTGGAAGATGAGGCAGGTAAGCCCTTGTGTGATCCCTGGAAGCAGAGAAAAAGCCTTGGTGCAGCACGGAAGTCTTTAGTCCTTGAGGTGTAATAAACCAAGGCTCTCTTAACGTCCAGAGAATGGAGCATGCGCTCGATATCCGAAGCAGGTTGAGGAAACAAAGTTGGTAACGATAACGGCTGCTTAAGGTGAAAGTCCGAAACAACTTTCGGTAGAAAGGACACATCTGGATATAACATAACTTTGTCCTTAAAGAATTGCAAATAAGGATCATCTGACCTGAGAGCTGCCAACTCACTAGCTCTTCTAGCAGACGTAACAGCAACTAGAAACAGAGTTTTGAACGATAGTAAACGTATATCACAAGAAGCCAGGGGCTCAAAGGGGTGGCGCATGAGTGCACGTAAAACAAGTGTGAGAGACCACTGGGGTACTGGAGGTTTAACAGGAGGTCGAATGTTAGACAGTCCTTTTAAAAATGATTTAAGCGTTGGATGAGAAAAAAGGCGTGCTGACTCAGAGTTTCGAGGTTGGAAGGAGACTATTGCTGAGATGTAAACTTTAAGAGTGGATAAAGTCAAACCTGAATCAAACAAGTAACGTAAGTAGGTGAGCAGAGTTTGGAGGGAGACGGGGGAGGATTGTAACTGCTTTGATTGAGTAAACTTAACAAAATTATTCCATTTGTATTTATAAAGAAGGGTCGTAGATGGTTTTCTAGCCTTGTCTAGAACCTCTAGGATTGATGGCATATCCTCCACGCCGTCAAACTCAGTGACTGCAGGTCCGGATGAAGGATCTTGCCTGAGTCCTGGGTAAGAAGGTGTGGGATCTGCGGCAATCGGAACACATCCACAGCCATCTCCTTGAGGGCGGAAAACCAAGGTTGTCGAGGCCACCATGGTGCAATGAGGATGGCGTCCACCATTAGCTGTCGGGCTCTGACCAAAGTCCTTTGTATCAGTGGGATTGGTGGGAAGAGATATAGGAGATGCGTCTCCCAAGGGATCATGAATGCGTCGCCTAGCGAATCCACACCTCTGCCTGCACGAGATGCATATTTCGCGCATTTCTTGTTGATGCTCGACGCAAACATGTCTATTGATGGGTGACCCCACCGGTAGCAGAGCATTAGGAAGGTGTTCTTGTCCAGTTCCCATTCGTGGGACTGACCCGTCAGCCGGCTCAGGTTGTCTGCAAGTTGGTTGTCGCTCGTCGATATATGAAGAGCAACCGGGAACACATGGTGGAGGTAGCACCATTCCCATAGATGTATGGAAAGATACAGGAGAGACATTGATCTCATTCCTCCCTGCTTGTTGATGTAGAACATGGTCGTGGTGTTGTCGGTGATTACTTGAACACCCCGACCCTGTATCAACGGGAGGAATGCTCTGAAGGCTTTTATGACAGCAAGCATTTCCAGATGATTGATATGAAGGCACCTGTCTTGATGAGACCATAGGGCATGGATCTTGTGCGGTCCACAGTGTGCCCCCCATCCCGTGGTGCTGGCATCTGTTGTCACTTGAACAGATAGTTGCAGTGGCCGAAAGGGATGGCCGATCAACAGATGTGGAATGAAAGTCCACTATCGTAATTGTTTCGCCAGTTCTGGGGTGACCCGCAGACGTTTTCATGGACTGTCCTGAAGGGGGTCGAAGAGAGCCAGAAACCATGACTGAAGTGATCTCATCTTCAGGCGTGCATGTGGCAGCGCTGATGTTGTGGAGGCCATGAGGCCGAGTAGATGTTGCGCATGATGAGCTGAGACATCTGAACGGGGATGAAATTTCCGGACAGCCTTCAGCAGCTTCAGAATCCGGTCTGGTGGGAGAAATATGCAAGCTTTGACCGAGTCTAACCGTGCTCCTATATAGTCAATGACTCGAGATGGCACCAGGGTCGACTTTTTTATATTCACCATCAAGCCTAGGCTTTGTAGAGTGTCTAGAACAAATTTTGTGTCTTGCACAGCCTTCTGTCTGGATGGAGAAACAACCAGCCAGTCGTCTATGTAGGGAAAGACTTGTACACCGTGGAGACGGAGAAAGGCTGCTACGGGGGCCATGCATTTCGTGAACGTGCGTGGAGCTGTGGATAGCCCGAAAGGAAGGGCGCAGAATTGGTAAATCATGTTCTGAAAAATGAACCTGAGATATTTTTTGTGATTTTGATGGATTGATATGTGAAAGTACGCGTCCTTTAGGTCTATAACTATAAACCAGTCGTTGTGTTTCAGCAGGTGGACAATGGCCTCCAGAGTGACCATCCGAAATCTTCGTGGATGCAGGTAAGTATTCAAGTTTCTTAAGTCCAGAATGGGCCTGATTCCGCCGTCCTTTTTTTGGTACGGCGAAATAACGTGAATAAAAACCGTTGGCCACGTCCCGATGTGGTACACGTTGAATAGCTTGTTTTTGGAGAAGAGTGAGAATCTCTTCTTCTAGGGCAGCATCGAAGGAAGTGAAGTGAACTTGTCCTAGAGGAGGAGGTTCTAAGAATTCTAAACGGTAACCGAATTGGATAATACTTAGAACCCAAGAATCTTTTGTTATAAGGGACCAATTTTGATAGAATGGAGCCAAACGAATTTCTTGTGGAGGCATGGAAGATGGGACGTGAAAGTCAAAGGTACTGCTTTGTTTTCTTGGCAGGTGGACGATAAGGCTGTCGTTTTTGGAAAGATGCTTGAGGCCTATAGGATGGCGCAGAAGAGGAAGTTTGAGAATATCTACCCTGGGTCTGTTTGAAGGGTCAATAAGACTGTGAAGGTTGTTGCTGGTATTGCTGTTGTGGATATCGCTTACGCCATTGATTTCTTTGGAAGGTAGGTTGCTGGTGAATAGTGTAAGATTTAGCCGTCTTTTTTATTTTATGCAGGTTTTCTAGAGAATCATCAGTTTTTTCATTGAAAAGACCCTTGGCATCAAAGGGTAAGTCCTCGATTCGTGTTTTGACATCCTCTATGATGCCTGAGGATCGGAGCCAAGCATGGCGCCTTAAGGCAATGGCCGATGTTAAAGTTTTGGAGGCGACGTCTGCTGAATGTCGTGAGGCTAGTCGCTGGTGTTTAGCCACCGTGAGGGCCTCCGCGTAGGTGTTCAGGAGGCCTTGACGGGTATCATACGGGGCTGCTTCCAATGCTGGAAGGACTCTGGACCACAGTTGTCTCTGGTAAGCCCCCATGGCGGTTTGGTAATTAGCCACTCGGAGCAAAAATGTGGTGAAGGAGTAAATTTTTCTCCCTAGGACATCTAGCTTTCTCCCTTCTCTGTTTGTAGGCGTGACATGTGCCTTCCCGGAAGATCTAGATGAATTAGATTGCACACTGATGGAATTCGGGACTGGGTGTTTGAGAAGGAAACTGGTATCATCGCCATGTGTGCGATATAGATTTTCTGTTCTGCGTGCAACCGGTTGAGAAGTAGAGGGCTGGTTCCACGACTCCTTGATAAGAGACAAAAGGGCTGGGATGAAGGCTAGGCTCAAGGGTGGTGACCTTTCCTGATCAATGTCACCGAAAATCAGATCATCTGTGGGCGGAGAAGGTTGCTCTGTTTGCAGTTTAAGAGTCTTAGCCATCCTAGAAATCATTTGAACGTATAAAGAAAAGTCTTCCGAAGGCGAAGACGGGTGAGGGTCGCCTGAATCCGAATCAAATGACTCTCCTTCCACAGGTGTTTCTCCAGGAGCAGGAGAGAAGGCTTCGTCCTCCTGGCCAGACGAAACAGAAGAGAAAATTTCCTCCTGTTCGGAAGGTGACGGTAAGTTGGATTTCTTAGGCTTAACGTGTCCAGATGGTTTAACTTGCTTATGTCCTGACTTCAAAGGATTGATTTGCTTGGAGGTAGTCTTAGTGCCCTCTTTTGGTCGAATATGTACTTCGACGTCGTGTCGATGTCGACGTCGAGGAGGGGATAGAGACGATGATGACGATGTCGAAGCGTAGACGTAGCGAATTCTCTTACGTCTATGGTATTCCTCCGACGTCGACGACGAGTCAGTATCGGAGTCGTCGTGTCGACGTCGACGGTAAGCTCTCTTACGATCGAGCTGGACATAGATTGGGTCGTCGCGTTTGCCCTTCTTATGGTGTCGAGACGACCTGGGTATGACTACCACCTCTCTCCGTGGGGATCGGCGTCGATCCGGTGAGGTATGCTTTCTCTTGGCCGTCCTTTTCCGAGGTGGAGAATTTTGCCTCGAGGAATTCGACGGCGAGAGAGGTACAATCGACGCCCGCCCAGTGGAAACAGGGCTATAATGGGCAGATGTCTGGCTAGATAGGGTGGCGCCTTCTAGCCGACCGGGACTCGGCGAGCGGTCGAGCCCCACAGGTGAAGCCTCTATGCGACGTGGAGGCAGGGAAGTCGCAGCTTCCGAAAGGGACTCACGATCCCGAGATGAGTCCTCGAAGATCGGAGACGGTAACGACGCCGAGACATGAGGAATGCGATGTTCCTTAGCCTTTTTCTTCTTGTCTGTCGGCGCCGTCTTTTTCTTCTCTTTCGACGGACCAGTCGATGAAGTCTTTGACGCCGAGGGAAGCATCTTCTTGGTGGTCGATGTAGACGACTTTTTAGACGATTTTTCGACCGGTCTCGAGGTCGACAAAGACGGGGAAGTGACATTTGTCTCAGAATGAGGCGTAGCGGAGGGGTTAGACGCCGTCTCCATTTCTGAAGGTTTTGATGCCGACAGAGTCTTGTCCCAAAGATAAATTTTTAAACGTTGCTGACGAGCCTTAAGGGCTGCCTTTGTAAATTTTTTGCAATGCCTGCAAGATTGAGGCTGGTGACTATCCCCTAAACAAAAAAGGCAGCGGTCGTGACCATCTGAAAAGGGCAATTTACGGGAACACGACGCGCACCTACTAAATGGTCCTGAGGGGGACATAAAGTACGAAGAAGAGGGGGAAGAAAAACTCACGATGAAGATCAGTCCAGGAAATGAAGGGGCTTCCGATCAGATAAGCAGAACGGAGAACGATCCGGGATGGCCTTGCCGCAGCGGTAGGCAAGCGAAGCGGTTTGAAAAGCGCGGGAAATCAAACCGGCAATCCAATAATAACAAAACAGTCCGTAATCCAAGAAGAGTCAAACAGTCCGAAGTCAAGAGGCAACAGAGAGATTTCAAAGTCCGTGTTCGAAAGCCAAATATCAAACCAATTGAATATATTAGTAGTAGCTCTAACGGAGAAGTTCCAATCGCCAAGGCGGTAAAATGGAACTGAAGGCTGAGGGGGTGGAGCATGCGCGATAGGGGCAACTCTAAACTTGTTACTTTTTACAAAAGCTCTAGAAGATTCCGAGAAGACCAGCGCAGGCCCTGTCTAAACCCAATTGTGTGCATTCACAGAGGCCACGAAGAAGAAGGCATCATTATTGACTCCCATTTCTGACTCCATCAGACACACATGCAAAATCAATAATCCTATTTACAAAGGAAAATATTAAGCCTCACCTCCCATTTGTATGCACAGCAGATTAAAATCCACAAGAGCTCCCCACACAAACAAATCTGCCTCGTTTCTGTTGCACATGCCAAAATGGACTAATAGGGCTGCCTCTATGAAAACAGAGCTAGATGGATTCCCACCTTCCTGCACATCTGTGACACAATCTGAAAGGTCAGCCTGAGAAGTCTCTGTCTGCATGTGGATCTTTTCTGAAACTGTGAAAGCCTCTCTTTTTTTCAAATAAAATGGACTATACATTCTAGCCAATGGACAGCAATTAAGACTTATTCTTCCCACCTGATTCTCAGATTCTTCTATGCCATCAGTTGATAAATCTTCAACATAATTGGATGGAAAATAGTGCTGAACTTTGTATCCATAATCTCCTTTCCACCTAATAAATTGAAAGAGAACTCAATACAGCTTCAAAAATGAAGATTGGATTATAAACCTGAAACAAATGTCCTTTTGCCCCCAAATTAATTTCAACGCTGACATCTTGCTCTCCTAAAAGGAAAAAGTGTGGAATTGTTTTTAACCCATGCGAAGTAATCTGCACTGTAATGTGCCAACCAGATTGGGCCCACCACCTTCATAGAGAAACCACTGCCTGCTAGCTACTGGCAACCAGTGGCACCAGTGCACTACAGAGAGCAGGGCAAGGAAGGGAAACCCTCCACAGCAGACTCGGATTCGGGAAGAGAGCATGCAGCCTCGACCAGGTCAGCTCATGCATGCTAGGAGCAAAGGCAAGAAGCCAAGGAGGCTGATGGGGAGGGGATGGGGACCCACTGATGCACATGATGAGTGTGTGGCAGAGTTTTTAGGAGGGTTGCAGGAGACACATGGTGGCCCTCTTGAAGGAGGTGGTGGCCAGGCTTTAAAAGGGAAAACTCCTAGAATGGGGAGAGGAGGGAAAGACGGCGTTGAAGCAGAAGAGCCCAAGGTCGAGTCAATAAGGCTGTCTGATAGGGAGAGCCTGTAGCTTCTGAGAGACCTTTTGTGGTACCTTCCCCTGAAGGCAGAGACAGGGCTACCGCAAAGGTAGTTTGGCCTGGGGAGAGCAGAAGAGACATCACAAACCATCAGGGCTCATGGGCTGTTGACCTAGCGATTAAAGGAACCAGAGAGACTCCTTGAGGCAAGGGAAAGGCCCCAATCACTGCAAAGGGAAGCCCAAGGATGGAACCATGAGGGGCAGGTTGGACCTGGCTAGACCAGGCTGGGCACCCATACAAGGGGAATCAAGGGGGCTACACTACGGGTAATGAAAATAGCTCTAATAAGAAGCAAGTGGAGAAAACTGTACACGTGCCTTGCATATGACTGTCCCAGCAGGTTCATATGATTTCCCCCTATCCACGTAGGATCCTGGGGGCATCACAATCAGAATCATATACCATAACCAAAAAACAAAACCCCTTTCAACAGAAGTAGCAAAAATGTAAGTGTCTTCTTCTCACCATCCACCACTTTCTTTGGAGACATTGTGAATTAAAGCACCCCGGCAGAAAGTCAACTCATCATCTCTTTTTGCTTGGTAGTCATACAGGGCTTTAACTGTTCTCTGGGGCTTCAAGAGAAAGAAATGGAGATGGGGTAAAAGGTCAACATGATTAGTAAATTCTGGGGGAAACTGCAGAAACAGGAACACACTGTTGAAATAATGGCTAAGTCATTGTTTCTTTTGCTATTTTGTTCCTTTGTATCATGAACACACTTCTACTTGCAAGCAGCCTCCTTAATTTTCTGAACAAGAAATGAAGGTAAAAGGACCTCTCAGCTATTCTCTTCTCTCAGATGAAAATTAAATTTGAATCAAACATGAGTGTAACTTACGACAGAAGGTGTTATTTCAGTGGGTTCCACATATGGTTTGAGATCATATAATGAGCTAGGATCTTTCTCCTGAGATTGAAAGAGAAAGGAAATTAAATTCCACGGCTGCAAAATGTTACTAGAAGTTTTGGGTGAATATGCAATCAACACAGAAGTACTGCATGTTCTACATATATTTCTAGCAGCTGAACACAGTTTTGTGTTTTCCCTCCCCGCATTCTTTTAGGATTTCCAATAAGTGTCAGCAGGGCTTTTTTGCAAAGTTGTCTGCCTCGTTTTTTAATCTCTGAACTAGAAACTGAAGATTTCCTCCTTTTGAGTGATCATTTCAGTAATCTTTCTGAAAGGCCTAGGAAGAATGATTATCACTGTTCTGCTAATGATGGGTTTAAGAAAAAAAATCTGTGCCACAGCTTTCTATATAAGGAGACATTAATTCCTTCCATGCGCACCTACCTATGTCACAACTGATGTGAGTAGCATAGCACTGTCATCTACTGTATTCATCTATCATACCAGAAAAAAAAACAACTAGACTTTAAACATGACCTTCTGGAATCATATGGAAACAGAGTTGTAACAGGACAAAGTTCCATCAAGCACAACCTTCTGGCCTGAGGAAAAATTGTCCAACCCCATAGTTACCTATTAAATGCATATTACCAGGAAAAGTTATGGGAAACTTTTTGCAGTGCCTCATAGTTTTATCCATTTAGGACTAAAACAGACACACAAAGCTGAGATTTCAAATCCTACCTAAGCAGAATCTCTAGTTATATATAAGCTTCATTATAATCATTCTCAAAACTAACCATTTAATCCTCACATTTGTTATCCCACCTTTCAACGAGCACCTTTCAACCTGAAGGCAATGGACACGGCCAACAATGTTAGCACTTAACTCACAGTCAGGACTGACTAGTGAAAAATAGAACGAACATGCAATCCTGTGGATTGTTTCAGATCTCTTAACCACGGTTTTATTAAAACATTTATATTGCAAGATCCACACAGTTACACCAGCTCTAAGAAATTCCACATTAGAACCTGTCATCCACAGCTTTTAAAAAAAGTTTAGCTGGCCATTAAATGTTGGCTGAGATATGTTCTTAAGGCACACGGTGCAATTCCAGTGACAATTTTAACAGGTTCAGCCTTATAACTTGTCTGGATGGGAGACAATCCTGGGAGCTGCATGTGAGTGACTGACTGATATCAAAAACGCAAATTCCTATAACTGAAGAACTTAGAGCCTATAACTGCTTTCAGAATCACTCATATGCGCACACAGTCACACACAAATGCACAGTAAAACCCTCACAATAACCTAGCATTCTACACTTTTAAAACATGGTTTTCAGAGCCCTGGTTGACCAGACAAACACTTGCCATGCTGTAGCGTTCCAGCAGTTCTGTAGTGACAGGATAGCGCAGTTTCATTTTCCTGTACAACGGATGCTTCTCATAGTAGTTCACCAACTCCACTAAACTTTCAAAATAAGCTGATGTTCCCAAGACAAAAAGGCGGCCTTCTTGTTTAATTCGGCAGTGCTTCACTTTTCCTTCGGCTCTGTGAAGTCAGCGGAGATCAAGCTTTTAGAAAGTGGCAGCAAGTCAGCGTGATAACTTCCCATACTTTCAAGAGTCAGGTGCACACTTTCCTATTTAAACCAGGCTTCCACGTCATGTCACAAACACATATTTACAGGCTGCCAAGACTTTAAAAAACTGGCTGAAGAAATGTATCAAAATTCCCATCATACAGAAGATGAGAATGACAGGGCCTGGATGTTTCTGAATACAGGCCTAAACAGCACATTCCCCTTTCCTGTCCAGCTGTAGCCCAAACCATTCTAACTGAATGGGTGTATACGCACAGTCCTTCAAATCTCTTCTTCTGTCTTTCCAGCAGCAATGCCAAGTAGGATCGAATAGAGGTTTAACTGGCAACAGATTGCAACAAATTCATATTCTCCCTTTCCTGCATGATCAAGGCATATTATATTCAAGTTGGACTGCTAAAGCATACATCATTCATCCCTCTCAGCTGATATGCACTGCTGTGACTAAATACAGAATGCAAGGAAGTGATGTCTTTCAAACACAAAATTGTCTTGAGTCACCATTTATACTAGATTTACTGTAGAAATGTTTTCACGGACTGTGATTACTACAGTGGCCTGTAATGCATGAAAATTTAGAGGTGATACGTTCAATAGGCCAAGTTCGGAAGTAATGGAGAACCATGGCACCTCGGCTCCTTCCTTGATCCTCCCCCAGTGCACCAAATCCCAAACTACACCCAGTTTCCTGTGTCATCTAAATTTTAGGAACTTTGGTGCATTTACATGCAGTTAAAGACTAAACTAAAATTTCCTATCATGGTTTGACCATTGCTTGTTCTCACTAGCCATCATTTAAGTGGTAAACAAACCACAGTTACCCAAGTTGAGTTATTCCACACATGTGTATGTTAACCAAATGTAACCAGGAACCACAGCTAACCCCACAGCTAACCTGCTGTTGATTTTTTAAAAAAAAAAATTCCAACAGAAACACACTGTTTGAATTTCTTACCTGCAGCTACATAGAAAACGAAAAGAGCAGCATGTATATAAACGTCATTAAAAATTAGTGCAACGCTTATGAAGAACATGTGAGAACTGCTTCAGTAGACACCCAAACCAATCACGGACTGAAGGTGACACCATTTACAACAGCAGCCAGCATCATGTCTATTATGTTTTCAGAACACAATTGGCAGTTGTTAATTGGAATGTCAATGATAAATGAAAGAGAAATCCCTTTCTCTGTTTCATTCCCTTACATCAGATGTCGGGGGGGGGGGGGGGTTGTAAATGTTAGAATTTAACAGTTGAGCTTTGCTTTTTGCTGTAACTGGGAGAATCATTAGGCTGAGAGAGCTACTGGCCTGACTTTTACTGTGCTCTAGTGCTTGCCAGACAAGAAAGAACAAGGTTGCAGCGCATCAACCCATCAGGGCCAGGTGATCTGGCTTCCCATGACTCCTTCAGGCCTCTCTGAGAAGTTGACAGATGGAGTGCTTACATAAGAGACACTAAGGTGCTGAACGGCTCTGCTTCCTTCGGCAATTGTTCTTTAGAAGCGAACTATCCCTCTGATCATGATGACCTAACCAATGTCTGGCTTTTCTGATCTCCATTCACTGTTATGGAACTTAAATGGCAGAGTCTTACACTGGACTCTGTACTTGGCCCCCGCAAGTGACTTATTAAAGGTTTGGCACTGCAGGACCACCAGCATCTCAAAATGGTCATGTCTGATGCATCTGTCATTTCTCACGTATCTGTATTGTGTCATGTTTATGAAGTTTGAGTCTGACCTGAAAGTCATGGCATAGGAATCAGGTTCGTCTCTCTTCCTTATTAAAAAAGCTCCATCCCTCGGAATTCGCATCAACATATCTTCTGCTTCCCCTCGGCTCAAGTTACTGTAATACCATCTACAAAATAAGAGAGAGTGGGGGGATGAGGAGGTGGTTGCAGAGTTCAACACAATTCCATTAAGAACAAACAGTGACACAGTAATATTAGACATAAGATGCTGAACAATGCACATATTTTCTCCCATTGCCATGACAAATGGCTTTTCTCCATGTTATATTGTGTAAGAACCATATAATTAGGAAAATCAATCTGGGACAAGCACTTTAGTGTAACCCAATACATACCAACTTTTCAAAAAGGAAATAAACAGGCATGTTTGGAACACAGAAAGAGTGTCACGTGGAGTAGCAGTACAATAAAACCCAGCACAAAACAAGCAGGATATCCTGCAATACACATGATATGTATGTGTTAACTGAATGGAACTCCACAACTGTGCAATAGATGACAGAAAGAAAAAACACCCAGTTGTGATTTAAACTGAGAATATTTAAAATGAGATAGCATCCCATTCAGCTAAAACCGTTCCTTTCTACTTTGGACTGCTCTCTAAGTGATCTTGTTCTTCTAGCCTACTTATAAATTTTCCTGAATCAAAATGCATCCTCGGTGCAAAACTGTTGAAGCCAGTTAGGCTAGGGTTTGTTCCTGTTGTTTTAAATCAGATTCCTCATAATCCACAAGGCTTTCAGCATTAAAAATAGCATTTTGCCCCACCCTAGAATTTCCTTTTGGTGAGACGTACTTCTTAGACTCATGAGGCGTGGGGTTAGGCACAGCATCAGTCAGGCGTAGTTCAAACTCAGCACACCGCAAATGTGCTTCTTTATAATGTTGGATTAAATCACAGATGCTATCAAAAGTGAGATTATCAGTCAGATAGTATTTTATGGTATCTCCATCAGTTGAAGACCGGATACGGCAGTGCTGGACTCTTCCTGACCGCCTAGGAAACACAGAAAATAGTAAACCCGTTAATTTTCTAAAATCATATCCACATAATTGCTGATGGTTTCATGTTCTTTATTCAGCTGGTAAAGTATGCCAGATTTCAGTGGGGAAGAGAGGAAGTGAAGGAAAGTCAAATATGAAAACAGGACTAAGAATGTAGGGACTTAGAGACATGCCAATGAAAAGTGTGGCAGAATTTACCATGACAATGCAAAAGTCTGGGCTGCAAAATACATTGCGTTTAGCACAGAAATTTAAGTCAGAATAAGCCAAGGCACAATGTTCCATTTCATTAAACAGTTTTCCTAATTATTTCAGCACGGCACTAACATCCCAAATCCTTAAAAAATGGAAACTGATTACTTATAGATTTGTCGTTTTACAAAAAAGTAAAAGCATAGTACTGCATCATCATCATCAATCATGATTAATGTAAATTGTGAAACTCAAAACCAGAATCTGAAGTGTGTTTGCACCAAAGCAAAAAATAAATAAATAAAATAAAATAAAATAATAATAATAAAAAAATGTGCTGCTTATATACCGCCCCATAGTGCTTAATGTGGTCTCTGGGTGGTTTACAATTTTAATTATGCAAGCTATACGTTGATTTCCCCCCCACCCCCGCTCCTTGAGTGGGCTGGGTACTCAATTTATCAACCTCGGAAGGATGGAAGGCTGAGTGAACCTTGAGCCAGCTATCTGTAATTGAACCAGGGTTGTGAGCGGTTTTGGCTGCAGTACTACTGTACTGTAGTTTAACCACTGTGCCATGAGGCTCAGATGCTACATGTGATTAAAGCACATTACAGAAAGGACAAGGGGGAGATTTAGATGGGGGAGGAGGAGGAGACAGGAATGCTTGCATTATAATTACACACTACCAACATTTGCCATAGCATTAAACCCTACCACTCCAAAACCCTGAACCAGTCAGGGGAAAAAATCCAACCCTCCCCATGCCTTCAAGGTATATTATAAATCCCTCACAAATTCATGGATTTTGTAATTGTATAAACCAAGACAAGTGTTAAATCATATGGAAAGAAGGAAAAACACTGATCACTGGTATCTTTCAGAGAATAAATGCTCTATTTGGAAGAGTACTGAATGAGGCTGGGGGGGATTAATGCATAATTATAAATGAAATCAAACCAGATGCAGCTATTCTGGATTTAGTCACAATGCAGCCAAATGGGCCCATTACCCTCTGATACTCATTTACTGATTAATTCACTAAATGTTTTCTTAATACAGCTCTCTTTAATGCCTGTTTTCCTCCCTCCAAATATCATAAAATATCACTCTAGTACAATACCAGAAAAATTCTACAAAACTGAATTTTCATCTGGCTCTTTAAAGACAGACTACAATTGATTACCAGAAGGACAGTGTGTAGTCATTAGGGAAAGCTTCACTTTCTCTCACTAAGAAGGTTCCATCCTTGCCACCCATTTCAGCACAATATTCCTGGAGTAACTTCTCCGCAGTGGTCCTTCCCTCTTTCATTTTCCCATGGAACCATTTCTCACCGTAGTGCAGCTCGGTACGTTTCGTCTCCTGGAATACAGGAAGGAATGATATGCCACATTTCAGTTTGCCATGAAAGTATAAAAAGTTGGTCCTGAGCTATTTTTTGACATGACATTCTTCTCTGAAGGCCTTTCACCCATCCCAATGTTTGGGCTGGGTGAAAGGCAAGGCTTGGCAAAATGCATGACAAGAGAAAGAGAAGAACTCTGTTGGGCTCCTCATGTCATCTATGTGGAAATGGTGTTCAGTGACTATTTTAATAGAGACAGGGCCTACTGCAGCACAGCGTCAGAATCCTGATCCTCAGCCTCTCATGAAGGAACAAGCAGATGCCCAACAGTCGCCTTTTTAATGTCACAAGCAAAGCACAGGGTCTAAAATATTGAACTCGGAAATCACTGGTTCAAAATCAGGTTTAACACAATAGGAAATAAAACAAACAACATTTTCATGTAAAAACCATCTTGATACAGAAGTCTGAATACCTTTGATGGTTCTTCTTCAGTGTTCTGTTCGATATCATCACTAAATGAGAGCCTCTGATTGGCTACAGCACAGTAGTGACGAGTCCATTTCTAGAAAGCAAAGTCATTTTTAGCGGACTACTTTCCCAAAACATTGGTAAATTTACAAGATTATGGCAAAAACATTCCAACAGCATCTCTTCTCTCTTACAAGCCCAAAGTTCTAGGATTAATTTCAGCCACAGAAAGCAAGAGGAGCAAAATTCTGTTTACCTGATCTATGGTGTCCCACATGTACAGCTCTCCTTGCTGCTTTTTTTCCTCTTTCTTATCTTCCGTATTTACATCTACATCACCTTTTGGCCCCAATTTTTTATGCTAATACAAAACAAACAGAACAAATATGAAAAATAGGATCCTCGCAGGTGATTTTTTTCCAACAACTCTTTCTCAAGCTTGCTTTCTGCTTTGACACCATAATATCATCTTCTCTATTATGACTAGGTAGAGTCTTCCAAACCAAAGCCTAACCTGTTTGTTTGTTTAAAACATTTTTTGCCTCATCTTTCTCCTTAAAAGGACCCAAGGCGGCTTACAATTAAAAGACAATATTTAAAAGCTAAAGACATATACTAAACTGGGGGTGACGGGCATTAATCTTAGCAGAGACTTTTCCACTTTTCTCACACACGATGGAATAAAAAAGTTATAGAGAAATTCCTCTTTAGAAAAGCATTTAGCCGAGAGTAACCCTCTTTATTTCTCTCTGCTTAATTCCATTACTCTTTATTTATTCAATTTATCCAATAATTTCAAACTGCCCACATTCTGACAGACACCAGGTACCATACAAATATAGCTGAAATGACAACGCAATTACAGTGCAAGCTGACATGTATTGCTTTGCCAAGGAATCTTTATCACGTGACCTAGATTAGTATCATTTCATATCTGCTCCCAAGATCTGTTTCCACCTTATGACTGAAACAATGTGACCCATTTACAATCAGAGGAATTGTTTCATACTAAGCATTAGCACAAAATGACAAGTCTCTACTGAATAAACGTTCGGGAGATTTTTTTTCCCCTTTATTTTTTCCTGGCCACAAATAGCCTTCTGTCTTCTTAATGTTTAAAAAGTATTACTTCTGTTTAATGCCAGTTAGGCAATGGCACATGGAAATAATATGTGCATTCTTGGACATTAATGCTTAAAAGGAGTAAAGGCTGTTTCAATACAGACATGCAGGATATTTCAGTTCTAACTGGTTGGTGTCTGCCTGTCCACAGAGCTGACAGAGCGCCAGGAGAAGTTATGTGTTCTGTATGGTTGACTTTTCATAAGATATAGCTCTATATTTTCTACATGGCTGGCTTGTCATTAAAAAAAAAACTTCAGGGTGAGTGAGGAAATAACCAGCTTTTCTTGGGGATACTTCAGACTTTGCTTGGTTACCGTGGCCAAACAGTTCTGAAGCTACAATGCTCTGCCAGAAATACAGATAGTTGCCACCTAGTCTGACCCTAGGTAGAGGGCAGAAAGAGACACCCGGATCCTCCCATTCAAATATATTTCTTTCAGCAGTTCAAACTTGCCTTGATGATGAACTTCTCTTTCAGTTGTGTTGGTGATGGCAGCTGATCAGCACTCGCTTCAACAGGCTTGGTTAGAAGCTGGTCCCCAAGGATCTCCTTGAACACTTTGGCAATGTACCGTTGCTGTTCCACACTGCAGTGTTGCTCAATTGACAAAATCACGGGGTACCTTACATAAGGAATACAAAGGCCACAGGTAGAATCCCAAACAACAAAACAACAAAAGGTGGAGTCAGGCAAAAAGTCTGTCTACCCACAGCATCCTACTTCTCATGCCAGCCCATAAGACTCCCCTCTACCTATGCTCTGCTTCTTCACTATGGAACACAAAAGCAGAGCATAAAGACAACAGAAGCACCCCAATGCCCAATGCCTATCCTACAGCACCCAGCATTCAGTAGCATATTGCCTTGCCTCTCTGCATGGAAGCTTCAAACCAGGTGTGACTAACATCTGGACTCAGCCATAATGCTGGACAATGGCTTTGATGCAGACACAAGCCCCAGTAAGCTTTGCAATCATTGTTTTGTTATTATTACATTGGTATTGTACCTTTCCACTGAAACAGTAATTAAGCAACAACATCACTAAAAATAAACTGAAAATAAAAGTGGTTTTAGATTAGGCATCCTTCAGTCTCGAGAGACTATGGTAACGTGCTCTGTATGGAGGACTTGGAACAGCGTCTAGTGTGGCTGAGAAGGCCAATTCGAGAGTCACCATCCCTTCCACACTGAAGACAAATACAATCTATCCCCGTCCAGCTCCCTGATTTTGCTGGGTTCGGGACTGCCTCTTTGCCTCGGCCTGCTGGACAAGTCTCTCTTCAAAATGGGAGAGGCCGTGATGCACCTCCTGCCTCTGGGCTGAACGCTCAGATGTCAAGGTTTCCCATCTGTTGAGGTCCATTCCTAAGGCCTTCAGATCCCGCTTGCAGATATCCTTGTATTGCAGCTGTGGTCTCCCTCTGGGGCGATTTCCCTGTACTAATTCTCCATACAGGAGATCTTTTGGAATCCGACCATCAGCCATTCTCACGACATGCCTGAGCCAACATAGACGTCGCTGTTTCAGTAATGTATACATGCTAAAAATTCCAGCTCGTTCTAGGACTACTCTGTTTGGAACTTTGTCCTGCCAGGTGATACCAAAAATGCGTTGGAGACAACGCATATGGAACGTGTTCAGCTTCCTCTCCTGCCGTGCACAAAGGGTCCAGGACTCATGCCAGTACAGGAGTGTGCTCAGGACACAGGCTCTATAGACCTGGATCTTGGTATATGAAAAGGGGTTAACAATGCATGATAAGGCCAGTTTTAAGAAATGTTTCTCCACAACTTCCTAGAAGCAGTATAACTGCAAGGGCAGAGTATTCCAGAAACTAGGAGCAACTCCAGAGTAAGTCCTCTTCTGTATGTCTACCAAGTAGACCTCTGCAAGTGATGGAATCCTCAGAGAGTCCCTCCACAAGATCTTAACAGCAGTTAGTCTAAAACAAAAGCTAACTCCTCCAGATGCTTCTTCCCCCACTTGAGAGGGCATGCAAGTGAAGTTGGGTAACCTCTTTGTTGGAACATCTCTTTATGATTCAGTGTTACAACTGAGCCAGGCCATTGATAGTTCTGCTTTCCATGAATTCATCTTCTCCTCTTTTAAGACCATCTACACTAATGCCAACCTCTATTTCCCACAGAAGTGAGATCTACAAAGTGTTTATACATTATGTGAAGCAATCTTGTCCTTTCAGCAGCCTGAATCTAGCACCTATTAATATCACTGAATGATTCAGAACTGTAATATTATGAGAAAAGGTGGAAATGTCTCTCAATTCACTTGTTCCACACCATGCAGAATTATGATGTAAAGCTCTGTTTTGTTTTTCCTTAGTCATCTTATTACTTAAAAGTCACGAATATGTAACTTTCCTTAAATGCCTTTCCTTTTAAGGAAAGGAGTGTGTACATTAGAAACAGGTCAATTTGACAGAGTCAACAACTTCAGATAAACTGCAAACTTTTACTTTGCTTAGTCTGGAGAATATGCAAACCAGCCTGCTTTGGGCTGACAAGTGACTTGGATTTGGCTACCCACACAGAAACACAAGGCAACCATAGTATTTATTTAATCTCATTCAAATTCTTAATGTCTCCACTTTACCAGCTCTATCCCCACCCCAAGACTTCATTCAGTACATCAAGTCACGGATGCGGGCAACCTATAGCTCTAAAATTGAAGGCTGTGCTCAATGGGATGTTGAGCAGCCTTGATCTAATCTGAAACACAGTTAATTGGGTCAGGTCAGAGCTTGCTACACGGGGAGAGAGAATAGGGGAAAGAGAAGGGGGCGGGACAGAAAGCGAGAGGGAAAAGGGAGTGTGGTAAAAAGAGATGAAGTGATGGACACACCTACTTTTCCTCCTGACTTCACCCACCACTGGCTTCATCCTCCCTGCCACAAATATGCAGCCTCTAATGTATCACCCAAGAGGGCTTTCCTCCCTTTACATAAATTAAAAAGTTGCCCACAGCAGCAATATAAGAAGGCTTTGTAGTAGACCAACAGAGTCACATTAAAGGCACTACCATGAGCTCCTACTAGAATCTGCAAAAAGACTTCGTCTTGTTACAGAAATTAAGTATTTCCTAGATTCTAATGATCTACTCGCTGAATCTCATGATGTACACAGAGACTGTAAGAACTGAGAAAGTGGTATGGAAGGGAATAATTCTATAAATCACATGTAAAAAGTCACTTTATTCTTAGGAAGCTCTCCTCAATAAAATAATGAATACTTACTCGGACATGACAAATGCATGTTCCTTAATAGCTTGCACGACATCTTCAAATTTAATTTTTGTTGTCCGTGTCCATCCATGATAAATGATGGGTTTCCCATCTGGACCATCCCAGCAATCCACTAGGGTAGGCAATGAAGAGAGCATCAAGTGGAATATTCAACTAGAAGTAGCAACAGCAACCAGACTTGCAGACTAAGACATGCAAATGGCAGCTCTTCAGACTTTAAGGAAGCAGAACTAGAGTTCTTAAAAGGAAAGTTAGGGGATCTTCTCTTCTGCTCCTGTAGACTGGAAGAGGGTCTTACCAGGATGTGCATATGCACATTACATGTGACATTTTTGGAACCTTTATTTGCAAAAAGATAAAAGAAGTTCCTATATCTGTCAAAGATAGGGCTGCTGCATTTAGTAGTAATTTCAGATCCTAGCTAATTCCGCATGGGGCAGGAACAAGACATTTGGCTGTCTGAGAAATACATTAGTAGAAAATCCCCCACTCCCATCAAAGTGCACTTAAAGCCAACAGTTATTTTCATAACTCAGCCAGAAAAGTCCAGCTGCACTTATTCCCATTTTGGTGACACCAAGATTGTGCTGCCTGAGGCAGCTGCCTGACCCTGACCAATGGTAGGTAGGGTCAGCACTGTCTATATGGTTGTCTTTGGGGGGTGGGGGTGGAGTCTTTCATGCAATCCCTATTTTTGTGCTGTTTCTTATTGGTCAAAATAGGGAACATCAGAGAAACCTGTCTGGTACAAGAGAAGAAAAATTAAGTGTATTGTGAATGTTCCATGCAAAGACTGCTCAATACTTAAGTCTCTTGGCAGTTCAGCTAAAATTAGAAGGCTACCAAACTAGAATGCAATGTAATGCTTTAAATAAGATCAGCAAAACAGATAACGCACACTCAATACATCGGCATCCCATTCGGAGGCATCGGGCATATGCTTCTGGAGAAGATTCACTCCGTAGTTGGTCTCCTGTGAGGTACCTACGCCACAAAGATCAACACTGAAATTATAATGCAGTTTCCAATGGTATCAAGGATGAAAGATCTTTTCTTTCTTTTAGCAACTTACGTATTATGTGAAGAAGAAATCCAGTAGTGGGACAAAGGGTTATTCATGACCTGAGGGTCAATTGCATTGTACTTCTCATCCCAAATGCTGTTTTCTTTTGAAAAAAGGTACATAAGGAACTAACACATACAAAACAGAGAAAGAGAAATATATTTTAATTTAGAACTAGGGAAGGGTATTAGATATTAAAGGCTGATATTTGCAACTGAGTTGTAACCAAACTGGAAGTAAAAACCTATCTGAACCATATGCCTTAAAATAGACTTGTTGTTGTTTAGTCGTTAAGTCGTGTCCGACTCTTCGTGACCACATGGACCAGAGCACGCCAGGCCCTCCTGTCTTCCACTGCCTCCCGGAGTTTGGTCAAATTCATCTTGGTAGCTTCGATGACACTGTCCAGCCATCTCGTCCTCTAAAATAGACTACTAAGGCTCAAAAGTCAGCTGTAGCCAGTTCTAACACACAATGCAGCAGTGGCATCTCTTATCATGTTCCTTTCCTCTCTCTGCTGTTTTTATTGTTGTTAAGAGAAGGGAGGGCAGGCAGACAGGCAACCACATAGACAAGATGTCACAGAAGAAGCATTTCAGGGGCAGTTGCTTTCTTTAACTCTGTGTGTCTACAAGCTACAGGAATAAAAATATTTCCACTGAATAGCCATTAAAAAAAGTATACTAGCTCTGTCCTTCTTCTCATCTAGTCACCCAAGAAACAAAAAACAGTAAGAGGGACTTGTGTGGTTTTATAACAAAAAATTAATAACTAGTCTTCGATTTATTGTTATAATTAAAAGTGGGTAGTGGGTCTGAAAAAAACTGAAGACTATTATTCCAAGTAAAATTTTGACCAGTCTTTGGGATTTTCTCTTCAGAAAAACATGATTGGTACCACTTTTCTTATCTTCTTGGTAGCAGCTGAAGATCTTTTTATTTGCCCAGACTTTTTTGATATTTTAATTTTATTTTATTTTAAAAGCTTTTTGATATGGGTTTATGCTCTGCAACGTTATATAGCTTTCCTGCCTCAAAGAGGCAACAATTTCCTTAAACAGTTATTTTGAAATAATTTTAATTGTTAGCCACTCTGAATGTTAAGAGATGTATATAATAAACTTTGTTATCATAACATGCTGTGATAACAACCAACTTTGATGGTTTTAAAGAGAATTAAGACTAACACAGGGGGCACTACTAATAAAATATATATGCCACTTTTAGTCTGAATCGTATATATACCTCTAAATACCAGTTGCTTGTAAACATGAGCAAGATGGTGCTACTGATTCTCACCAGAGTTTGAGAAAATTACATTTTTTTCCAAATAAATTGGGAAAACTATGTGAGCTGTAGTCTGAAGCACTAACTTTTCAAAACTCTCATCAGCATCTCTGAGGCACCTAATTTGGCCACTATGAGAAGAAGGATGCTGTTGATTAAACAAGTCTTTTTATGTTCTTGATATAACTGTTTCATATAATCTTAAAAAGCTTACCTCATCAACATACAGAAAAGGTTCGTCTGTTTCCCTCATAGTGTCATCTATGAATTTAGACATCCGTTCTCTTACTTTACTAAGGTCCTGCGCCCATGATTCCTAAAATTTCAAGTGTTCACAGTTCTAATGCATGTGATTTTATCTTAGCTATTAACATATCATAACATATTTTACAACTTTGTTCTTCATTAAAGGTCATGGTAGATTCCCATTATTATCCCAGTGATTACATGAATTCAAAGGTTGACATCCTGTTGCATAAGGTAGTAAGCTGCAATACAGCAGGGCCACTGAATCAATGGCAATTCGGTGAGTCAACTGTTCTGTGAATTTCACTGATTCAAAGGAGCTTATTCTAGTTGCAACTTACTTTAGCACAGTAAGTCACAGCTAGAGTAGGCCCATTTGAATCAACTGGACATATGAATCTACACTAGTTGCTACACTAACAGGATTTTGTGGGAACCATGCACACACTGAGGTTTTGCATCTCCTGATCACAGGCAGGAACAGCAAATCACTTTTCCATTTAAAACTAACTTGCCTGTTCAGTCAAATGGCCACCTGTAGTAAAATATTTTTGGCAGTGTGAATTTCTTTCTGTCCACACAGTCATCCAGAATTGCAGTACAGTGCCTGAACAGATTCAAGATAAAGTTCAATAGAAAATCTAGTCTGAAGAATCAGCTAAAAGATACTGGCTGAAATCCATCAGTGTAATAGTATAAGTCAAAGTGGTTTTTGGGAAATTAAAAATATGTGGTTCCCTCCCCACAAAATTAATTTTCAACAAAAGACTTTGCCCCATCCTGTGTTTCCCAACGGCTTCACCATGAAGAAAGGAATCCCAAGGTAGCCTTGGGACCTTTGTAGACATGGGGGAAATCCAACATATTTAATTTCTGAAAAACCACTGTATTTTTCAGAAATTAAAAATGTTGGATTTCCCTCATCACTGTGGGGTTTTCAGTGTCATAAATGATGATGCTCAATTTCAGCCACTGCTCCAAATTTTAAAGAGCTAATAGGCTTCATTAAGATTCAGCGAAGATTCTTCCAAATGACATTCATGAAGAAGGAAACATTAATCTCGTTCAGGAGAATGCACTGGGTACAAAAACCTGATATTTGATAGCACCTCCAGAACATACAATTGGTTTAAGATGTTCTTCTGTCAGTTAATTAATTTTAGGCATTCACAAAGTTCTTCTCAGATATAAGCAGCAAAGTGTTCTTCAATGCATATCATCAACAATGTAATGAAGATTCCACAAATTCATCACTTCCTTTTTGTGCAGGTTTGAGAAAATATTCTTCAGAAAAATTAATGCTGGAAAGGATCCCAAGACCCTCCTGTGTAATAGGCAATTCCGCTCATGGAAGAGAAGGGCAGGTATCCCTGCTGCTTGCCAATTCCTCTCTTCAGGTGCAAGTTTCATGCCATTTCATTGTTGAGGGCTTCTTCTTCCCCAGAAAGTACATGGGGTTGACACCAGGAAGAAGATGGGAAGTCCCATTGAGCCATGTGTGTTTCTGTGGATCCGGTGCACAGCACCTACTACACTGCACCACAATGTCAGACATACTTCCTTGGGACTTGCTGACAAGGAGTCTATAATCATCTCACCTGCTGCTCATGTAGCAAAAACCTCTGAAAGTCATGCAAATGAACTGCAGAAGCATCTGGGCGATCTGTGTTCCTGAAACAGACAGGGAAAGCAGAAGAGTAACGATCAAAAAGGCAACTGAGTAAGAATCACCACTGGTGTTAGCACACATCATGCCAATGTCAGGATAAAGAGAGGGGGGAAAAACACTGTCTTGAAACAAATACCAAATATCAGATCCGTGTTGTCTAATAATTAGATCACAAAACCAAAGTACTCAAAATAATTCACGAAGCTTCTTAGAAAACATCAATATATAATCTTAGAAAACTGAATGAAAAAAACCTGCATTTTCATTTAAAATAATCAGCTTTTTTTAATCCCAGCTCTTTTTAAAAAAAATTCCTAATCAATTCTGGGCAATGGAAGATAAGAAGGGAAAGCATTAACTAAAAGGATGAGACTAGTTTAAGGAAAAATCATGGGATGGGGATGGGGGGGAATATAGGAGCAGGTATCTGCAATCATGAATGTGTTATTTTCTTAATTTATTCCCCTGAACTTTACATTAAAGTGCAACGTGAATCAAAGATCATTTATACACATAATATATTAAACAACTTCAGTGGTGCAGTGAGATAATTTTAATTACAGGATTTAATGTTCTTATGGGGATACATTTTAGATTATAATCTGTTAATGTGTTTCAGTATTTGATAAATGAGCCCTCCTGCCCATTCTGGTAAGATCAAGAAGAGACTTTTGCCACAAAGCTCTTGTCAGTATCACTGAATGAATTATGTTAGTGTAGTAACTATATCTTTCTCAACTGCATATGATCTTAAAGCAGAATGCAAAAGTCTATCAGGGAAAGCTAACTAAATGACTATGTATTAACACACACATGATAAGCTCACTGCGACACTGAGGAAGAGTAGTTGTGTGATTAGAAATAAGCAACAATGACAAAGGATATTGTGATATCTTACACACTACCTAGTAACTAGATTGGATCATAATTAGATTAGGAAACTTCATGTTTAAATAAACCAGTTAAGTCTGCAAAACAGAAATTCTCTGGCCTAGTGGGAGAACAATCAATCTTTTGCACACTGGAGATAAAGCATTTTGCAGGGTAAATAAAGGAATAAGAAAATAGCACGCATTGTGGTCATGTAGTTTTAACACAAGAACCCTGGATTGTTAAGACCCTAGAATGTGAATGAGATGCATGCTCAAGCAAGAATGCAGCCCATTCCATCTTGTTCTGTTTCCCACCCACATGAGCAGGTAAACAAACTTGGCATGGATAGCTCAGTATGATGTCCAAATCTGGGATTATGGCTATTTATACAAACTTTAAAACAACAAATCCTGGTTTAAACTGTTTTACAAAGCTTTATTTATCTGAAATAAATTATAATCCTGAGCTCATATATCACACTAAACCATCTATGTGTGATTTGGGTTCTTGTTTCAAAACCAAGTAGAAGCAAACATGCTATCATTTTAATAAACAAGGATTTCTGGCTTCAAGTAATATGGAAACATGATCATCTTCATCTCTCTTGTTAATTGCATAATAAGGAAACTCACCCCAAAAGGAACATAGTGGAGTCCTTCTTGAATTCATCAAGAATCTAAAGGAGAAGATTCCCAAGTAAAGTATGAAAACTTTTGCTACAAAAGAGTTATTGCCTAGAAAAGGTATGCATAATATCCAGTATTTTGCATCCAGCTTGCTTTCATTATTATCATCATTTATTAGATTTGTTAGATACAGTCTAAAAAAGACTAACGGCATCTAACAAAGATAACAACAAAAATAATGGAACAATATATTTAAACCTATTCATCTCTTTAAGTCATTCCTGATAAGTTATTTTTGACTCTGGAAGCTAACTGACCCTTCCAAATGCCGTCATGATAATGGGGCCTTTTTTTTAATACAATAGACAGCCATGCCTCTTCATCTATAGAATTGAAATAGGGAAATCAAAGCATTCTGCTTATATAGAATGGTGAAAGATGTGCATTCTAGCAAAATTTTGTAATTCACATAAAATGACAATTCATGCATTGGCCAAAATCCCGTGTGAATGTTACACCTGGAGAAAGATGATGATCACCAGCAGAGGGAGATTTTCAACAATAAGACTTCCTACATCAGTCCTGCAGTTTATCTAACTTGCATGTAACCAGTTACATTGTATGCAGATCACAAGAGACTGGGGACAGAAGGAGGAAATCTTAAATTTTTAAAAATCTCTACTTGCCAATGACATAATAACGCTTCTACAAGCATAAGTAGCACATCAGGATTTGGGCTATTAAGTAGTGATTTGCCTTAATATATATGTGAGTCACATTTACCGTTTTCTGTTGCTCAAACATAATTTTCTTATAGAACAGATGAAACTGCTCAAAGCTAAGTTCTTCTTTAACAGCTTTTATTTCCTATAAAAAAAGTAAGAAACATTTAGGATTCAGAGTACCAGTCTCCCCATCTCAAAACACAGAACTCTTTATCAAATTCTCTGGATTTTTTGTTTGTTTTTCTAATTCTCTAATATTTTTCTGCTTAATTAAAAAAAACTCATAGAAGTCTGAAAAAATGTAGCACTGACCTTAACAAAGAGCTCTACAATGTTAAAATAGAGGGAAAGATCAGGAATCAATGATGACAGGCCAATGTGTATTGTGTATTTTTTCTGTCAATCACCATGCATTTATTTATTTATATTTATATGCCACTTTTCAATAAAGACACGGATGTACAAGAGAATACTTGTAATAGTATACTAATGCCCAAAAACCTATGGTAAGAATCACACACAAAGGAGATTGCACAAGTAGTTTCTCCCATGTTTTTGTCATGTCTTGTGTGCACAAGCACGCCACAGTGTGCACAGCCAAGTGCGCAACTGGGATGTATCATAGCAGATGATCGACAGACAGCAACTTCTGGTTTGTACTGTGCAAACCCAGTAGGATCATAACCATTAAATGTTACACCAACAAAAACAATTAAGATTGTTTTAAACCAGAGTTTTAATGGTTAAAACCAATACCTTGAACGGATCCTCCAAAGGAATGGTCAACTAGTGCAGATCTTCAGTATCAGCGTTATAGGATCCCAGATACCATGTATCTAGCTGCCATATTTTGCACCCGTTCTATCTGTGTACAATATGTTTGTCCAGGGTAACTGACAGCACAAAACACAGCTGGACTGGCACATTCCTTGTGACCACCACCACCTGGGAGTCCAAGGACAGTGTGCGTTTGAGAAGCTCCCCTGGCTACCAACCTGACCTTTCAAGGGAGAAGCAGCATCTCCAAAGAGGCCGAGTCCTGTCACAGAATCAAACTTCCAACTTGCAAGTAACTTAAGGATTTAATTTATAGCAATGTTCTATAACAAAGACACATACATATAATTGACCTTATATGTTTCAAATAAACAAATACCTGGATTTAAAGATTAGGCTGAGATCTACAGCTTAATTTCTAAATCCAGAGTTCATGTACAAATTCTGGTAATGAAAAATCTGGGTGCACAACAAAGGTGAGGGTAGATGTGGCCTCTAACTGAGCATAAAAAACAGTTCTGCCCCGTACTCTCATCCCATAGGAGTGAAGATTGCACACGTACATTTCCACCATACAAGCATCATATACTGCCAGAAACAGAAAACTAAATTATCAGTTCTTGCCCACAGAGCAAAGAAGCAGTCGGGAAGAAGAGGGGTGTGGGCTTCAGGGACATGGTTTTGTGCATTCTTCTTTCAAGTTCTCCCTTCGGAGACTTTTTTTGGCAATGAGAGAGAGGGCCAAAGAGAAAGAGTTCTGCTCCAAGAAAGAAAGGGTCACAAGGAGGAACCTCACCTTGGCTCCCTCTTATATTCCTTATTCCACAAAATGAACAAATTCTATTATAGAAAATGTAACCTGCATCTAACATTTGCAGTGGAGAGAGTATGTATCTGAGCAACAAGGAACCAGTTAACCTTTGATGTTGTTGCATGTGTAATTAGATTTATTTTGGAGTAAAAGCAATTGTTAAGGCAACCGGTAAATTGTAGAATATGTAGCTAGGTAGATCTGAGCTGAAAAAACAGTCAGCATATAATTACCGAAAATTTATCTTTCAAAAACTTCACACTGTTCACTTTGAAGTTCACTGATGGGAGCACAGTCTTCAGCTCTCTCAGGCTGATGCTGGAAGTTAATGGGAACAAGAAGAAAAGATTAACCACAGAGGCAAACAAAAAAACAGGAAGACTTGTATTTCATCAATAGTAATCATGTGTTGTCAAGTCAATTCTGACGCATAGCAACCGTTTCAGGTTTTTCTAGGTAGAGAATACTCAAAAGTGGTTTACCAGTCCGGGGAGTGGGGTTCATCCTGGGACTGTGCAGCTTGCCCAAAGCCACACAGGCTGGCTCTTCTCACATGAGGCCCAGTGGGGAATCAAACTCCCAACCTCTGGCACCGCAGCCAGATGCCTAACTTGAGCTATCTGGCCAGTTATTTCACCAATGCCCCACTTAAAACTAATGGCTTCTAGAGTTCAACCTCCCCTGCCTCTCACTAAAAGGATATGTGATAGATCTTGCAGAGCTGCTGCCAAAGTGGACTAGAGGGACTGTAAGGCACTAAACACAGACGACATGAGGCTAAGTTCAATGTTAGTCTCAACAAGAGAAGACCCACTGAAATGAATGTGATCTTTCTCATGCAAATCTCATTCATGACAGGAGTCTTTTATAGTTGGGACGAACTAATCAAAATCAAAACTATCAAATCAAAACTATCTAACACAAATTGTACTTAAAAGGATAAAACATCAGCCTAATTGTGTTAGTCCTAAATATAGTAGATCCTATAAATCAACAGGGACTTGGTAAGTCCACAATTATATAAGTTCAGCAGATTTAAAGGGTCTACTCTAGTTGGGAATAACAACTGGATTTTAGCCTCCATATGCTGTGTTCCCCTACAGTGTGTGGTAACTTCGCTGGGAAAAGATCTCATGTAAAAACTTTCAGCACCTCTTCTCTTCTGATATGATCAAATTTGAAAGTTCCTGTGGCTGCAATACAGAAAGTGGTAGTTATTGTAGTTTTAGAAGAGGTAGCCATGTTAGTCTGTGCAAGTATATCAGGCAACATTTTGCTTGATGTAGTTGTTTTGGTGTCTCACCTACTGTTCTACACAGATCCTTTTCCTGTGTCATAGCTACTCTCTATTAATATAACTCTGAGAGCTTATCATTTTACCTTTTTTTAAAGCTCTGCTTTCAAGAAGCTTTCTGAGCTTGGTTACAGGCTCTAATATTGAATTCTATCTAGTTTGAATACAGTTCTAAAAATAGTGACTGTGTTCTTAAAGGATACTACTGTTTCAGACAGCTTTAGCTGGCCATATTAAGTCTCCTCTTTGCTGAGAAGAAAGGGGGGCACTAGGATTTAATGACCAAAGAAATAGGGACGAATTAGCTATAGTAGCTTCACTTACATATGTATACATAAGGTAAAGATGCCTTATTTATTTCAAACTATTGTATCTTGACTTTTCATGTTTTTCAAAACACAAGGTGGCTTGCGTAGTGATTTACAATGCTGGAGATCTCTTACATGTTAGAACATTGAGGTCGCCTACCTAGCCAATTAGCCCAGCAGAAGCTCCTCCAAAGTTTCAGGCAAAGATCCTTCCTAGTCCTGCTACTAGAGATGCTTTAAACGGAAATGCAAAGCACTCAACCTGGGACCTGATGCATGTTAAATAATTGCCCTGTCAATCACCTACCAGGAATTCAGGAGTTTAATCCAAATTCACATCTCCAACCTAACTCTCATCGTATCTGAAAAGCAAAAAGCAGCACCACCTCAAGTCTACCTTCTTTAACCTTGGGATGACATGTCAGGTGTGTTGCTGTTTGGCATTGTGAACAAAACAAGCCAAAAATTAATGTGATAAACTCACACTTCCTTGTGACAGCTGCAAAGACTTTGTTGCCCCCCCCCCCCCCGGCCGATCTCCCATATATCGTAACTTTCCCTTCTTCTGTGTTTCTTCTCTAAACACAGGTGCCAGCACATTGTTGTTACACCTGATGTTGGTAACATGGCCAGAGCCTTCCTCTTGGATTGTGTGTTGTTTTTAAACTCAACCCCAGTCATGGAAATTCTTTTGCTGCAGAACTGATGGGGAGCTGGGATTGAAACTGCTGAGATTTGGGACTGGACTTTGATCAAGAGCAAAAACTGATCTAAAACAGGCCTGGCTTTTTTTTAAGAGTTCTTGTTTTGTTGTTTTAGATGTTGTTGACAATTAAAACAATTTAAATTTACTATTTAAGTTAAAACAATTGTTTACTATTATGAAAACAATCAGAAATGGGGTGGAAAGCCTAAAAGCATAACAAGAGCAGAAAATGAAAGGAGATACATTACCTATTCCTTCTGGATTGATCCACAGAGTAAATCAGCTTTCTCAGCCAGCTTTAAAGAACAAATAAAGCAGAAATAAAATCATAGCACTAAGGAGCTTTGTAATATATTCACCAAGCTCTTTCAGCATATTTACTTTCAACACTGTTAATCTGTAGGAAATCATTTTTCTACAGGCGAATGCAAGAGTCGCAGTTTAAAGTGGCTTATTCCTATTTCCATAGGTCCTCCAGCCCCTTTCCCCCCTTCCTTAGGTTCAACGCTTGTAAAAGGTGGTAATAAGGGTTATATTTCATTATTATGTAGGAAGCAGTAATTGTAATTATTCCCATATGAAATGAACAAGGAGGGAAGAATGTTGATCAGGGCTTCAGGGATACAAAAGGAGGACTAACTTCCTCCCCCAGCGTACCTTCTTGATCTGAATCCCACACAGCACTGGGGCCACCACTACTTTATACAGTATTAGCAAATATTGTTTAAAGTTTAACAGAAGCTATTAAATTCTGAAATTACACTCTTATTTTCCACCTCCATAGAAAAACAGGCATGCAACATGTTCTCTGGGGCCACAATATCCATAATGCTTTGTTTTAATGAAGGACTACAGCACTAAGGAATAAGATGTCCAAGAGAACACTGGAAGTGTCTGTGCTGTCGCCACTGACACAAGAGCAAAGGTTTTTCAGAAAAGAAAACAGCACAAGGAAAGAGAAGGAAGAAGGGCAGCTGGTAGAACTCATACAATGACAGAATCTTACACCAACTTTATAAAGAGAACAAAAACTAAAAATAATGCATTCTCAGAACTTTGTTTTTGTTCCTCTGGAGAAGGGAAATCTAGTTAAATTTCATAATTTTTAAATGTAAGGAAGAAGTAAATGGGAAATAGGTCTTTTACACACCTCTCTGTAATTGCTGGTGTAGCAGCATTCACAGCTTCCTGATGTAAAATATCCAAACCACACAGCCATTTCTCAGCATCATCCTTTGAGTCGGCTGCAAATTAAATGAAACTGTGAAGTTCCAGATAAGGTAGCTCCATATGCAGCACTCAAACAAAGAAGGTGTTAAACTTCAACAATCCCAATGCACAACTTTACAATGCCCCAAAACTCTGTGACTTTTCGTTGAGTTGATATAGCTAGATGGGCATCACAAGGTTCTGTGGATGTCTGAACACACTGAGATACCAGGTTAAAACGAAACCTCCCTGTTGGTAAGTACAAAGAAAAAGTTGCTAACCCACAACGATGCACCTCAGAATTTGATTCGGAAAAGCTCCTAGCTAAGAAAGGCGTATGGGTAACTTCAAGGCTTAGAAGCTGTGTAATCAAAAGCAAAGCTTAAGACAGTTACTTCTTTGAACTACTACACCCAGAATCCTCATGATGCTGGTTGAAGGATTCTGGGAGTTGCAGTCCAAAAGAAATACGTCTTCCAAGTGCTAGCCAAAATGAGAAAAAGGAAGTAGCCAATCGTTAGATGTTGCATTCAGCCCCTTCGTTGCAGACTACGGTCTTATACTCCTTCATAAACCTGGTACAAATTCATTTTGTTCAGTGTCAAAGCAGCAACAATCAAGAACCATGTGGCCATGTTGGTGGAGAATGCGGAGGCCAGAGTGCTGACTGCAGTCATTTTAAAAAGCATACGTCTCTTTTGGTAACAACTTCACTGCCCTGCTTCTGGTCACCATTCAAAGTGGCCCATACAGTTCCATACGACTTGGGACCATGCTGTATGAAAGGGCATATTCCCTCACAGGAGCGTCCAGGGTTTAAGATTTTTCAGGGCGGCTTGTGATCCCACCACTGTCAGAAGCACATTTGAGTAGGACACAAGAAGGAGCTTTCTTAGAGGCAATGACCAGGTTCGGGAACTTGCTGCTGATGGAGGCAGAGCAAAGCACAAGTAAGGCATGCTGCTTATATAGCGCCTCATAGTGCTTAAAGAACTCTCTGGGCAGTTTAGAATTTAATCATGAGGGTTACACATTGCCCCCCCCCATCCCCAGCAAGCTGGGTACTCTATTTACCGACCACAGAAGGCTGGAAGAGTGAGTGAAGCTACCCGGGATTGAGCTGGCTACCCGGGATTGAACCTAGGTGGTGAGCAGAGTTTTGTCTGCAGTATTGCAGTTTAACCACTGCACCCACTAGACAAGGCTGATTCTCTTGATGCTGTCCTTCTGCCAGCAGACAAAATCATTTAGATACAGACAAGCTTTTGGTATTTAAACCAAGTCTTTGCTGGAGCAGTTTTAATTGGTGGGGTACTTCTTATTTTTAACTGATGAGTTTTAATTGTGCTTTTATACTTTAAACCTTTCATATGTCGTGAGCATCATATTCTGCAGAAAAGCAAGACATCAATACAATAAATAGATCTATATCACCTCAAATGCATTTTAATGCTGTTTTACAGGAAAAATAAAAAAATATTGTGCTAAATGACTGAAGCAATTCACATTTTCCAAGAATTCTCTGACTGCAAGCTGCTTCGGAAATTAAGACAGAAAAAGAAGAGTGAAAAAACAGCACAATAAATGGAGAAATCTAGTTTAAAACAATGTGCAGTTGTGATAGCAGTAGTGTAAGACTCTGCCTTAAAATATGATTACTGTTAAGAATAATAATTAAGCAGACACACCAAAGGTCATTTGGAATATATCCTAATATCAGGCTGTAAACAAAAAAAAATTATTTACCTGCTAAACTTAAAGTGTTGAGGACAAACTGAGTTCCATAAAAAACGGTGAAACAATGTTCATCTTTTTGCCGTGATGCTTTCCCACGCTCAAAATCCTTTGAATTCTTTCCTGGTCGGATTTCCTTTATTTCCATTAAATCCACTGAAAAACAAACAAACCAGTGTCAATTTGACATAAGCTTACTTTCTCAGGATGGATGTCACTGTTTATTCAGATGCAAACATACAAACCAAGCTTCATCTGGGGACTTCTGTAATGATAGCATTGAAACATTATTGCATAAGAAACTGAAACTTAAAAAAAAAGGATGGTGCAAGCTAATGTGTAGTCTGACTAATAATTGCATGCCATTAAGTAAATTCTGACTTATGGGGGTGCTTGTCAGGATTTTCTGGGAAACAGAGCACTCGAAAGTGATTTGAAACCTTTCTGGGGACAATTTGGGACTGTGTCACTTGCTCATAGCTACACAAGCTGGCTCTTCTGCAAAGCACAGTGAGGAATCAAGATTCCCAACCCTGGCTCCACAGCCAGATTCTCTGTCCCCTGAGCTATTCAGTAGATGAGTTGGATATAAATTATTATATACTGCTACTAATAAAAATATAAATAAACTTCCCATCTCTTTGTACAGGTGTTCAACTATCACGGGCATATCTTCCACAGGCGTGTGACAAGTCATATTTCTTGTGTTCAGGTTTTGTTAGCTAAACTTTGCTCCATGCATCAGCAGGGAAGGGGGGATCTACTATATGTGACACATGAGACATGTGCATTCTTTAGATAAAACATTTGCTTCAAAACTGAGGAAGTGGTTTTATTCCACTTTGCAGACTGGATACAACAACAGATGGCTCTTCCTATTTGTGCTTCTTGACTAGTCAAGGAGTTATGGTTAAATTTACAGTATGCACAATACAGAAAAACTGTACCAGTGTTCCTCAAATGTGTTTATTGAACCACACAATGTCACAGAGAAAGAAACTGTACCAGTTAACTAATCTGAGTATGCTGTGCATTATTTACATAACACGGCTGTTAAAACATTTGGAAGTTTTTACAAAATAATAATCAACTTCATGTCAACTTCAACAAGAAAATCATCAAGGTTTGATAGATAGAGTATTGATGGCACTAACAAAGCCAGGTAAATATCATTGCTGCCCAAAGCAAGAACTAATTTTGTTGCATAAAGAAGAGCAGAGAAGGCGGGAAAGACATGTGCTTCCTCTCTCCCTCATTGCAACCCTTTCCCTTCCTGCATGAACAAACAGAGAAAGCTGAAAAGAATAGCAACGGAGAAAAACAGCAAGGGCCTAATACGTTTTTTCCAAGTCCCTGGAGTTAGGACAACTATATTTCTACTACTCCTCTGAACACTCTTTGGAACAAGCCCACAAATCAGACCAATAGTTCAGACAGTCGCTTCTAGGACTGTTACTGGCTATCCAGTACCTGCACTAGTGAGTAGACAGTCTTAACAGAGCTTCACATGTAAATTACTGAAACACCACAATGACCTCGGCCAACTTGCTTCATTTCTCCTTTGCACTGCAGAACACTTCCTTTTTCTAGCTACAATTCTCACATTTAAGTAAGAAAGCATTAAAACAGAATCAAGGTCTATCCTTCAAATTAGATCAAATGCATCTTAAAATGTGCGTAGTTGTAAAAGGGAGTCAGGTGGTTCATTACACCATTCTGTCTAGAAACAAGCAGCTAAAAAGTTAATTATTAGGCAAATCTATGAAGGGAGGAAAGGAAAGTCAGCGTAACATTTTAAAAGCTCATCAGTTATATCCTTTTTTCAAGAGCTTGATCTAAATGCATTTCACTTTAGTATTCTGAATGAAAAAAATATTCTTAACAGCTAATTCTGAACTAATCCTGAAGTTTTATTTAAAGGAATTCTAAATTCACTTTGTGTTATAATTATTTTTTCTCTTGCTCTAATGCAAGTAAAATTTGAGCATTTATTTACTACCTAATGTCTACACAAACTGTTATCATCAGCTAATGAACAATTGCATTATAAGGAGAGGAGTGTTACTGCAGAGCTTAGAGAGTACAGGCAATTACTTCTTAATTTCTGTGTCCGGGTACAGTTTGTTGTTATGTGCCATTAAGTCAGAACCAACTCATAGCAACCAACCCTTGTAGGGCTTTCAAGGTAAGTAACGTGTGGTTTTACTAGTTCTACTGTCCCAGTGAGTTTCCATAGCTGATCAAGGATTTAAACTATGATCTCCAGAGTCCTAGTCCATCATTCTACCCACAACACTACACTGGATACCTCCCAAGTTCAATAGTTCCCCCATTATTATCTTTTCCTCTTCAGAATTTCTCTCCTCTCAATTTACATAACTTTGAACAAATGTCTAGAATACAGAAGGGCGTTAAAATGCTCAAGAAATTCCTAATAAGCAAAGCTGGGAAAAAACCCTGGCAAAATATAAGTTATCATCATGACAAAAACAGCATTTGAGCCAATCCAAAATAACTTTGTCAGTGGGATCACACCCTAACTCACAAAATAAAGTATGTGGATCTATACTGATGAGAAAATAATTAAAAAAATGTATACATACCTATTGGAATATGAGATGGAGGATGAGAGGGTAAAGGAGACGATGATAAAATGGGCAAGCAATTTTGGTTACAATATTGATATTGATGATTGGACATTGATGTGGAAAGAATCCCATAAAATGATTAAGCCGGTAAATTTAAGAGAAAATATCCTCAAAATGTTCTATAGATGGCACTATACCCCTGTAAGGTTGGCAAAAATGTCAGAGGGTAATAGCAATGTTTGTTGGAAGTGTAAAAAAAAAAAGCAGGAACCTATTATCATATGTGGTGGACATGTGAAAAAGTCAAGAGATATTGGATGCAGGTGTGGGAAATAATAAAAGAAATCATTCAACAGAAATTAAATTTTAAGCCTGAAATAGCACTGTTAAATATTGTGTCGGAAATCACTGATAAGAAAATCAAATATTGTGTAATGTATATACTTGTAGCTGCTAGGTTACTCTGGGCCCAAAAATGGAAAAGTGAAGAAACACCCACGATGGAGGAGCTACTAAAGAAACTGTTGGATATTGCAGAATTAGATGCACTCTCAGAAGCACTACGTGAACAACCAAGAGACTATGTGAAACAAAGTTGGAATTTAATATATGTTTGGGCTCAGGAAAAGACAAAAATTTAGGGGAAAATGTTTTATGTTCATTATCTTTTTCAAGGCTCACTGGAAACCTGGGGAATCTGGGACTCAAAGGAGATTGGAATTTCTTGTCCTCTGAAGGGGGGAGGGGAGGGCTTATTTTGGGCTATTTTTTTATTCCTTTTCGTTTTTTGATATTTTATTCTGTAGTTCTGCTTAATAAAATAAATATCTAATAAAAAAAAAAAACAAAATAAAGTATGCAAATGGGAAATACAGGACTTAAAAGCTATCGTCTCCTTTTACAAAACCACCTCACTATCTGCATCAGTAAAACACTGCCTTCACTTCTACATCTTTACAGTTGATCCAGGACCACCAAACAAGGCTTCAAGGCTCAAATGATCACTAGAGCAACACAAGTATCCTGCAGAGACTAAGGAGATCATGTGACACACCTCATCTCAGCACTGTAACACAGATTTATGTGTATGTCTGTTTTAGAAACTATGTATTTTTATTTTAAAAATATCCAGGACTTAATATGTAGCCAAATGTCATGTTGAAGTTACATAAGATACATGCGTCCAAAAATGTGGAGCGATTTAGTTGGAAGCAAAACCACAAGCTTCAAAAAAACCAAAAAAAACCCCACTCAACTCCAAACTATCAGTGTTTGGCAACTACAATTTTCGTAACCAAAGACATAGTCTAAATTGAAGCCTTCTTCCTTTGCTAAAAATACTAAATTTTGAACTAACTGGTTGACCATATTATCTTCACCTCCATGGAATCTTTTCGATCCAGTACTAAGAAATCTGCTAAACTAGGTTTTCACAATCTCATTCTTTTTTTAACTAAAATGTTGCCCTGCCACTCAGCAATACAATTTTTTCTATAATTTTGCTCGTGAGACAGTTGCGTCTCTTGCAGACACCTCAGCAGCAAGTCATCAATATGGACATCCCCAATGTCTCAATGACACACAACTTGACCAAGATATAGCAGAGGTACGAAGGTTAAAAGGAATGTAATACAGATAAACAGAGGCAGCAGTGTTTCTCAGCTGCTTTTATCCCAGTGCCAATAATGGCTCAAGTCTTTGTATTTTACTCCCTACACACACAGACATGTCAGCGCTAACATGCGCTGGATTATGGAGAAAGCCAGAGAATTCCAGAAAAACATCTACTTCTGCTTCATTGACTACGCAAAAGCCTTTGGCTGTGTGGACCACAGCAAACTATGGCAAGTTCTTAAAGAAATGGGAGTGCCTGGCCACCTTATCTATCTCCTGAGAAATCTATATGTGGGACAGGAAGCAACAGTTAGAACTGGATATGGAACAACTGATTGGTTCAAAATTGGGAAAGGAGTACGACAAGGCTGTATATTGTCTCCCTGCTTATTTAACTTATATGCAGAATACATCATGCAAAAGGCTGGACTGGATGAATCCCAAGCCGGAATTAAGATCGCCGGAAGAAATATCAACAACCTCAGATATGCAGATGATCCCACTCTGATGGCAGAAAGTGAGGAGGAATTAAAGAACCTCTTAATGAGGGTGAAAGAGGAGAGCGCAAAAAATGGTCTGAAGCTCAACATCAAAAAAACTAAGATCATGGTCACTGGCCCCATCACCTCCTGGCAAATAGAAGGGGAGGATATGGAGGCAGTGACAGATTTTACTTTCTTGGGCTCTATGATCATTGCAGATGGTGACAGCAGCCATGAAATCAAAAGACGCCTGCTTCTTGGGAGGAAAGCGATGACAAACCTAGACAGCATCTTAAAAAGCAGAGACATCACCTTGCCGACAAAGGTCCGCATAGTCAAAGCGATGGTTTTTCCAGTAGCGATGTATGGAAGTGAGAGCTGGACCATAAAGAAGGCTTACTGCCGAAGAATTGATGCTTTTGAATTGTGGTGCTGGAGGAGACTCTTGAGAGTCCCCTGGACTGCAAAGAGAACAAACCTATCCATTTTGAAGGAAATCAACCCTGAGTGCTCACTGGAAGGACAGATCCTGAAGCTGAGGCTCCAACACTTTGGCCATCTCAGGAGAAGAGAAGACTCCCTGGAAAAGACCCTGATGTTGGGAAAGTGTGAGGGCAAGAGGAGAAGGGGACAACAGAGGACGAGATGGTTGGACAGTGTCATCGAAGCGACCAACATGAAGTTGACCCAACTCCGGGAGGCAGTGGAAGACAGGAGGGCCTGGCGTGCTCTGGTCCATGGGGTCACGAAGAGTCGGACATGACTTAACGACTAAACAACAACAAATCTGTCTTGCCCAACAAAGTACCTCTCAACAGCCTCTAGCCATTCCACTCTTTTTATATAGGTAATGTCACTTGTTCACTCTGTTTCCTTGATATTGCATATTTTCATTAATTAACAATTACACACTTTACAAAAATATAGATTTTTGGTTGAGACAAATGCATACAAACTAAGCTAAGTAACTAAGTAACTAAGTAAGCTTTATGAACGCTTTCTCCATAAAATAATAAAAGCAACTACTTCTGCCTAAAAACTATTTACCAGCTAAGTAATCATGACTATGTTTCTGCTACTGTGTCTCTATCCCTAATCCAGCAGCAGCAGAGAGACAGATTAAAGGACAGCTAGCTTGACAAAAAGCTCCTTTTTGTTAGAGATCTTAAATCCATGTTCCCCCAACATGATGTTATCCAATCAGGTTCAAGTCCGTCACTTCACCCTTAAAATGTAACTTCTCTCATCCCCTCCTTTCAGTTCTTATAAGAATTTCTGCTAATGAGCAACTAGGAATTGAATGTGATGTCTCTGGCTCAGCAGTTACGTCCTTGGTTCATCCTGGAACAGAGCAAAACAAATCTTCTTTCTCAAGGAGATAAATGTCACCTGCAAAAGTATAACATAACCCATCTGATTTCCAAACAGATAAAAAAAATAGAAAAACGTATCTGACAGAAGTTGTCGTTCCATCAACAAGCACCTCAGAAGTACAGAGAGTACAAAAATTGCAAAGTACCAAACATTAAAGCAAGAAATTAAAAGAATATGAAAGCAGTCATTCTCTTCCCTATACTAATTTCAGCAACTGCAGTCATTCCAAAATCTTTGGTTACCAGTTTCAAATAATTGCCAATAGCTGCTATTTTGCTTCCTTATTATTTTATTTGATTCATTCCTGAAATTTAAAAAAAATCAATGATTTTGCAAATGTATCATTTCCCCCACAATTTTTTAGGATCCAACTGCTAATGTTTAGGCTTGAACCTTTGGTCCGTCCACATGCACCAGCAATGCTGAAAAATAAGAAGTGAAACACATTAATAATAAAGTGGCTACTTGAAATATATGTGGACTGGAACTCATTTACAACTGCAGGCTCAGTTTTGTCCTTTTTCCTACCAGCCACAAACAGGAAGTCTGGTCTAGCTTTAAATGAGCATTACATGTAGAGGAAATGAACAGGCCTGTGAGCAATTATATGGCCACACATGTTGATCTTTTATCTTGCCACAAAAAGGAAATTCTAAATACCCAGCTAAAAAAATACACTTTGACGCACCAAAGACATCCCATGGGTCAGAACTGAAACAGATCTGTGTTAGATTTAAAAAACAGATGAAAGTTAATGCACCTTGGCAAGGTTATTCAAATTCACTCTCTTGTGTATTACAGCTGCCACTTAAAATTCTCAAAAATCAGATCATAGTAAATCAGAATCTAAAGTGCCAGCAGGAAATTACAAAATGTTTTGCTTTGTGCATAACCTGTTTTGTTACTATAAAATTCATGATTATAGAGATGCAAAAGTAGAACTGTTACTTTAGGACTTGATTCAAAGAAAAACAAAAACACTTCTGTTTTGGGCAGAAACCTACTATTAAATGGGCAGTAATATTCTTGCAAATGGGAAGAGGCCATGAAAATAATAAAGCTGTGCACTAAAATCTACAGAGCAGCATTAAATTGACTCCAAATTTCCTTAGACTGACTAGGATGGGGTGAGGTGGTACTGATCTTACATCTGGATGATGGTGAAAGAAGCCAACCATTTTTACTAGTTTGATGTTACTCCCCAAAGTGCAAAATCCTCACAATGCCTCAGCAGGATAAGCAAAACCAGAGGAGATAAAATTAGTAGAAATGGTTAGGCAGACGAGTCATGTGCAGTAGAAGAGCACCCAAGACCTACTGCTCTGTCACGCAGAACAATTATGCAAAAATTAATCTCTTTTTCCATGAGGGTGAAAGTCTTTAGACTGGGTGCAGAAAAGGAAAAAGAAGTGTTGCTGTGTAAACATGCGTAGGACCCTTAATACACAGTGCCTTTTTGATGGGCTCCTACTTGAAAGACTGGCAAGGATTTTTAAGCACAAACAGGGTTTGTTGTGTCACTACTGCTTTGGACCAGACAATGTATAACATAGACACAACTCCAGAAGCTATTTTTGAACAGGTGGCACAAATGAATAACAACGCTGGCCCCATCTAAAAGTTTACCTGCATTTCACAATACAGCGATATTATGTCAAGCCACAGATTTTTCACAAGGGCTAGTGGCTGAAGTAACAGCAGAAGACCGGATATGTTTGTGGTGTTCTCAACTACTGCTGTGTTGAAGAGGAAACAGTGACTCTGTTCTGAGTGCAGATATTACGTGGACAGTATTTAAACTCCCTGGCCCAAAAGCAAGTAACAAGCAAGTAACATTTGATGCACAGAACATACAGACGTTACTGTTATGCCTTATGTCCAACTAAATACTTTAAATGACATTTAGGAAGGATTTCCTAATATTATCATACTTTCTAAATCTGGCTGTCAACAATTCAGAGATACCTTAGTCAATCATGCCTTTTTTAAACAATTAATTTCACAGATGCACAAAGACTATTCTGAAGAAAAAATAAAGTTTCTTTCTTCAAACATTAAGACACCACTATTCCCTGTAAAATAACAATCATTATGTGCTGTCAGGTCAGTCCCGATGCATGATGACCCTTTCCAGGCTCTTCTAGATATAAAGTATTCAAAACTGTACCGCTTAACTAATCAAGATTTTTAGTTAATAAACCTAACAGACTGTCCAAGTATAACAGATCTATTACTGAAGAGAGAGAAAAAGACTTCATATGCAAGTAATAACAGTGTTGTTGCCTATGTTCTAGAAGGAAACATCAGTGAATCAAGTAAGAGCATGTCTGAATCATCCATTAAAGGAAAAGTGAAGGCTGACAATCCGGAAAAATTAATCAATTTCTTCCTCTCTCTTGTTTGGTCAACGATCTTACTGCTAATAAAATTATTAGGTAGGAAAGTACCTAATAAGTTGAGTACCTTCCTATCTAACATATTTCAGCTCTCTTTCATTCATCCCAACTGAAGCTAGTTACATGTCAAAACGTTTACTATGTCTAATAGACAGGGGCACAGAAGGAGCCTCCCTGAAGAATGTGAGGACTGTGAACACTTGGGGGGGAGGGGTTTTTAAAGGCGGCGGCAAGGGAAAAAAGAGAAGATGTTGGCTGATCCAGATGTTCCTGACACAAACAAAGGGTCTTATACTTATACCAACAGCATTGGTCTATCCTGAGCACTACTATCTGCTCTGGAAGATGCTCTTCAGGATTTTAGGTGGGACTTTCTGGATGCAAAGGACAATATAATGCTTTTATCTCTAGAAACACATATTGGGCCCAGTCTCTCCATACAGGTATATCCACTAACATACGACTTTAATTTCTCTGCCTGGTCTGATTTTATTTATCCAAGTTATATAGGTGAACTGCACAGTAAGGACTCTTCATAGAGGTTCTAGATCAGCGATGGCGAACCAGAGCCCTCTCTGTGGGCACACGAGCCATAAATCGCTGGATTGCTACCCCTGGCAGCCAAACCTGAGGAGGTGGCTGCAGCCGCGGTGCTAGCACCCCAACAGGCAGCAGGCCAGGATCCGGAGCAGCTGGCACAGGCGGCAGCGGGCCGGCAGAGCTATAGGCAGTGGCGGGGTTGGACATGACTGGAGGCAGATCCGGAGTGGGGTCTGGAGGCACCTCCGTGCCGGGGATTCTTGCTTCTGCCACTGCCACTTCCATTTCTGCCGCCACCACCGCCACCCGCCGCCCACTGGATTGTTGTTGTTTCAGTTTGGGCACTTGGGCTCAAAAAGGTTGGCCATCACTGTTCTAGATATACCGCTGACTCCTACTGCACAGAGGGATAAACAATGTGTGAACAAGACAAGGAATACGCTTCATACCTTTCAGTCTCTTGTTAGATCATGAGAAATGCTGTGCTGTCTAAAATCTCACAGCTCTCAGATGGGGAATCTGGTGATAGACACAGGATTCATCATCTCATTTTCCTCTTTAAAAAATAAAAACCTTTCATACTATACAGGAGCAGCAAAGTAGATCGTACCACTTTCCAAACAAACTGAAACTTTTACAATGCGATAAAGCTCATCTAGGCTGCACAAAGATAATTTCATCCTTCCTCGGCAACACACAGAAAATGAATACAGCCTGACTGGCGTCAAGAAAATTGTAGTCATTTTGTTTGCATAGTACATGGACAGAGACTTTGTGTTGTACGCCAACAGTTAATTTTAGAAAAATATGGTGAGTTATGAATGACTCTGATTCAAGTGAGAAGAGGAAAGCACTTTCCCTGGTACTTTGGATGGAAAATGAAAATGTATCCCTCCCTGGGTAAACAAATGTAGTCTTACGTTAGGCACAAGTGAAATTTTTCTCCACATCAGGGAGATGTGGAAAAGGCTTGAAATGGAAAAAGGTTGACATGGAGAATATCTAACCTCCCTGCACACCAATCTGGTTTACTGACAAGGGAAACCTTTAACACATTAATAAATACATCAGAGACTAGAGGTTTTATTATGCATTTAAGTTATGCCAGCTGGAGACCTCAAGGATATGGTGCAAATCCTCTAACCTGACAGAAGTGTTGTAATAGAACCAGCATTCACCAGGGTCCCTTTTTATTTTTTTAACTAGAGATAATGTGGCCCATGACTGCCTCAAGCAAGGTTCCCTCTAAGGTGCATGGCTGCACACCCACAAGGAACTCTGAACCCTTCTGCACAGGGCTCTTCCTCCTCCGCACACCCACAGCTATTGTTTCCAGCCTGAGGGGTGGAGCCCCACCCAGTGGGGCTGAAAATTACAGGGAACGTTGGCCTCAAGCTTTCTGTCTCCCCCTAAGGAAAGCCATGGTCCCCATGATTGTTAGGGGAGGAGGGAAAGGGTATCACCGGGAGCTATCCCTGACATAATGGTAAACACTGACACGGATCATTGATAATATGCTAAACATTGAGCTGTGCCACTAGCAGGTAAATCTAGAACATAAGCCATCACCAGGACACAATGCTGCTAACATTACACCAATACATCTCATCTTCACCAATGACTCCCAACAACAGAGGGACTCAGGAAAAAAAAAAGCAGTATGTCAGGGACGGTGAACCTCAAGTCAATCAAAAATTTCCTGAAATCTTACACCCAGCCTTCACTCTAATCCAGTAATGCTCTGCTAGCAAAAGATGTCCAAAACTGTTTTCTGAATTCAAAGAAAAGCAAAACATACTTCCCTCCTTCCCTTCTACTCCAAAAGTCAGCTTCCTTTATTTCCTCCCACTCCACTTGCCATGATTATGTTGTGTAAGATTCTGATTACCTCTGCAACCAGTACATTAGTGTGTAGCAAATGTATATTAGTGTAAAAAAAAATTAAAAACCCTTCTCATATGCCCCAATTTATACTCTCGCAGTCACAGTCTCCCTATCATCCAAATTCTATAACACAGGGAATAATAATATGGCTAACCTTGCATGCTATTATAAGGATTACAGCTAAAGAATACATGCAAGGCATGCTGTACTTTACAAAGGCAATCTTCTTGTTCCTCTCCTATTGGGCACTCACTGGACACCATAATAGCTATTTTGACTTTTGGATTCTGCAGCTCTAAACAATGTTGTTGCCCTGCATCCACACCAGTCTCTGAGATTTTTCAGACAGTGAGATCTTTTCCTTCTGGCTCTTGTTTCCCATTTATTTTACCTTGAATTATCAGATGTAGCAATCTCTACTTCTCATTTCTCACTATGCGACCAAGAATCAACACCCCAGCAGTGATGATACAGTGGGTCTACCAGGAATGCCTGGTTTTTTGACAATATTACTTCACTCCCCCAAGCCCTTGGTGGCAGGCCTCTACACTTGCTGACTGACAGCCCCCACAAGCTCAAGCAACTACTGACACACAACGAACTATACAACAATGACACAGAGATGGCAAGTAAAACCCTACTGCAAACTGAGATGCCAGCTCTGTCCCTATATTTACTCTGGCGAGACAAATACAAGCCCCCACAATGTCACACATGACATCAGGGGCACATTTACTCTGCTAATGTGATCCATGCCATCCTTGGTCAGCAATGCCTTTCTGCACTCTGCATAAGACAAACAGGACAGCCTCTGTGCAAAAGAATTAATGGACATAAATCTAACCTCAGGAATGGCAATACAGAAAAATCTGTTTCAGAACATTTCAATCTAACTGAGTATTCTCGGAATGACGGGGAAGCCACTGTTTTGGAGGAAAAAAACACTACCAAACAGAACTTGGAAGAGAAACAGCTGAGATAAAGTATACACAAATGCTAGAAACCCACTTCAAAGGACTGAATATAAATTAAGGGTTCTTAATTCATTACCAAGTGTGAAATGTTACACTGACTCACAGAGTTTGCCACTTGTGTCGACTCTGTTATTGTTACCTTTTAGACTGAAAACTGACATTATTCACAGCCTGATAGCCTTTTCTGTTACTAGCAAGCCATCTTCACTTGGTCAGAGGACCATGTGTAAATAATAGGTGTCGTATAGTCTCACTCTTCTGTCTAAGGAAGATCCTGGACTCGATGATCCCTGGGGTCCCTTCCAGCCCTGCAGTTGTATATAATCTAATACATTATAGATTATATACAAAAGCTTACATTAAAATATGGCAGTTGGTCTTTAATATACCACAACATTTTTCCTCTTCTTCTCGTATTTTTAGCCACTAGAGTGTGCCTAGGGGCTTTTTCATTTCAAGACCACCGTTAAAAAAAAAAGTATTTCAGACAACAAAAACTAGTTCTAATACTTTTACAAAACACAACCACTGCTTTAATTCCACCACCACCCCAAAATTAATAAAATACAGATTTCACCTCTACTTTTGGAAAGGTGGCTTTCAGGCTGCCAGTAAATCTGAAAAACAGCTCTTGGCCCCAATGAGATCACTAACCCCTGATGTATATGGACTCTCCGTGTCCTTATAGTTACAAACAGAACTTCTACTCTAAGGTTAGAAAGAAAAACACCATCTATTACTTTGTGGTCCACAGATCTTATTGCTCAGTTTAAATTTCACTGCAACTATTACAGTTATCTATTCCAGCTGAACAATATTTTGGACATACAGACTGTCCAAGTTCATCCACATACACTATTGATAATTGTTTAAGGAGCATTAATGTTATCATTATCTGGCTTTGCTTTATTTACTTTGCTTTTTTTCAATAATTCCTCTTTTCACCTTTTCCCTCTTTGTATATTTTTTTTAAATTACAAAAGTTCAAAAAACGTATTTTATACCCTGTTTCCCCGAAAATAAGACCTAACCTGAAAATAAGCCCTAGTATAATTTTTCAGGATGCTGGTAGTATAAGCCCTACCCCAAAAATAAGCCCTAGTTAAGTGAAACCCCGCCCTCCACCCTTGTGCAGCATTGTGCAGCAACCGGAAGAAGATGACATGACTGTATTTGAATAAATGTAAATGGCTGTACATGAAAAAAATAAAACATCCCCTGAAAATAAGCCCTAATGTGTTGTTGTTGTTTTGAGCAAAAAATTAATATAAGACCCTGTCTTATTTTCAGGGAAACAGGGTAAAAACAGAATCAAACAAACCAAAAAATAAAATTTATTATGGGGAGGAAGGCCTACCCTAACCCTGGCCTTCAACAGAATATGTAACCAATTTATCACCTTTCAGAAATGTGTAAAACTAAAAAAGAGAAAGAGAAACCATTTAGAGACTCCACACAATAAAGAAAATGTGTAAACTCTGCCTAATTGTCAAGCCTCCCCAATCACCTAACATGCATCTCGGGTTGGTGTAGGAAGAGATACAAAGCAGCAAGGAGTTTAAGTATCAACCACTTCTTCTGAGTTGCAAAAGTGAAGTCTGTCCGCAGCACCTGCTGCTATTTTAGCACGTTTGCATCTCACCGCAAGTAATAGCTGCTAGTCAATAGCAGTAACATTAACTATAAGAAGCAGTTTTTGCTTGGGGGTGGGGGAACACCAGATATAAGCTAAAATTTCCAGTGAACCATTCTGTACTGTGCCTCAAACAAAAACTGCAGGATCAAACTCTATACTTGTGGTAGGAAGGGAAAACCACAAACGGGAATAGCACATACTTAGCACATTTCCCAGAAAACTTGTTCTTCAGAGGCCACTTGGACAAGACTCTGAAGGCTTCAAAATTCACTTTGCAATCCTATATCTGGTTTCCTAGGAGTAAGCCCATTTGAATCCAGGATTGTATTGTTAGTGAAACACTTTGTTTAAGTTGAACAAGCTAGAATAGGCTTTACCATGAAAAGGCCTCAGCATCTGGGGGGGGAAAATGATGATATCCTGCCCCAGATTCTTCTGCTAGCATTCAATTCTGACTAACAATAATCCATTACAGGCTTTTCTAGGTAAAGACCTCTCGGAAGCGGTTCACCATTCCCTTCTTCGGGGTGCACTCTGGACCGAAGGCTCTCTTCTCAGCAAGCAGAGAACTCCCAACTTGTCGTCCACAGCCAATTACCCAAATCACTGAGTCATCCTACACCAATCAAAACTGCACTGGAACACTGCAAGACTTACTACAGCCCAGTAATAGAACGTTCTTCAGCAACCGCAGAGCTCACGTATCCAACCTGGGCGTATGCAGTTTTCACCTTGCTGTGAGAAATGAACATTAAGATGGAGGGAGGATCTAAGGTTTTTAATTTTCCAGTCCTCAGTGACTCTATGGGCTACCACAGGTGAAACAGGACAGGGCGTCACCTAATGAGACCCATTCCTTTGTTACATCTTGGAACAATATGCAGATAAGGACTAAAGACTAGTCCCCTGCCATTACCCTCTCCTCCCCTGCATGCTGTGTTTAACATCTCACTTGAAGGCAAAATATTCCAAAAGTCTTGTGTTTTTTTTGTGTAGCTCTGCATACCTTTTTTCAATTTTGGCTGGCCTATAAAAATATCACCTCTGTTAGTTTACCAGGTGATTAGATATTGGCCCTGAACAACAAGGCAGACAGCCTCAGACGTAAATATGAACTTCCCCCACTGTCAACTACGAAAGTGAACAGTGTTCAGTATGCTTGTGAAAGTCCATTTACCAGAGTCTGTGAACCTAATGGATCATGAATGGCTTTTGTTTTTCTTCCTATTGGCTCCTGTTCAGCAATGTATGTTATACTATTCAACACGTTTGACAGCAATAAAATATTTCAACATCTTTTTTACTTTGTTTTTGTTTGGTCTGAAAAATGTGACAATTGCAACCCACTGTTTTCACTATATGTTTGATAGGTTTTCCAAACATAATGTATAGTGTCATTAATCCTTCTTTCCTTGTGATTTTGAAAATACACACTGAAAAAAGGCACTATAATCCAACATTCCCCATAAATGGAAACTGATGAAGACAGTAGGTATCTCAGAAAACAAGAACTCAATCCATCTTTAAAATAAGCAGGCTTCAAAAGCTCAACAAATCTGAACAATTGTTTTCCAATTAGGCCAGGGTGTGGGGGTCACTGCTAATGCCGCTGGTGGGCCATCAGCCCCCAACCCCAATACAGAGGGAGGTATCTACAAATTGGCTGCTGTTGGATGAGAGACAGAAGCTGGATGGGAACTCCTGGCCCAGGTAGGGGAGAAGACCGCCCCTGAGGAGAGCCACTTGCAGAGGGGTGAGGAGGAGGAAACCTCCCTACAGTTGGAGTCTACAAGTGAAGGGAGGCTGTGGGGGTCAGTGAAAGGGAGGATGTAGGACGCATGCCTGCAGCCGGTGATTCAGATTCAGGGGGGGAAAGGGCTTGGGGCAATGTCCAGGAGGAAGCCAAGCAAGCCTACAGCGCAGAGGTGGTCCTGGACCTGGAGGATGACTAGGACTATGTTTGCCATGAGGATATCTATAGGCAAGGGTCTTCACTGAACTTCACATGCCGCATAGGGCGAGGCACCGCACTGGGGGCTCCTGATTGGAGCAGGCACCAAAGGCCTCAACATCAGGACCACCACCTGAGGCCAAGCGGCTCCATGCCTACTCAGAGGTGACGCTGGAGGCAAAAGAGGCAGAAAGAATGCCAGCAGGGCCTCCAGCAGCAGCTGCCGCCTCTGCCACTGTAGCAGCTGACACTGGGGGTAGCCTCAAGCCTTGTCCTTGCTAAGGGCTTACGAGCCATCCTTCTTCCAGGCTCCCCACCTCTGTCTCCACAGAGGCCACCACTAAAGGGTGCTGGAGATTCAAAAGCCCCAGTGATACTAACTCCGGGCCCAGATCAAGCTAGGACTGCGCAGGGGCAAGTGCCATCAACTTTGCCCTTGGGACAAATTACACGAATGGCACAGCAACTGTTGTTTCCCCTCCCTCAGTTGCAATAAATCCCGCTGAGTCTGAGACAGACCATGTGGAGTGGATGGATAGACACAGAGAGGTTGCCCAACACCCACACAAGGGGCAAGGTCAGCAGGGCTCACCGTCAACCCAAGTATATATTTAATTCATCTGCAGAAAGCCAGGAGGAGTTATGCACAACAAAATTAAAATAGAGAAAAAAGACTTTTGTGACATAGTTAGAGCAACGGTCCTTCAAGACGGCTTCAACATAGTCATTATTTTAAAAATAACACAGCCACATTTTCCAGCTTTCATTAAGCATACGGGATTTCAGTTTTGCTAAAACTGCAGCTCCTCTCTTCCCCGGCTATTTTAACTTGCTACTGAACAGAACAAATTTAATGTTAAGGAATTTCCAGCATTCTGCTGGTGGCTAAACCGGCTCAATCATAAGAAGGCCATGTTTTTTAATGAGATCTGGTTCACTGATCACTATCTTCTGTCCAACCTGCTCAAGTAACTGCCAATTTTTTTCTCAAGTGGGAGGCATTCATTAATAGTTAGAAGCCAGGTAAGACCTTTGCTAAAAATTTAACAGCACACTGTCCAAAGTCTCTATTCTCTAATTAAAATAATTTCAAATTATCATTACCATTCTGAGTACAAAGCAAGTGCAGTATCACACAAACTAAATGTAACACAAAAATGCTACACTCTTCAACAGAAAAAAGTACAGTTATTTCACAATTCTTTTACTGTTATATTTTGGAATATGTTGAAATTTCAAATATTTGAAGGAGAAATGAAACATGGATTTCTATACCAACTGGATCTTGGATTTATCTGTTATCTACACAATAGTGTAACACACCTTTTGCTGTCTCCAATTGTTTGATTCCACCTTCTAAAAAAAGCTGCTATTCTCTGCATACAATATGTATACATCTACTCACTCAAATGACTACATAAAACTGATTAAGTGGATTTTGATGCCAAGACTAGGATGTTGCTTTTCTTAAATAAGATTGTTAGCACTTAGAAAGATCAGTAACACACATGAAAGAAAATAAACAGGACTGACAGATTAACTGAATTACAGTTTATCAAAGGAGTAACCAAACATATACCAACATTTTACCAAGATCTTTATATACATGTCTTCTGGAGACATTAATGGAATTGTAAGCTATCACCAATTGTTAGAAGTTCATAATTAATATTTTTTAATTCCCTTTTACACTAGAAATAAAAGCAAGAATATAAAACACTAGGAAGTTTTTCCTTAATTTATACCCACTAATTAAAGCTTGGTTTCCCCAATTAAAGTTTCCCTGTACCGATCAACTGATGATAAAATCATGCACACAAGTCCTTAAATCTGCCTGAAGGATCTTATTACTCCATATGAGCTTCCTCTGCTTTTGAGATCTGCTGCGAGGCCCTTCTTTTCTGTGCCCCCACCTTCAAAGGCCTGTTTGGTGATGATGCAAGAGAGGGCCTTCTCAGTGGCTGCTCCCAGGTTTTAGAACACATCATCCCAAGAAGCCAGGCTAGCTTCCTCTTTCTTGTCCTTCTGTTGTCAGGCAAATACCCTTCTTTTCAGGTAGGTTTTCAAACAATAAGTGGAGCTTTTAACCACGTTGTATTTATTGAATATAGAGATTTTTAAAATGTTTAAAAATATTTTTTAAATTGTTTTAATGATGGTTTTAATATGTTATATGTTTAATTGCTTTTAATATTGTTTTATGTTGTTTTTAATGGCTAATTGTAAGCCACCTTGAGTCCCCTATGAGGAGAAAGGTGGCATATAACTAAGTAATGAATATAAATAAACAAACAAATAAAATAATTGAAGCGATAACTTTATCAACTTGTTCTTTTTTTTGTAGAAGTATTATTAGAATGTTACTAAGCCAGGGCCTCAGCACAGGGCATAAGTACCCTAACAGACAATTAAGTTTGTTTTTAATTGGGCCACTAATACACTAACAATAGTTAGTCCAAATCATATATAACAAATTTACGGTTTAGCACAACTTGTCTGCTAGTTTTCTGTATACTCTATATTCATTCTACATGTACTCTACTCTCATTTGGCAAAGAAGTCTCTAGTTACCACTTATACGCCAAGTCTAAAGTTCGTGATTCAAGATAACACATCAAACCATTGACAAACTTCCTTAATCATGGTGTGTTTTGAGCTGTGCTAGTGCATTAGGCCAATTTTTAAGCTGCTACTGTCATACCATCATAGGTGGTAAATAAGGCTCACATGACATGTGAATGAAACAAGATATAAGGATCATATATATTTAATCTATTTAACACATCTAGTTTTAAGTGAAAAAGTGGCACTTAAATCAGTGCAGTTTTTTGTACACTTTGTACCAGTGTGACAGAGTTTAGAACTATGCCACTTCCCAAGCATTTTAGCACTAATGCATCAGGAGCATCAGAAAGCACACAGAAACACATATCAGCTGTAGTCATTAATAGTGGGTTTTGCAGGAAAGATGCAAGTAAGCACCAAAGCACTCATGATCCAGACAAGTTAAATCCTCTTTATGTCCCAAAGATTTCAAATGGGAGAAATTCAATTATAAGCCTTAAAAATGTCTCATTGTTTAAACAGAACTAAGAGCTAACATTAAACAAATTAAACACAGGTTCTGCAACATCTAATAACTAATCTTGTCATTTTAGGAATTACTTTTTGTTACTACAGCCACAACATTATGCAAGACTGCGAAGATCTATTTAAAGCCAAACACAAAACCATATTTGTAGCCAAATTTGGAAAAACAAAAGCCTTAAGGATATGAATCCCAAATGATATTAAACCAACATTAATAAAATGGACTTTATGCTGCCTCATATAACTGCATGTGGCCTAAGTTAATGTTTCACTCACAAGGGTAAAGTGAAAGGCTTGGAAGGCAACTTCTGTAGAAAAAACACTTTCTAACTTTTCCCACACACTTTTCTACATAGTACCTGTACTCTAGTATTGGTAGATAAGGATTATGAATCTATAAATCAATGCAGTAGTTTACACAATCTGCATGTTCCAGTCTTCACAAACAAAAATGCAGCCACTTCTGCAAGATACATTCAATGATTTGCAATCACTCTGATAAATAGATACTTACAGAATCCTTCTATCTTGTCAGCTGTTTTACTCCATGCTACCTGCCTGGTTTCCATAATGACCTGGACTGTCCTCCTTTCCGGATTAAATTTTTTGAGGCTATACACTGTCATGACAGTGCCCAGCTCCAGAGTCCTTTTGATCTGACTCTTCTCATATTCTGGTAGCTCCCCACAGTCTATGTTTCTCCAGGACATTTTCAGAGTGAAGGCAGAACGTCTTCAGTAAACTGCAATGAAGAGGAATAAAGATATATTTTTAAATAAATATAAATTGTAAATTTACACACAGAGAGACAGAGAGAGTAAGAATTACAAGAACTGAAACTGGGGCTAGCATGAACAACTGCTCTTGAGGTCAAGGTACTCAGGTACCTGCCACTGACTGATTAATTTTAACAAAAATTAGAGCTTCAGAAATTTTTCCAGAAAGCCCAAATCACAGATGAGAATACAACAATCACTGGAAAATATAAAAATGCTACAAAAAGTTGAAGGCCAGTAGGAAAAGAAGAAGAATAAACATGAGATGCATTGGCTCAGTAAAGGAGCCCATGGCCTTGAGTTTGCAAGACTTGAGCAGAACTACAAATGAGAGGAATTTTTGGACTTCATTAATTCATGGAGTCACCATAATTACTCTGATGGCACATAACCACAACATGATACGGAAAATAAAGTAAGAACACCCCAAAGACATCAATAAGGTACCAAAATATTGTCTTTTACAGCATTATGCAATCATCTATAGCAGAAGAAACATTTTAGCACCTTCTTTAGAGGACTCCTCATTATCACCCACCCAGGTTTACAACATGAGTGAGAAAAACAGTCATCCAGACGTTGCTGGACTGCAACTGCCATTCCTCATCATTGGCTACGGCTCTACCAACATCTGGGAGGGCCCTCCTTTGCCTATGCATATTACAAGATCAAAATCTTGACTGTGCTTTCTGGAACATCATATGACAGAAAGCAAGGTAAGAAAATAATGACCAGGATCCTAATAATTCCTAGTGAATACCACCAAATAAGGTCCATCAAACAAAATGGGATTTCCTTCTAAAGAAGCATGCCCCTGCTTAGGCTAAACTCTCAGCCCAAAAACTCCTGACTCAAATCTCACCTCCACTATGAACACACGAGTTAACTTTAGGCACTGTTCCACATTCTAAACACCCCATCATCATTTGTAAGACGGGAATCACAGTACAGTATTGACAAACTTTCCAAAGCTGTTGGTAAGAACTACTGACCAAGTTGAAGCACAGTGTATATAGAAGGGCTAGATAAATACAGTACAATCTTTCTCATGTGGATTAGGTTAGTGGTGAGTAGAAAGTTGACTGAGATCTACCAGCAGATCTCTTAGTGATTTGCAAATGGAATCTGGGACTGCCCATGGACCAAGTGTGAGAAATACCTTATCCCCAAATTTGGGGAAACACCCCTGCTCTAGTCATATGAATACATCCGTGTATGAATACACCAGCAAGGAACATCAGTTCCCATTGGTTAATAAATCAGATGGTGAGAAAACTTTAGTCTGTACTGCCTCTGTTCTCATGTAAGCAGGATCTTCCCTGTGCCTGGCTTACAGGAGCAATGAGTTAGCTGACTCCACTGAACCTGAGCCACCATATGGAATCTGGTTCTGACCAGTGGACTTTACGGTTCTCATTAAAAACAAAGTAAAAACAGTAAAAAAGAAAAGAAAAGAAAGAAACCACACATTCCTTTAAAGTAACAATACCACGCAACACAAAGAAATCAGTATCAGAACATTTTAACCTTCCAGGACACTGTTATTGATCTTGAAGTGACTGTAGTACAAAAAGGGAATTACAAAGGGAGACTCAGGAGTGAGATTCCTGCAAGAGAATGCAGAACACTCAACATAGCAGGGTCGATAAAAATCAATGATTTTTTTAAAAATCAAATTGATTTAAATCACATCATGATTTAAATAAAAAAAACCATTTTTGATTTAAATAATCAGAGAGTGGATTTTTGTTTAAATCATGATTTAAATCAATTTGATTTAAATCAAATCCACCCTGCAATACAGCAAGTGGAATTGTGTACAGGGTGTTCCTAAACTATGCATTTTTAACATAACAGAAACAATCCAAATTGTTTTGTTTATTTGTTTTTAAGAAATATTCAGTATCCATCTGTTTCTGAAAATTGCCTATGCATGAATACACCTTTCCTCCAGTAATATATTGATTTAGGACCAACTCATTCTTTTTTCTTTGCTTCTAGTCAATACTAATGATCCTGCAACAAGCATTCAGTAAATATTCAGGAGATTTTTCGATATATATATTTTACATAAATAACATCTGCTGGTGAATACACAGTACATACACTTACTTTTGTTCTGAGAGACATAATAATCTTATATATTATGTCTCTCAGAGATAAAAATCTTATTCCAAGATGTATTGTTTTTTTAGTAATACTGAACTACTAAACAGAAATAATGGTCTGCATGCAGAGGACTGCAAGTGGTGTTCTGCAAATCTAATGGGGTTTCCTGACCTTCAACTCCAAACCCTTATATCACACCCACCTATCTCTCTTTCCTAAAAGGCTCTATGAATTTCAGTAAATCATACATCAAAGAGGTCCTCACAAAACAAAACAATTTACTCCACATAGCTGGTTAGATGAACTATTAATTAACTACCATTCATGTTGCGTCCCTAACAAAATATAAAGAATTGGGAGAAAGCACAAAAGCTTTCACAAAGTAAGAAGGTCTTGCAAAAAGTAATGGCAAAGAATTACTAATGAAGTAGACAGCACTTAATGCTTTATGCTGCACCAATTAAAATGTCAATCTTACCTCTGCCTTTTGCCCTATCAAGGAAAAGCACACAAGTATACATTTGCATTTGCTAATTAAGAAACAACTGCTAAAATGAATTGGAGATCTTTATCGGAAAAATATAGAGTTATCCTGACACATGCATCTCTAATCCACATCTATGTACTCCCATACAAATTCTTAAGACACATTCAACTCAATGCCACGTGCATTTAAACTAGATTTTTTTCAACTAAAAGAACAAATATAAGAGAATGTACTTTGTCCTGTAGTATGTGGGAAATGCCATAAAGTTTTTTCTTTTAAATGACAGGGCACAACCATAAAAACACTGCAGAGCATGTTGGTAAGTGAAATACACAAGGCAAGAATTAATGGCCTTTTCTGTAGCTGCCAATTCTACTTGTAAATTAGTTAATCCTAAAGATTTCAGAATCCAGGAAACTGAGTATTCTAGTTTACATGGTGTAATGACTAGAGCACTAAATGTGACAATAACAGTCTAAAACAGAGGACATAGTGTTACTAATTTGTGCATAAGCACACAAGACAGCAATTTAAAAGATCAAAACGTCATGGGAAGATTCAGGCTACAATCATGTATGCAATTACTCATCAAAAAGTCTCACTGAATTCAACTGGGATTACTTCTGAATGTCTGCTCTCTAAATGTCATAACTTAAGTTTGTTTGAATATTTCAGTACACTGGAAAGCATTTAGAAAATCAAGAGAACATTCTCCAACAGTGTCATTCAGGAAGATGGCACTGAAACAAGATTTATACTGCAGTGACCTTGAGAGGGTTGTGTTTTTGTTTTTTTATCTTTTTGCAATGAGGAACTGAGATGCAACCCAATAGCAACACTGGTTTTATTGCTAGGCTAACACTTGAACAAGATTTCCAAATCTTAATTTAGTGCTTTGGTGGTGTGTGTGGGTGTGCAGGTGTGATGAACTACCCATGATCAGGTTACATTTTCGAAAGTGATTGCAATCCATGTCTCAAAGGTTTAGCAGGTTTGACCCAGAGCTCAAACAAACTACAGACTGCAAAATACCATCAGCCCAAACACTGACAATGTTGGCTGAACCTGACTGCAGCTGGACTCCAACAGTATGCAGAGGTCCACAGGTTCTCTTCCCCTGCTGTATAATAATAATGTGTGCCATCAATCAATTCTGACTTATGGTGACCATTTCCAGAGATTTCTAGGTAGAGAATACACAGAAGTGGTTTACCATCCCCTTCTTCTGGAGGCATCTTGGGACTCTGCAGCTTGTCCAAAGCCACACAGGCTGGCTCTTTTCCGGCATGGTGGGGAATCGAACTCCCAACCTCTGGCTTCCTAAACCAATGAGCTATCCAGCCAGCTCAACTGACACTATCATTTATCAACACGTTCAAGCACACCTGCTGTGCCTACAACACAAGTTTGATTAGAACCTAATTGCCTTCAACTATGCTCACTTTCATATACATGTGTATGAGATTTTAGCCTTAATGAGTATGTTATAATTCACAGGATTTTGTTTTATTTTGCCCCAGCCAAACAATCAACTGCAAATACCCAAGTGCAAATATCAAGCTGACACTCAAAACCCTGTTTAAAAACAAAATGTTCCTTCACAACAATGCAAAATTTACAGTCCTGGATATTATCATACCCATTTCATTGAGACCTTATGTCCATTTAGTTCAATACTCTTGCCTCTGAATGACAAAAATTATCCTGACTGACAGCAAAGTTCCAAGGCCTAAACACAGGTGGGAACCTCACACCAAAAAAGTGGGGTAAGGCACGCACCCCACTCAGGTCACAAACTATCAGTATTCCCAGGCATGAGTCTCTGCTACTTCAGCATGCAAGCATGTGCTGTATGACAGAACTATAACCCTTCTGTTGGAATCAGGTGTAACAGAGCAAGATTCTTAGGTAGGCTGCTCTCATTCATGAGAAATAATAGGAAGCAATGGTTACCAAGCTCTGTTTTGGAATCACAACCACCCTCATCCTGAAAAGATAGGACAACTAAAAAACAAAAACCCAAAACATACACCACTAACCCTAGCATCTCCCTTATTTATTTTCTTTATTCTTTTTCCCACCACTTTTCATAACAATGTGTTTTGGTTTCCTTGTTAATAACCGGACCCCACTGTCTCTGCTTTCTTTTCCACATCCTTGCTGGTCCTTAAAGAGCTATCCTGAGGAAAGCAAAATTATCTGGCCTTAGAAATGCATACTACTTCCCCATTTTAAGAGCAAAACACACACTAATAGGTAATTAGGCATTTTAATATTCACTTTACTTTTACTGTGTGTTAGAACACAAATAAGTGAATCAGATCACAGCAACGTTACTGACTGCTCCGCATCCTTCATCTCAAATTGCCAGCAGGAAGGTTCACAATGTTGCATTCCCAAAATCCAAAGCCAAACATCATCTTAAATAGTAAGAGAAAAGCTCAAGATTTGTTCAGTAGAACAAATCATAGTTATTACATATTACAATGCTCCCTACATACCAGATTCCATTCTTCAAACCTGTAGCATTTACACATATCTATTTGCATAGCACACCAGAAAAAGTCACTCAACATTTGAAGAAATGTCTGCACTCTTAATTGCAAGCACAGAAGAAACCTATTAGCTGTTACAGGATGCCTTGGCAGAAAATTAAATCTGGCAACTATCCTAAACAAACTACTGGAGAAGATGCAGTAGTATCAAGAAATACTGTTTGAAATGAAACAATTACAGGTTTGGAAGAAATATACAGAACGCTCTGTGAATGAGACTAATGCAGTTCGGTAAAGTCAATGGGGTACTGCTTCGTTTACACCCCAGCTAGCCCACTCCTGCCTACATCCTTAGCACCACTCATGCCTCCCTCCCATTGGAATCCCAGCCTTACCACACTCTGTATGAGGAGGAGAAAGAAAATGAATGGGAGTGGATAAGTCACTTTCCACTTTTGAAATTAAGCGCAGAGAGAATAAGTAGGAACACGTCTAATCTTGGAGCAAGGTTTACTTTTCTGCTTTTCAGCCAACCTGTATGAATAAACGGGATGGGAGTGATTTAGTGTCTGTATAAATGCTTGCTCATCCACCTATATGTGAGCTTGCATGCATGTGTCCACGTGTTGTCTTCACACACACCCATTCTTCCCAGCCTTCTCTGTTACCCTCAGCTCTACTTTCTACTGGTGGCTCTGCCTTCAATCGAACCACAATGAACACCAGGTACTACTGGCTGCAACCGAACTGGAATAACAAAATGCAGTCAATGGTTATGTGAGAAACCTGTTCATGTATCTGTGAAGACTTGGCCTACTGTCTTCTCCATTGCAATGTTCTGAAAATCCTGCACTGCACATTACAGAGATGACAATTTTAAATGTTGTCTCTTAAAACTGTTCAGGAACCAAAGTAACTGGAAGTTTTTGCCTGAATGATACGGATGATTATACTAACAGCACCTGCCTAATTTGCACTGGAACTTGGAAAAGCAATGCAGCAAGGGAGAAAATTCCCTGGATAATGACAGGAGTTCTGAGAAACCAGAGGCTGAGTCACCCAATTACCTTCGCTACCGATCCTGTAAAAGAAGTTAACGATTTGTTCTTTATGTGCATGCACAGAGCTGAAGATGGAAGGATTTAACTAAACTTACACAAATATTTGAAGAACTCACCAAAATCTGCTCCAGGAAAGAATAGGTACAGAGCATCATGTCACACAAAATAACAATGGTTATGTGCTTCTGAACAAACCAGGATTTATGTGCCAACTTTAAATTCTGACTCATCTTTGCATCACAGTGGCAGGGCTTTGGAATAGACATCTGGGATCCCACTTAGTAGAATGAAAACTTGTGGAGGGGGTAAATATACAAAGGGCTGGTGTATCATACTCTGATGTAATATATTTGTTTGTTTGTTTATTTATTTAAAATATTTCTATGCTGCCTTTCTCCCCAAAAGGACCCAAGGTGGCTTACATCACTAAAACAGTATTTAAAAGCTAAAACACTAAGTATACAAACATTAAAATAATACACTTGTCATCTAAAGGGCCTCCCTGTCATAAGGCTATTCAGTCCAGACTCTACAATTAATTAACCGTACCACTCCTTGGGAGGAAAGCAATGAGAAACCTAGACAGCATCTTAAAAAGCAGAGACATCACCTTGCCGACAAAGGTCCGCATAGTCAAAGCTATGGTTTTTCCAGTAGTGATGTATGGAAGTGAGAGCTGGACCATAAAGAAGGCTGACCGCCGAAGAATTGATGCTTTTGAATTGTGGTGCTGGAGGAGACTCTTGAGAGTCCCCTTGACTGCAAGGAGAACAAACCTATCAATTCTAAAGGAAATCAACCCTGAGTGTTCACTGGAAGGACAGATCCTGAAGCTGAGGCTCCAATACTTTGGCCATCTCATGAGAAGAGAAGACTCCCTGGAAAAGACCCTGATGTTGGGAAAGTGTGAAGGCAAGAGGAGAAGGGGACGACAGAGGATGAGATGGTTGGACAGTGTCATCGAAGCAACCAACATGAATTTGACCCAACTTCGGGAGGCAGTGGAAGACAGGAGGGCCTGGCGTGCTCTGGTCCATGGGGTCACGAAGAGTCGGACACGACTAAACGACTAAACAACAACAACCACTCCTAACTTTACTGGAAGCAATTACCAACAGCTCCTCATTCACACGTAACAGGAAGTGAATATTAATTATGGCTTCCTAATTAATGTTCCTGTTCATAAAGTAGCAAATGAGCCCTATGTATGTTTGCGTTCTGGATTCCTCTTAACATGTGAACACAGCATTTTCATGGTAACTGCTATCTTAATGTGATAAAAGAAACAAATCTTAAAACAATGCAATAACTTTCTATAGAGAAACTTTAATTGCAATCTGAAGTTCCATTGCTATAGGGAAAGTGCTATATGTCTGTGGTTTATGGATAGCTCTCATTAATTCAACTGGCCACATTAAGTTTAGACCCTCAGTGTTTCATTGTGGAGGTTTCAACATATCAAAGCTCCTTGGTTTGTTTGTGTAGGTTATTTTGTCTACAATAAACTAAACATTCACAGATCTGAGCCAGATGAGTTCAAATTAGCTCCAGGTAACACAGAAACCTCTGTGTACAGAGATTTAACCCCCCCCCAAAAAAAATCCCCCAAACACTTGTTTCTCCAGTCCATCCAAACAAGAAGAATTCGTATTGGGCAACGCAACTTCTAAAAAATATTTTAGCACAGGGTTTTGGCGTAATAAAATACTTTACTAACACAAATTGATAATTAAATTAGCTATCAAATAATTGTGCAAATATTTCAGAAGTTCTTCATTTGTTTTGGAAGATAATTCCCACACCAAGACAGAGAACAGGAAGAACACTTTCAAAATACTCTTGTTTTTCAAATCTGAGACACAGTAAAAACTGGCCATTCTTGGGTGGCCTTAGAGATTATTATAATGGTAACTAAGGCAACTACTAAAAACATCACTGGACATGACTGGTAAAACAGAACTGAGCACAAAATGTAAACCCACTCCTTGCATCACAACAGAAGATATGAAACTATGCCTACATTTTAAAAAAAAGTCCCAAATACATACACTTTCTGAGAAATTTTACGAGTCCAATAGATTTTTTCCAGTCATAGATTTAAATTGTTTATTCATTTTACTAAGACTAAATCTTACTGGATTCAATGGAATGCTCTTTCAAATAGATATCCATTGAGATTATCTATTAATTACTCTTTTTTCTGCACAATACAGACCAGATAACTAATTCAGATTTCCTTACTACTGCTTAATTCTTTTACCCAACACCAACCAAGATGATTAAATACTGAACAGAGGTCTAATAACAGATGATTCTAGGTACCTTATCTCCAGCTACTCCTGCTGTTCTTCTGCTTGAGATTTCCACTACTCCCTAAATAAAACCTTTCCACCACTAAATTCAGCAAGTTCTCATGGCTGGAGTTCACTCCCTTTTTAGGACTTTTCTGTCTTAAGACAATAGTCATTTACTGACACAGAGCGATACCCCCCATTCATTTCCTCAACCCAAGATTCATTCTCTCTCACACACACACACACACCCCTAAATCAGCACTGTTACTAAGCCACTCACAACATTTCTTTCTTTTTGCTTCCACCAGCTGTCTCCGCTAGCGGGAAGATGATTGGGGGGGGGGGGGGAGCATGTCACTGCATCAGTCTGCTGGTTCAAGAGCCATGGAAAGACAGGCTTCCTGATTAATAACTTGCTCCTCTCCAAAAATATTCAAAGCAATTTACAACATGAAAAGATTAAAGTAATATTTTAAAAAAACTAAAGCAAACAAGCAGTAATACTACTCCTCCAGAAGCAACCTCTATATTAAAATGCTTGTTTAAGTAAAAACAAAATTTGGACTAAGCAACAAGATGTCTGTGAAACTAAGCAAAGGGTATAGTAAGCTTTCCTAGGGAGGCTGCATAGGGTACTCAGAATAAAGACACAGAGAAAAAAACATCACGGGAAGACTTTAGAAAACAGGAGGATCGTAGAGGCTTGCTCTTTTTCTTATACCAAAAAGCCCCAAAGTATACACAGAATGCATGTTCCTTTCCAGCCCTGGATAAGCACATCCTTACTGATTGATGAGGGCAACATAAAAACAGCAGCTAAAACAAAAGTAACACACCATGCTAAATATGTAGATAGTAACAGCTCCTCTTCACTCATGCCAGTTTAGATCTCAAGAGGAAGGGCACTTCCTTCCACTCAGATTCCATTTTGCACTTGCTTTTTTTTAATACACTAAGCAAGTGCGAAAAAGGGGGGTATGGGCAAAAGGAGGGGAAAATGCAAGTAACCAAAACCTGCTTAAGAATGGAGGAATGGCACTCAAGAGGGAGCCAGGAAGCATGTGCAGAATGACAGCTGCCTACAGTGTGGCGACATTCCACCTCCTTTTGCTTTCACATTAATTCCTGTACTGGCAAACCTTGAGGTCTCTTCCCATCTGATGGCCACAATCCTATTGTGGATTTTTGCTGGCCTAAGCATAATTGCACAAATTATGGCAGCCAACTGCCACTAATTAACTAGTTGCCATTCACATTCCTAGTCATGTGCCAAGTTGCACGACTGGCCTGAGACAAGGAATGTGGGCAGCAACTTGTTAATTAGTGGCAATTTGCTTCTGCAATTTATGCAGTTATACTGATTCCAGTATAAACACACAATAAGATTCTGGCCCATCAGACAGCCCATGATTTCCAAGAAACTGGTGATAGGCTTAGTGCAGGGCAGTGGCAGAGAGAAAGGAGACATGGAGTAACCGCTACCTATTTAGGGATGAAGGAATAAGCACAGAAAAAGAGCACAACAGAGCACACACAGAATGCTTCCTGTTGATAGCATTTAACTTTCCATTTTAAGCTCATATAACATCCATGACTTCCTCTTCAATTTATTTTTATTGTGCAGGCCACCCTGAAGATACTTGTTGTTGTTGTTGTTGTTCAGTCGTTAAGTCGTGTCCGACTCTTCGTGACCCCATGGACCAGAGCACGCCAGGCCCTCCTGTCTTCCACTGCCTCCCGGAGTTGGGTCAAATTCATGTTGGTCGCTTCGATGACACGGTCCATCCATCTCGTCCTCTGTCGTCCCCTTCTCCTCTTGCCTTCACACTTTCCCAACATCAGGGTCTTTTCCAGGGAGTCTTCTCTTCTCATGAGATGGCCAAAGGATTGGAGCCTCAGCTTCAGGATCTCTCCTTCCAGTGAGCACTCAGGGTTGATTTCCTTCAGAATGGATAGGTTTGTTCTCTTTGCAGTCCAGGGGACTCTCAAGATACTTGTACTTTAGGGTAAATACTGACATTTTAGTAACAGGCAAAAGCAAAACAAGCAAAGGATCCCCCAGAGACCCTGAAGAAGATTCCTCCAATGTAACCAAAGATCCACATATATTACAATTGTGGGTGTACCAGATTGCGGGGTGAGGGGGGTGGAGGACATACCTTCCTGTCCCATTTTACCATTCTCATGCATCATCCTCTCCACCTAATTAAAAACAAAATTACACTCCCCAAGTGGGAAGGAAAGAGAGGTGTAGAAAAGCAACTTCTACCTTTACTTAACCCCTGCCCAGAACTTGGAAAAGCTACTTGTACTTTGGGGAGCACAACTCCCAGAAACCCCAACCCCACCCCCCAAGGCAGCAGGATGGATCTTCCCAACCTCCCCTATCCTAAGCATGTTGTGGCTTGGGGATTCTGGGAGTTGTAGTCCCCCCAAAAAACAAGCAGCCTTTCCCACTCTGGGATGGGTGGAAGGGTGGAAACAGAGGGCGCCTCTTCTTCCTCCCAACCTTCAGCTCAAAAAGACTCCTCTACCCAGCTCCGCGGATGGTGGGGGATTATGGGAGTTGTAGTCCTTTTTTTTTTTTTAACCTCCCTAATAAGGTCTCCAAGCTTTGCCCTCAGACCCTGTGAGGGAGGAAACAAAACTCCAAACCGAAGAGGGCTGAAGTCAGTCAAAGTCAGTCAGCCGGCTCGGTCTCTCCCGCCTGGCCTCACCTGCGCCTCAGCGGGGCAAGGGCGGCGCTCCGTCCGCCGGCGACCGGCGTCTTCCTTCGGTCCGGGAAAGAAGGACGGTCCCTGGAGGGTCGGACGGAGGCAGGCAGGCAGGCAGGCAGGCAAGGGGCTCCCTCTCCGCCCGGCTCGAAGGCTTCCCCCGCCCGGGATAATCCCGGCCGCCTCCCGGACCCCCCCGAGTCCCTCCTCAGGCACCGCTTCCTCCGCCTCAGCCGGGCGCCGACTTCTGCTTCTGAGGGAGGCGCGGTGGGCGGAGCCTTCCGAGCGGGGAGGGGAGGTGGCCCCACCCACCGACCCGCCCACGTGACGCAGCCCAGCCACTCCACGGCCGGCGAGGAAAAGGCGGGGAGGAGGAGGAGGGCAACGAGGGAGAGATGTCAGTCCCTCGCGCGCGACGGTTGGTCTCGCGCTGGGTTTCCTTCCACACCCCCCCACACACACACTCCCCCTCCCCTTAGAGACTCCCCTTGGCGTCCCATCGTCCTGTGGCGTGGCGTGAAAGGAGAGGGAAGATGCGCCTCAAAGCAGGCCCTAGGGGAGTCCCAAGAGGCTTGATCACTGACCCCGCACGTGGCACGATCCCTGACACCCTTTTATGTTTCTGGCTCGCTCAGTTTGGAAGGAAAAGGTTCTGCTCATGGGGGGAAGACTCCCTGTGGCTTTCTCTTCAGGCCCCAACATAACAAGATCTCAGCCCATATGGACAGATTTCTAGGGGAGCAGCCTCCAAAATGGCAACATCCATATCAAGGAATGACTCCCTAACAATGTTTGTTTCCACCAGAGCATTTTTTTAAATAAAGCTAATGACTCTCAGTGGCACATCTCTTGTCACTGCACCTCTGTTTATCTATTGCAATGCACACAGAATTAGATACACATCCGGTTAATCGATAAGAGGTTTATAGGAACCACTCCTATTGAGAGGACCGTTTCCAGACGGTTTCTGTCTGGAAGAGAACCTTCCTAGGCCAGCAGGCAGATCAGAAGGATGTTGCTTGTTCTGATGGAAAGGTGCTGTTTCTACCAATTTTTTACAAAATTTGGGCACCTTAAAATTATGATAATACAAATTTGTATTAATATATATTAATAATAAGATCTTATACAAAATCTTTCTTATTGCAAGAGGCAGGGCTTTTGTGAGGGCTTGTGGGTCTGCCAACTCAACCCTGAAAAGTATCTCAATCTTCTTATACATATTTTGTTGGGATGGTAAGTCTAGTAGTAGCCTCATATTGTTACTCAGTTTCAGTGTAGTCTAATATTGTTATTCTGTTTCCTGGCTTGTTGACTTGTTGTAGGGAAATGCAGGGTGAGGCCCCTGAAGTTGATTGCATTATTTTATTATTTGCATCAATGCAATTAAGGGATAGAGAACCATTATGTGTAGGGAAGAGAACCAGAGCTAGCCCTGACATTGCAGTTTATTATGATAAGGAGTTCCTTAAGTACAAATTAAAATGTGAATTAGGTCCCCTTTAGTAAAGGTACAATCAGGAGGGTTTTAGTTATTCTTGCTTCTAAACCAGGGAGCAAATAACCGCTAGTTTAGGAGCAAATAACTTCTGATATTTGAAGTGCAAGCTTCTGGTGGACAACAAATGAAGAAAAGGTTGCTCATAGTTTCCTAGAATCCCAGCTTTACATATATGTACCTTTCATAAACTGATAAATAGCAACACATTGAACAAGATACTTTGAACTTTTCAGAGCAAAGGAAGAGAAGCATCCGCCAGATACGTTTTGGACATCTTCTGGGAAACCCAATTTCTTCACAGCCTGTCATGGTCGATAAACTTCTAGAAGTTCATCCTAAACTTACAGTACTGTGATTCAAAGAAACTAGATCAGATTGCCTTCCATTAATTTGTTTAATATGCTTTGGCATGAAATCTATTTGAATGATGAAACTGGAAAGCTTACTTCTGGTGAATGGATTATTCATCGCTCAACTTTTAATTTTTTTAAGGAATGGTTGCACAAGCGATCTCATGGTGACACTTCAAAAGTGTCTTGTAAAACCTGGTTGGTTTCTTCTTAATGCAATTCACCAAGAAACATTCTGTGGGCAGGAAGTATACAATAAATGTGGATTCAGATCCATTGGACAGGTCATCTCTGAGTTTGGTAAGAGAAACATTCGTCCCATTTGATTAAATAACTTGGTTTTGGAATGTGAATAGCAAGTTCCTGATAGATTTAAGGCACTCCTCTTAGATAACTAAGACCAGGAAATAAGATCTGCATCTGTGCTCTTGTGCCACACCTTGATTGCATCTTTCCACCCAAAATAATGTTGCAAACAAATGGTAGCAGTTGTTCATTAAAAGAAAGAGTTGTCTGGTTTGTGATAATTTTTCTTTGCATTTTTCTTATTTCTTTGCATATTAAAAACTAGGTCCACTTGTGAAAATTTTTCTAGAGGACTAATGTTGAGGTCTGAGTCGTCATCACCACCACACAAAATCTATGAGTCAATTTAACCATACGGTTGCCAACTTTTTTTCCAGCCACGCTCCTGTGCTTTTGTCAGCAGAAATGTTGCTGGTGAAGCGCAGTGCTGCCACATCAGCTCCATGGCACGAAAAGTTTCACCTCTAAATTTCAGCAGGACAGGCTGCTATTGACAGGATAGGAGCAAGGCCAGAAAAAAGTTGGCAACTATAGTTTAACATCACCTATGCAATGGAGCCACAGAATTCACAGTGCAGAATAATGTAATGGTTGAACTGAGGAGTCAAGAAAATGTATAACTGGGTTACTTTGCTTCTGGTGTTCGTGTAGTCCTGAACAGCATAACTCACTCAACCAAACAGAGCACAGCAGTGTTATACTGTGACCTGCACAGCACTTGACAGCCTCACTGCAAAAATAATGGGACCGTTAAACATCTCGGCAAAACATGGCTGATGCTTCAAGAGCTGGGGGAAAGTTCAGCCTCTCACGCTGGTGCATTACTACCTTACAAAGAGGAGGAGGCAGTGGAGGCAGATGTGAAGCAGTGGAGGAAGGAGGGGAAAGACTCGGGGTTATCGCTTGATGGAATTAAGAAAGAGTTCTAGGTTGGGAGAAGGCGATTTGAGTGGAGGACTTGCATCGAGTTGAGGTGCTGATGGGGACGCTTGCGTGGTTGTAGGGTGCTATGCAGGAGGAGGAGCCTGAAGGACCCCAGACGGATTTTTGACAAATGGCCATGCAGAAGGGCGGCTCAAATTGATGCTGGCAAAGAGTTGTAGCACAGCTGGGCAATTCCCCCCACCAACCACAGGGCTGGCTGGGAAAGTCCCATATTTACTAAACACTATATTTTGCAACTCAGAAAATGCAGCGTAGCCCCCTTGGCCAAAGATTCCTATCATGCAGTTTGTGGGCAGAATCTGGTCCCTCAGGCATCTTGCTTGAGCCTGAGGGATGTATGCACTCCACTTTTAAAATAAAGGTGAAAAGGCAATGGCTCAATGAATTGGCTCAATTCAGTTTGAAAAGAATGTCAATTTCCAAAAGCACTTTCAGGAGAGCCAGTCCATCACCTTGTTTCCTTGTGTGTGTTTTATCACTTCAAAATGCTGGAAGTCCCCAAACTGACACGGGAGCAATCAAGGTGAGACTTAGGGTTTTCCTAACAATGGCTAAGAATGAATCCTCCTTCCATCCCCATGTCCTCTGTGGGGTGTGTTGGCTCCTACTAACCCTTAACCCTCGAAGATTCTCCTCCCCGGTGCCTTCATGGGTGTTATGTCCTTTAGGCCACCTTTCTCCCACTGAGGGACCCAAGACGGCTCACAATGCTTAAAACAAGTCAGACTAAATCCACAATAAGTTACAAAGAGAAAAAAACAAAACATACACACACAGAGAACAAGCGAACATGCAATAACTAAAAAGTGTTTAGAAACTTGTAAAACACACTTAAAAGGAGCATTTGCCCAACATCTGGGAGGAAGACTCCATCTTAACAATCAAAACCCTCCTGGAAGAGGCAGGTCTTGAACATTTGCAGAAAGGACAAAGGGGGGGGGCAACCTCCTCTCTTGTGGTAGAGCATTCCACAATCTGGGAGCAGCCACGGAGAAGGCCCTGTCTTGTGTCCCTGTCAAAGGCCCCTGTGAGTGCCACGGGCCTGAGAGAAAGGCCCCCTCTGAGGATCTTAGGAGTCCTCCTCGTCCGTCACACAGGTCTCAACGTGACCAGACAGGAATGGGGGCTACCCAACTGTTCATTAACTCATTGAGCAGCTCCTGGTGAGCGGTGGGCCAGGTGGGTTTGGCTGCCCCAAGAAAGCTAAGAGATGTTTCTGGAACAGAGCAAGATCTGCCAAAGAAGAGAGGAATTGATTACGGTTGGTTTATTCATATAGGCAGTGCACTAAGAAGGCTTGATCTTTATTTTTCTTTTGCCGGCGTGATTTAACACTCTTCTCCCAACCTTGTGGAATAGGGTTGCCTTAATTGCACAAACACTTAATGGCTTTTCCCTGGAACCTAATTAGTAGAAAGCATCTAGGTTTCCCTCTTGCAACATATCTGCAGATCAGCATATTTTGTGAGTCATCGTGTGAATCTCTCTTACCTTGTGTGTGTGTGTGTCCATGTGTGTGTGTGTGTGCACTTTTCCTTAGTGACTGGTGGTCTGCGAGGGTTGTGGTTTTTTTTTTAATGGATTGTTGTGCTCTGTTATTTTTAAATGTGTTTTTAGTATTGATTTTACTTACCATATTTGTTTAACACTTTTTAAAAATACTTACTGTTTTGAAATATTGTTTGTTTAATGATGGAAGCTCCCATGGGTCCTTTTAAGGAGAAAGGCAGAGTAAAAAAAATATTTTAAATAAATAAATAAAACAAATGTGTTGGTGCTTCCAAATCTATCCGCATTCATGCCCTCTTGGGCCAGCGACATATTTTTTTTAAGGAGGAAGGAACGACAAACGACCCTCTACCCATCTATCAGGTTAATTGGGACTACAGACTACTAGTTCATGACAAGAAACCTTCCTTGTTGCTGCTGCTGTTTTTATTTTAAGGAACTTCAGAGAGTTGCATGCAAAGTTTACAAGCTTTGGCTGACGTTGTAGGAACCCTTTATCCTTCACAATACAAGTTGTGTTTCTGTAAGCCTGAAGCTCATTTGTTTAGTTACAGCTGCAAATCCATCAACAAGACAGGAAGAACAACCTTAATGACGTACAATATTCCTCTTTTGTGCTTCATGAGCCTTTCTTTTGGAGTTTGAATGTCAAATTTTCACCCACAACTCTCAGACGAAGCATTGTTTCACCGAAGACATTTTATTAAGAGATCAGTTTAAATTTTGAATACCAAATTACTGTTAAGATCTGTCCTTGTACAAAGGGAAAAAAGAATAACTGAACAAATAGTCTGTGATATGTCAGCTGCTACATGGTTTCAAGATCTGACATGAATACATAGGAGATGGGGCCAGGAAGTACAAGTGAGTCACACTTCCCATTTTCCATATTTGTTTGCAATTTCTGAAGTGGTAGCTTTTTATTGCATAGTGAGATGTCAAGGCCCAATGCCTCGGCAAGCACGACATCACTAAGCAGAAGAATAAAACGATGCAATTCAAATCAGGAAGAAGGTACATCAAAATACAGCAGATATGAAACAGAACTAGGTAAAGAGCAAGTCACTAAAACCCGAGAAAAGTTTAGGATTCAAGCCAGTTCTTATTTTGGGTCCTTTCGAGGAGAAAGGCAGGGTAAAAATATTTTAAATAAATAAAATTAATAAATAATAGGTGCCAAAATATTTGCAGACTATTTATTTATTTATTATTTATTTCTTACATTTTTATCCCGCCCATCTAGTACTATGCTGCATTTGTATGCCTTGATCCCCCAAGGAAGGAACATGGCTCAGTGGTTAAACTGCAGTACTGCAATCAAGACTCTGCTCGTGACCCAAGTTCCATCCCAATGGGCTCAGTTAGACGGCTTGTGGTTGACTTAGCTTTCCATCCTTCCAAGGTTGGTAAATATATCAATATCAGATTTCACAACATTTAGAAACCCATATTCATATTCATTTAGAAAACATATTCAGAACATGGAATTTGACAGCATGAATACGGAGGTATTGAGAACTCTGAGAAAAGTTTATGTTCAATGTGGGACATGGCAGCAGGAGGGGGACCCAAGAAGATAGCAAATCCCTCCCCTGCAGACAAACAAAATGGATACTCAAAAATATTCTGGCCATAATCCTGTGGCAAAGTTTCACCTGCAGAAGGCAAATGTCATCACTCACTGGCTGGCAATGAAGAGTCACTGTATGGATTTTTATACGTGTACTAACCCACAGGATTGGAATAAGCCCAAAAATCAAAGTTGGGACCTGTTAATTAGCAGTTAGAAGCTACTGCAAATTATGCTGTTTGCTTTCTGCAGGTGCAACTAAGGAAAATAATTTGGGTCCATCAGTCATTTACTTTGCATATACTTATCAACCATTTTTTTAAAAAAATGCTTCCGCTAACATAAAAGAAACGTTTGCATTTCTTGCATTTGGAACTGTAGAGATGTTCTCTCAAAACTCTGTGTTGTGAGGGGAGCTGATAGGATCAAAGAACAGGCCCAGCTGCATGTGTCTATGGGTCTGTGGGTTTTAATGTATCCACGTACATCTATAAATAAATAGATTTATCATTTGGAAGGGAGAAGAAGGGAGGGGGAAAGCATTCTCCTGTTCCTCCCGGTGCACATCATTGGTTACCAGGCCTGCTAGGAAAGTTTTCCTGACATCCAGGTAAGACAGGAAGAGTACTGACAGAGAAACTCTTGCTCCAAAATGACTGGACAGCTGCCTTTACCTGCAAAAGAATCATTGACTTTACCTTTGAAGCTTTTTCTGTAAAGATGACTGTGGTTCGTTGAGAGAGAGAAAACAGCAAGTAACAACATAATTATTGCAGTATTTCACATTTGCGATGGCTTAAGAATCTTTGGCTAATATTTTAACCCATTGAGATGGGTATTAAGCATATTTACATATTTTATCTCAGCTGTCTCCCTCTCGATTCTTGTTCTGTCATTTTTCAGAATAGCAGCATCCAAATCCTCTGAAGAGTGTCCTGATAGACTGAATTTATTTGAGACGGGTTTCTGTGTACTATATTGCCATTCTTGATATCTGCTTTATGTCCATTAATTCTTTTTGCGTAGAGATTGATCAATTTGTCCTATGTAGAGGGCAAAGGGCCATTGTTGGCAAACAATGGGAGAGATCACATTAGCAGAGGAACAAGCAAATGCGCCTCTGATGTTGTGTGTGACATTATTGGGTTTGTGATTGTATTACCAGAGGAAATGTAAGGGCAGAGCTGGCATCTGGGTTTGTCCTAGTCTGAGAGAACAGACTTCTGTGCCTAGTTCTGCTGCCCTCTTCTGACATAAAACAAGAAGACAAAACACTTTGGGATGCAATTTGTTGAAAAAGAGGGGGGAAATTAAAGCAAAACCAAAAGACTCTACATTGCATGCACAACTGCATACATTTTATTTTTTGGAGCAGCCATGGAGGCCCCAGTTTGAAACTCAGATCTCGTCCTGGCGAGCAGTGGTTAGTCCTCCCGGAGGATATTTTTTGATGATCCCCTCCAACACATGGGAATTTCTGGAAAACCACAGGGGTGTGTGTGTTCAACCCTCCCACCCTACTGTATATGATAATCCCAATCTTGTTTGGTGGCCCCACAGCATTATGTCAGCAAATGGGAGCATGTAATTAAGGTTTAATCTAAGTAGGTACTCACCATTCACCATCCTTCTATTTTCCACCCCTCTGCTTTTCTTGGCGTTTGTGCCGCAGTTTAAAACAGAGGACAATAAGAAGAGGACCCCAGCTCCTGGTTCCTCTGAATACCTTCTTATCAGAGAATAAGGCCACGAGGTCTCAGGGAGTCTGCTGGCACTGCAGGGTCTCCAGGCAGGGAGACCCCTTCACGGGAGTGGTGCTGAAGGAGGAGGCAGCCTGGTCTTTGTTTATGACATGGTGTTCATTCTGAGCATCCATCTCTACCTGTTTCCCGATGACCGAAGGGCTCCCTGGATCCAAGGTGTTTGCATGTATCTGGTGCTTGTGGAACATCACCACGCAGGAAAGCCACGAGTGAGGAGAAGGGTTTGGGAAAGAGAGGCAGCAGGTACATGCATCAGGGGGGCGGGTGGGAGTGGAGCACCGGTGTCGCAACTCTTGAGCTTTCTTGTTGCCGAAGCCCCAGCAGCAGGGGCGAAGGTGGTCTATTCACAAGGCTTACGTGCTGCAGATAAGAAGGCAGAGGAGCCAAACCCTTGGGGAACACTGGCAGCTGCGACAGCCTTTCCACCAATGAACTCCACATAGCAGAGATGACCTTCCTCTTCTCAACAGCCCTGAAAGGTAGGTCCGCCCGAGAGGATAACTGGCCATATACATGTAAAATGTAAGTAAATGTCTCTTAGCAACTGGGATTCATCAGAGTGGCCTTGGCCGCCAGATGGGCGGTATATAAGTCAAATAAATAAATTCATCAACACACCTCTCCCTCTCTTTCTCTGTGCCAGAGGTAAAGTGTCCATGCGCAAGACCCATGCGCCCCTTTGACAGCACAGCAGGCAACTAACTGTCAGCGACAATATTTTTGCCAGTTTTGAAGGAACACCGGGAGAATTATCCTTTGTTTATTTGCACCAGACGAGGGCAGCAGAGATCGTAACATGAAAAGAGGTTAAGGAGTCATTCAAGTGTGTGCTCGCTCTCTCTCCTTGCACATTTAAAAACTCAGAGGCAATGCATGTGGATGCCTAAGGTATCTCCAAATACTTCTTTAGGGGATAGTAGGGTTAAAATGCAGGAATGGGTCTTGGGAGCAATGGATGTAAATGGTTTAGGTATTTGGCTGCGGAGCGTTATGGTCTGTTCCAGAGCATCCTGCCTTCTCCATATTTTGTTCTTCCTCTCACCTTTCTTTGCTGTCCAGCCTTTGCACCCATACATAGCAACAGGGAATACAATAATGTGAATGATCTTGTTAAGACGTGCATCCAAGAAGGGGTGATGAAATGCAAAGGTTACAAATAAACAAGTCAAATGGGGAGATTTAGACTTATGGCTTTTCTCCAGGACACTGAAGAACTGTTGACTGATTCCTGTTTTTGGACAAATAAAATTGCCTGGGGTCAACCAGACCCAAATAAATAAATGATTTGTTTGAGGCATGGTGCTGGAGGAGAACTTTACAGATACCCTGGACGGCCAGAAAGACAAACAAGGGGGTCCCAGAGCAAATCAAGCCTGAACTCTCTTTGGAGGCAAACATGTTGAAGCTGAGGCTGTCTTACTCTTGGCACATCATGAGAAGGAAAGATTCTCTGGAAAAGACCATCATGCTGGGAAAGTTTGCAGGCAACAGGAAAAGAGGAAGACCCAGTGTGAGATGGATTGAATCCCTAAAGGAAGCCATTGAGTTGAGTTTGCAAGAGCTGAGCAGGGCAGCTCTTTCATAGGGTCGCTATGAGTCAGAAGCGATGTGATGGCACATAACAAGAAGAAGAAGAAGACTGAGGCTGTGAAGGGGGGGGAGGAATTTACTCCCTTCTTTGCCAGATTTAATTGGTCCTGCACCTCAGCTGCTATTTACCTTAGGGAGGACAATCCACAGGTGCTTGCAAAATCTATTTTATTTGGGAATGTGTGTGTGATTTCAGTGCTGGCAAACAATGCAGAGGTAACAGGAAGGAACCTGAATGGGGTTAAGAAACAGGTTTACACTTTGGGGTGTTTGTTGAGTCAGGCCAGATTTCCATCCAGCACAGTATCCTGTGTTTCTGAGATCATTCAAACAGGGCGGGGATGGAGAAACCTTGCCCAGTAGCTGGTCTCTGTCATCTGGTATTTAAAAGTAGACTGCACTTGAGCTTGGTGTGCCATTTAGCAGTCCCGTCTTACAACCCCTTTTGATGGCCGCCTCCTTCAAGAATTCTGCTTCGTGCTTTTGTCTGATGATCTCATCCAGGGAGTCTCAAAGGCTTTCCTGACGGATGCTCTTCGCCAGCAAACATTTATAGTCCTTTCTTTCGTCATGGCTTGGGTCACCGTACTCTCTTCCCACTCGGACTGCGAAATCTGCACCCTCCTGGAAATTTAATTCCGAATCTTTCTCCAGAACACTTCTTTCATTTATAATGGATGGACGGCCTGTGGACTGATTCCCTTTTTTGGACAAAAAATGTTTGCCTGGGGTCAACCAGGCAAGTTGCTCACTTGGAATCTCTGTGTTCCTTTTAGCCCACGGACACATTCAGAGACGGTCACTGGGGAACAATTCCTTCAAGCCACAGTATGGAGCCATCTGGCATCCCCTTGCAAACGCTGGCCATGTGGCTTGCTGAGACAAACCACCGAGCGAAGAGCTATATCTTAGGGACTGTGCTTGTAGTATTGCCTGCGTGCACCACTTCTCAGAGTGATATTTGTTCATTTCAAACATTTGCATTCTCATTGTTTTAAGCTTTAAATATTGTCTTTCTATGATGTAAGTGACCTTGGATCATTTTTAAGGAGAAAGGAAGGGTAAAAAATATTTGAACGAATGAACGAACGAACGAACGAACGAACTAACTAACTAACTAACTTTTGGTTGCTCCGAGTCATTTTTGAGAATTAAAAATGGCTACCATGTTCACCACCAAATTAGCCCCCATTGGAAACTCGCATGAATAAAATGTTTACCAGGTATAATGTTACTATGCCATCATGGCGCTTTGGATGGCTCTGTGAATAAAGCCCTGTCATTAACAGTCCTGCTCCGGTTTTGCAAAATAGAGCTTGTGGCTTCATTTATTGACTCAGTCATATTCTGTTGTTAGCTCTTCTTCTACTACTACCGTCTTCCATATTTCTCACTACCGTCATCTTTTCAAGTGAATCCTGCCAGTGAAATCTTGTTACCTATCAGGAATACGGACAAAACGCAATAAGCAGAACAAGAAACCGAGTTCCAAAGAACAAAACCACCCTGGAGAATATTCCTGGGAAAGGAGCGCAAGGGAAGGTCATGTCTTGAGTTCAGGAAACATTTCGCTGTAAACACGAAGGAAAACTTTCATTTAGATGTCTGCCCTCCTCCGAGCATCTGAGCTGGTGACCTCCCTCCTCTCCTGATTCTCCGAGGCTGCTTAGATGGGTGAGTCAGAGCTGGGGACTCAAGAGTGTCAGGAAAATCCCATTTGATCTCGGCCGCATCTCTATTATGAATCACTTGAAAGGGGGATTACTTCCCGGGGTCATTCTGGAGGTCTCCCTCTGTCAGACTTGGTGTGCTGTAGAAAAACCATGCATGCAAACGGCTGGTGCAAGACAGCTGGGTTGCATCGCAGTCCTGTCTCCTTTCCCAGCTTAAATCGCAAAGAGACATTTCCCACATTAGAACAAGAGCCAGGCTGGGGCAAACTGAAAGCAAGATTCTCCAGATCAATGGCGAAGAAAAGGTCTCTTCCCCATCTTCATAGCCTTCCATTTTCATTTTTTTGTTATGTGAACAAACTTTTCGCCAGCAGAGAGGTCTGGAGAAGATTTTTAGTGTCCACTTAAGGAAGCATTCTGTCTTCTAAAAATTGACCAATGCCTTATTATTGACCTACCTCTAACATCTCTGGTTCTTCTCTGGGCATCTCCATCAAATGGGGAAGAACAGGTGCCCACAACATACACAGCATTTTCAGTGGTAGCACCCAGGCTGGGACTAACCCTCCCCCCAAAAAAGGCCAAACATGTCCTTTGTGGTCCTCAGTAAGAATTTTCTTCTTCTCCCAGGTATTTTAGGAAAACCTCCTAATACTTTCGGATTGTTGTGGAGTTTTTGCCTGTGTTGCTGATTTTGTATCAGAATTTTATGATGCACTGCTGATGGTCTGATCTTGTTTCTAAGGCGATTTGCTTTTATTACCGTTTTTATTGCCATTTTCAAGTTTTGCATTTTTAATTTGTACACTGCCCAGAGAAGATGAATACTTGGGCAGCTTAGACATACCTTACATCCTATCTCTAGTCCCAATTAAGAGTTGAAACATGGGTTCCATTGGTGAATGGAGAATCAACACTTCGGTACCCAAGGGATTCAAAACCCACAACTGTATCAGCTAAAAGAAGGTTGTCTTGCCTCCCCTTTTATATCTGCCGAAATTAGGGGAACAGAAATCATAAACGTAACAAGAGACTCTGCTGAATTAGGCCAAGGCTCCATGGAGTTCGCTTCCTCTTTCAGTTCTCTCTGATCCAGTGCTATGATGTGCTGGCGTACAGCTCCAGTTGTTACTGAGCTATCAGTGGTTTAAGGCATCTGGCTACAGAGCCAGAGGTTGGGAGTTCGATTCCCTGCTGGGCCTCCTGGGCGGGGGATGGACTTGACGATCCATAGAGTCCCTTCCAGCTCTACAGTTCTATGATGATTATCTCCAATAAACATGGGCAACAGCAATCAAGAGAACACCAGGTTGGGGCAGGCTGATGTAAAATAAAGCAAAAGCTGAAATAAATAAGATAAAGGCAAGTATGGCTTAAATTCCGAGTATAATAGATGCTGAGTGCTGAGTCCGTACATCTTATTGGCTGAAATCCTATTGCATTATTATGCAAAAGGCAAAACTTTTGGATGGTAAAAAAGCCAAAAAAAAATTGAATTAAAAAACACTTGAAAGACACATCATAGGCGAGACCTACAGGTAATAATCCTTGTTCTCTCCACTGTATTTCTTAGTTTTCGATAAGAACCAGGAGGCAAATAGACATCAAGTAAAGAATGCAGGCCACCTGATTCACGGAACCCACCCTGCTTTCTCTAGCCACTTATTCAGAGCTTGAAAAAGTAAAGATCAACCCAGTCACGCCCTTGGAGATAATTTAATGTCTGAAATCTTGTTGTGTAATGTAAGCAAGGTCGAAAGGTTTGGTCTGTTCTTCACTGGTAAATAAAGAGTCTCCAATGTGATTTTTTGGGGGGGGGCGCACACACTGGCTTGGTGCATGCATGTGGCCCCCAAGAATTGTGGTGGATCTCTTTTATTGACCAGGAAGAGAAAGATTAAACAATTATGACTTGCTTACATGACATTGGGTACAAGAAATTCTTCCCCCTCTGAGATGACGCTCTTGTCTAATTGGTGCTTCTAGACCATGGCCCTTTGGTCAACCTGTGGCCAACATTTCCCCGCTTCACATCTGAAAGTGAGATTGTCTTATCCTTGTCCACAGAAGTACACTGGAACACAATTCTAAAAGCAAACAGGTTTTCACTGGAGTATTGCTGTGACTGTCTCTTGTGGATAAACTGATGATCAAGAGAAACATACGCCTTTGTGTAATGAATGCTTTAAAGTCCTAACTGTCTTGTTGATGAACCTCTCAGCTGTTGTATAGAAAATATCTTACCAGATTTGCTTGATGCTGTGTACGAGTCCATTCCCCAGATTCTTTTCTGTTTTTTCACAGACTTGGTACAGCCCCCGAACAAAACTCTGCACACTGCAATGCAGAAAAGAACCATGGCAGGTTCTCAGGAGCTCCATTGAGTTCTTATGCTGGCTTTTCAATGACTTCCCATTAAATTCTGTGGAATATGCTCTGTGGTGCAAAATACAGTAAGTAGCTAGCTTGCTAGCTGATGCAAGCAACAGGAAACACACTGTGGGCCAGTGATTAAAATAACTATACTGGAAACAATTTTGTCACAGAACAAAATTCAGACTTGAGGATGTGGTTGCTCGTAGGGCTTGGTTTCCAGACCCTTTTTTAATCCTCTGGGCTAAGCTGAAAAGTTTGCCTTCTTTGGAACTTTTTAGTGATGCAATAAAGAGATAAGTTGTGGGGCCCAGAAGTGGACACAGCATTTTGGGGAGATCTGGTTAAAATAGGAGAACGTGGCACTATGACTTTCCTTGATCCAAACAGGATACCGGTTGCTTAAAAAAAAAGAGAGAATAAAATAAATAAAATAAAAAGCGTTGGCTGATAAGACCATACCATTCTTTGGGCCCCGCCTATCAACCAGCTACCAGCCCCATGTATAACACAAGACACTTGCTGTTGCCTGCCACCTATGATTATTATATATTGTATTTAATTCCCTCCCTCTGAGTTGCTTGTAGTGTCAGTGATCCTAATTTTTAGAGATGACGTTTTGTTCTTTGTTATCTTAATGCCAATTCTATTATTGCTTTTGTATGTTTATATTATGCCACTTGTACACTTTCCAGAATAGTGGCCTTGCCACTAGTTGGGTGGGAGAAAAATATAATTAATTAATCAATCAATCAATTAATCAATTAAATTCCGCCCAGCACACATGGGATAAAAGTCCGGTTGTGGAACGCAGGGTCAGCTTTATCCCAAGAGTTTAGCATGGTTCCATCTGCCACCCCTTCCCTTCCCACCTGTACCATAAACCTTAAAAATGTGACCTGGGCTGTTCTCAGATCATCCCAACAGCCTGCAGACCAAGCACAGACACGCAAAAAGGTAAAAGCAGGCCACTGAAAGTTATTCACTTACAGTTTATTTTATTTTTTTCGCCTGAAATTATTTCACATCTTTTTTCTTTTCTTTTCTCTCTCTCTCTCTCTCTCTTTTTTTTTACACAGCTACAGAAGAGTAGTAGTAATCCATCCGGTAAAAGCAACAGTGCTAAGGATAAAAGGTTGCAATATGTTTTCCTTCCTTCCCATTTTTTCCCCTCCTTCTTTTCTTCCCTCACTGAGTTTATCAGACAGCTTGGGAGATAAGGCAGAAAACAAACAAACCAACAAACCAACCCTGGCACGTGATGTGAATTAAGACTTCATCTGTTTTTGTTGACGGTGTTGTTTTTTTGTTTTAATATAAAAAGGGGGACTCAAAGAGATGAAGGAGACTCCACGTGCGAATTAGCTACCTAGCAACAAATTAAAACGAAACGAAACAAAGGACGACCGGAACAGCAAAAGCTTCGCTTTCCATTGAATACGATTAAATATATTTTATACATATATGTATATGTATAAACATTACATTGCCTGGATGTTAAATCTCTTGAATCAACATTGCTAAACATGGGGAGGGGGGGGGGAAGAAGAAGAAGAAGAAGAAGAGAGAAACATAAAACAATACATCTGTTTCCACTTTAAAAAAAATAAGCTGCTGCATTCGAAGAATGCTTACGGTGAAAAACAGTAATAATCCAAAAGCATATTTAGAAAAGAAACCACATTTCTTTAAAGTTCCATCGGGTTTTTTTTTTTTCTGAGCCATTGAGAAGAAGGATAAGGAAATGGGTAGTGGTTATATCGTCCAGCTGGAGCTTAGAAACCGATCACAGCAAACCGATCTCAACTGTATGAAAAGAAGATGCTAAATTATCGGTATAAGGAAAAGGGGCAGAGGGTGAGGTAAGGTCGGGGAAAGAATGGGACGGATCTACGGGAAGCAGTGTCAAGGGTGGCTGCACTTGCCCTTGAAATCTTGGACGTAAACAGAAACCAAAGAGGCACACTTTGGCAGTTCTACACACAAATGCTTGAACAGCTTAAGGTTTTAGACTGAATTGCAGAACTTTATTTTTATTTTTTTTAAGAACCTGACGGTAAAAACAAAGGTGGCTTCTTTACCACCCCTAATTTCCTAACCCTGACACGGTCCAAACAAGGGCCTTGGGTCCTTACTCTTCAACTTCCCGTCCATCTTTCCGCAGCTGAGCATTTATATGTGCATTTATGTATGTATTTTAAATCTGTCCCGTGGGGTTGAAGGCTTTTGTAAAACACGATATGCCGTGGGTGGGCGGGCCAGACACAGAGCCTGTAATGCAAAGAAGTGTTACGAAAAGACAGCAGTTCAAAAAGGGTTGTCCATTGTGTTTTGTTTAAAAAAAAATTAACAACAACAAAGTGTAAGACAGCAAACTGGTTTACACAGGACTATATATGAAACGAAATGAAACAAACGAAACAAAAAGGTAAAAGAATTAACAATTCATAAATAAAAGACAGGTCCCAGACCCGTTATTTGTGAACCATATTCTTAAATAGCTGCATTATGTAAATTGTATGTACAAAAAAAATTACTTTGCATAAGAACAGAGCAAGAGGTGAAAAAATCACGTGGGTTTCTGTTTTCTTCTCTTGATTTTTTTCCCATACTTTGTTTTTAAGCGCAGGAAAGATGAAAAAGAAGCACCTAAAGGCTGAAGTCCATCGAAGGAGAACTATGAGAAACGGGTGCATATTCTTGTAATTATTTTTCTTTCCACATGGCATTAAAAAAAATCAAACCCTAATAACACAAAGAAAGCGATTGTAAATTGAAACAGATTCCACCCCAACTTTTCCCTAATCTTCCTGTGATTGACACAGTCCCACTTCCCCCACCCCCATTGATGTCAATGATGTTGAATGTCATAGTACGAAGCTGAAAAGAATCAGGGGTTCTGGGCATGCTCAGTTCTTCCCCTCCCCCAACGCAAAGCCACATTCTGCTATCTCACAAACACAGTTCCTAAAATTGAAGTCCTCAGAACTTGCTGTTCTCTATAAGTAGAAACCAAAAGTTTTATTTCTCCGCTTTTTTTTACTGTTTCCAAAAAAAGAGATTTGTTTTTCTTCCTTCCTCGTCACAAGTTGCAAATGCCGCGCAAAGGATTTCACCACGCCTCTGTGTAGCGGACGTCCACTTCCTTCAGGTTGGGCAACTTAGCCTGGCGAAAACGAGAAAAGGAGGTCAAGAGAGGAGGAAGAAATACTTCAGCTTGCTTAAAAACCATTTCCACTGGCGTCTCTATAAGACATTGGGCAGATGTCATTCCTGCCCCATACATTCCTTAACACAAGCAAGAGGGCCGGCCCTCCTATTAGGCAGAGTGGAAAACTTCCTTCTCCACCCTTTGGAAAACCAAACCCCTGTAACTATAAAAGTAATTATGTTACAGTTGAAGCACCACAAAATAAGTAATGTTACACCCCATCAAGCTACAGTTGTACTATCATGTAGTTATCCTTTTACTATTAGAGAAAGGAATAACTACAAATAATGAGTGATATGTAATTAGTTACTTTTAAGCTCCCATTACCCAGCAAAACAGTGGGTGCCAGGAAAAAAAGGTGCGTGTTACCCTCTTTAACCAAGCCCTCATTCCATACCTCTTATTCAACACCACTAAGATGGGGCGGGAGGAGTTCAAGCGTCCTCTACCCCAGCATTGTGACACAGGGCATCTTGTGTGTGAGTTTCCACCATGGGGAAACCCTAATGTTGGTCTTGTGGAGTCAGGGTTGCCCAACCCTGAGGCAGTAGGAGATGGGACATCAAGCAACGCCAGCCAAGAGCAGACAATGCTGGATCAAAGGGAGAACTATTTATTTATTTAAATTTATTTAGTATCATTTGTAGGCCACATCTCCCGATGGGGCGCCTTGAGGTGTCTATGCAGGGACTCAAGACTGACTTGATATAAGGCTACTTCTGAAGTTTGCATAAGCTTCCTTTGTTAACTTTGGTTGAAATCCTGTCTGAAGGGCCATCAACACAAGTGGATTTCTCTCTTTGCTGGCTGTCCATCACGTGACCGGGTGCACAGCTAACGTACCTGGATGCACAACTAATTGTCCTAATCAGAGGAAGACCAGGAGTGCAATGGACAGCTTGCAAAATAGGTTGAGTCACCGGAGCGACTGCCCTTACCTGGCAGCATAAGGCAACAGAATTCTCATCATTGCATTTAGGGTTCTTTATTAATAAAGAATTCCCTCTATTCATATTGTCAACCAGATAGCCCATGCGTGCTTCATGGCACCACCAGGTAGGCTAGAAAAATGAAGATGCCACTGCATGTGTGTTATGTGTGAGCTTTTGAGCTCACAATACACCTTCCTCTCTTGGCACTGGCCATCGAAGGTGGGCAGAAAACTTTCATGTGTAGCCCACAGCCACCTGCCCTACAGCTGGGAAAGATGGTGTACCTTGAGATCTTCATAGGTGTCTGCCGAAAGTTTGGTGCTGTTCATGTTTAAACTACACAGGCTTTTCATGGCTAGGAAAGAAACAAACCATGCATTACAGACACAGCTCACCGCACGGTCTTCCTAAGCATCAATAAAGGCTGCAACATAGGGACTGGGGAACCCGTATTCATCCATCAACCAGCATGTTGCAAAGATGCTTCGCTGACTGAATTTTGGGAATGTGGCAATTAGAAACCTGAGGTTCTGAAGGGGACCAAAAACACACACAAAAAAACCCCAAAACAAAACCCCAAAAATGCAGCTGAAGGATTCGGCACAAATGAGCACCACTGGTGCTAAGTCTTGCTCTTGTTTCCACTGTTTTTCTTAGTTTTTGAGAAGAACCAGGATGCAAAAAAAAAAAACAAAAAACAAAACAAAAAAACCACCCCTCATCAATTAAAAAGTGCATGCCATCTGATAGACACAACCAACGTCTTCTCTCCTATTATTTATTTGCCAAAGACCTGGAGTTTGAAAAAGTTACTTCGTGTATTACATAATTCTCAGTCCCATTGCAGATCTGAGTCCCGTAAGTACTTAGATGAGAGACCACATGGGAAAATGCATTTACAACATCAGTAGAATGAACCAAATGAGGTAAATGTCACCAATGATTAAGAAACCACATCACTGCAGGGGTGGGGTGGGGTAGAGGGACTGGTTACTTTGAGTTAAATTGCCCGGAAACATTATTCCTCCAAGGCCAAGCTAACAGGTGAAGAAGCAAGCCTCACTTCTGTACGCCCCACCGTTCCTGATCTGTTAGCCTTCCTCCATGTGGAAGCAGATAAAATCTGATAAGGGAGAGCTCAGCTATCCAGGGACACTCCCTGCAACAGCTGGGATCTGGGAAGGTTCTGACTACAGTGGAAGAGGGATCATGGGCCTTCTTGTCTTTAGAGTCATTGCACGTCATGGCTAGTGGAGGAAGCGATGTTGGGGTGTGTGGCTACCGAGCTTCCTTCTTTCATGCGTTGAGCACACCAATGCAGAATGCAAGAATACAACTCCAGTACACCGGAACTCTCCACTCCTTGACCCAACAGCATGGGTTGAAACATAACTGATGTTTCACCGGGATCTGGCAATTCTTGTGTTTTACAAGGTTTGGTCGATGCAAGAATCATCCCTCTGAAGGGTCCACAAAACACCTCTGGGACCATTCACTCTAATGTCGCCTCCCACTCCACGCCACCCCTTGTTTGTCTCTTGGTTCACTTACAGCTCAATGCCAGCAGGCCAGCATCTGTGACGGGCGTTTCACACAAGTTAAGCACTTGCAACATTGTGAGGTGTTCGGAGAGGAGCCGCAAACCTGCATCTCCAAACTGTGTGGCAGAAAACACAGAGCTGTATTTAACATGGAGCAAAACACGCAAGGGAGTGGAAACAGTCTGGTGGTGTACAGGTTTCCATACGAACACAGGTCATTGCCCAATTATATGTTAGTCAGTCTGACAGGCAAAGACAAAAGAGATACAAAAAATAAAGAAGACAAAAACATTGTGGCACCTTAAAGGTGCCACAATGTTTTTGTCTTCTTTATTTTTTATATTTCTTTTGTCTTTGCCTCTTATGCTAGAACACACAAACATGGTGACCTCTTCTAAAGCTACAGGTCAGGTGAAATAATTTGTCCCTCTGCCCCAGTGTGATAATTCTTGGAAGAGCTGGGGGTTCTCCAAGGTTTTCCTCATGAGCTGCTATCTGGTTCTTCCACCTCAACATGCCAGGGACTGAATCGGGGCCTTTTGCACACAAGAGGTGCCGCTCTACTGGACTGTTTGGGCCCTTGTGGTTTAGGCCAGAGCTTAAGAAATGCTGGCTGAGGGTTTCCAGGAGTGGAAGTCCAAGAAAGATAACTTTTCCAAACCCTGGTTTAGAGGAAGAGATGCCAAAGTAGCAGACAACGCCCAAGTTTATAAAACAGTTCTTCTCATGTACCACTGGAATTTGGGGGCGCCATTGAAATGGACTGGTGGCTTCTCATGAACAGACAACTAACTTACGCCTACCATAGGACGTGGCAATGGCAGCCCTCTTAAGGCTTAATGGGACAACTGGGAACTGCAGCAAAAGATATGCTTAGACTACAATTCCCAGAAGCCTTCGCCACGAGCTGTGCTGGCCAGGATTTCTGGGAGTTGTAGTACAAGAACATCCGGGGACCCCAGGTTGGGAACCACGGATCTAAGAAATAAGTTCCTCCAGTTCTTGGCTGAGGAAGAACACCTACCGTGGGGCCATCCCATCTATGTTTTGCAAGGGAAGGGGTCTGTTTTCAGACGAGCGTGCAGGAGGCCCTTGGTCCCTGTCTCTTCCTGAAGCATCCCACAACCTCAAATTAAGGACGAAGGTGACCTTTCTTCCTTGACCACTAGGGTCCTACCTGAGTTGACCACAGGTTCAGCTGCTTGAGGGAAGGGAGCTTGATGAGATGCTCGGCGCAGGCACTCGTGACATTGGTGAAGGCCAGGCTGAGGTTCTCCAGGTTGCCGAAAGAGCCTGAACTTAACAACCGGGCCAGGTCTGCATCCTGAAGAGCAAAAGATGGCACGGGTCAGACCTAACATACATTTTTGCAAATTTATAGGTACCTTAAAAGGTAAAGGTTCCCCTTGACATTTAGTCCAGTCGTGTCCGACTCTAGGGCGCGGTGCTCAACCCCGTTTCCAAGCCATAGAGCCAGCGTAGACAGTTTCCGTGGTCACGTGGCCAGCGCGACTAGACACGGAACGCCGTGACCTTCCCACCGTGGTGGTACCTATTTAATCTACTCGCATTTACATGCTTTCGAATGGCTAGGTTGGCAGGAGCTGGGACAAGCGACGGGAGCTCACTCCGTTGCATGGATTCGATCTTACGACGGCTGGTCTTCTGACCTTGCAGCACAGAGGCTTCTGCGGTTTAACCCGCAGCGCCACCACGTCCCAATTATAGGTACCTTACAGACACCCAAATGTGACACACCTGACAGTAAAGCCTAAATGGGAAGGTTTGAGGCTTAGCTAGGCCTAGCTCCACCCAAGCTTCCTGTTCTTGCTTTCTGAGCAGGAAGCTTGGGCAGAGTTAGGCCTAGCTAAGCCTCAAACCTTCCCATTTGGGCCTCTCTCCCAGGCAAGCCCTATTTAGGGGTCTGTAAAGTAGGCAGAACTCCCAGAATGAGGAATTATGGTATCTGTAGTCCAGAAAATCCAATAATTCCACCATGATGACAGGAGGCCCTGCTGGGGAGAACAAGAAATCTGAGCTTTTCAAACACTGAAACAAAGATGACCTTCTCCGTTTAGATGTCAGTCTTCAAATTGTTCTATCATGGTGCAGTGCTGTTTCAAGTGAATTTGTTTTGCAAGAAGTCATGATAATATTTGACTTTATTTAATCCAGATCTGAAAGCTGTGTGCTCATTCCTGTTAAGATTTCTGCGGTAATTCCTGAAAGTTCAACAGAGCACTTCACCTCTGTGCTTCCTCTGGGTTTAAAGGGGATATCTCTGGCTGGAGAACTTCCTTTTTAGTCCAAAAAGGAAGGCAGTTTCGATTCCACCCTTTCAACATTCGCCCACCTCTGACGTGGCCGTCTTAAGTCCTTATTTGAAGGTCACGGCAGGAATGAGTTTACAAGCAGGGAGATCCGTGCCCTGTTTCACAGGTCTGCCACTTAAGCGTTCAACTACATCAGAAAAGAGCCAGAACGGATTTGGGCTTTCACTCATGATCTGCAACTCACATGATCCAGAAACCTACTCCGTCGTTTGTTTGATCTGATGTGCAACTCCAGCCCAGATTTAACAAAAATGGCTCAGCCCCTCCTATGTTGGGAGGATCACACATGTTTTTCCACGGGTTGATGACATTTTCCCACAATGAAGAAGCTGAAGAGAAGGAAGACAACTCACCGTTGATTTCGACGGCAAGGTTAACCTGGTGGGACCGCCTTTCCTTTGCTGTGAAACAAAACACATGCTGATTACATGTCTAGGGATCCAAGGGGGAAGCACAGATTTTGCCTGTCGGAGGTTCCAGCCTCAAATCGATGGCACCGCCGGTTAAAGGACCTTAAATGACATGGCGGCAGGGCGTCTTTTGCACGGGTTGGATAGAGGCAATACACCCCTGATTACTAGATGGTAGGGGATGAAGCTCCCCATAAACAGACGGCAGGGAATCCTTTTGGCATTGAAGTGGCTACGCTCTACAGAAGGATACCATGTTCACATTCTTAAGAGACGAGGATTTGTGGTCTTTTGGTGATTCTCATCAGCCCTAGACAATCTGGCGAACAACAAGGTACAGCGAGAACAGATGCTCACGGACCCATTTACAGACACCTGAAATGATTGTTTTCTCTTCTTTTCTTTTTCCTTTTTTTTCCCCTGGCTAAAACCCCCAGAAGTTTGGATGGGAGAATTCCTGCAGATGTCTGGGGGCTGTAGTCTATGAATTCCAAAAATCCCATGTCTAGGGACATCTAGCAGTGATGATTCTCTTTTAAAACAAAAAATGCAGCTGGGGAAGAGCCTCTCCCTGTCCCTTTCTATGGCAGCATGGGCCGTGCATAGAGATGGGCACAAACCACTGGTTCGGCAGTTCGTTTCCCAGCCAAACAGCTGATCCGCGCGGTTCAGTGCCCTGCCCCCTCCAGCAAATGCCCACTCCATGGCAGTGCCCTGCCCCACCTCCTCTGGAAGTTGCCTCCAGGTGGGTGCCCGCTGGAGGGGGTGGGGTGCTGAACCGTCGATCAGCCATTCAGCCAGGAAATGAACCACGCCAAACCACTGAACCTGTGTTTCATGCCCATCTCCGGGCCTGCGCATCTGCCACTGCACAGCGAAAGCTCTCCTGTTCCACCCTGTTTTCTCTCCCCAGTAATTGTGTCAGATGGAGATAAGTGCACAGAAGTGATGGATTTTTGTTCCAACCAGCTCTGGGTAATGGGTGGAAAACGAAACTGAAAGCACCACAGACCCCCCCCCCCCAGCGCAACAGGGAGTTTTAGGGCCCATCAACATTTCCTCCCTGTTCCCTGCTTTTGCACTGCAACACCAACACACACACACAACTCACCAGCTCCTTTAGTTCTCTCTGCCTGTCACAGAGTTGCTCATACATTTTCTTCCCCACGTCAGTGCTCTCGAGAGTTGAGATGATCTGCAGCTGGGTGTCTTTGTTGTCAATGATGTTGTACTCAAGCATAAGGCAGAGAATCTGGCATGAGGGGGGGGGGGGGGACAAGATAAAATAAGTCAGCCACTCATCAGCTGGGGATACCTTCCCGACAGCAACACAAATGTTTTTTTGTCTTGTTTCTTTGAAAGCTTTTTGAAATGGTGCCTCAGGCAGGGAATGACAGGGCTGGGCGCTTTTTAAAATTCTCATTACAACCCCATGAAGGAGGTGAGGCTGAAGGAGATCGGCTACCCAAGGTCACCTGGCATGCTTCACCTGACAAGCAGGAGATCGGAACCCATGTCACCCTAGCCCGGCTCCAAAAATTGTATCAACTACAACCTCAGTTCCCCAACCTTGGATAACCCAGGGGTTCTTGGACTGCAATCCCCATAAACCCCAGCTAGCACAGCTGGTGGTGAAGGCTTCTGGGAATTATAGTCCAAGAACCCCTGGGTTACCCAAGGTTGGGAATCACTGCACTACATGAACGGTTGGGAAACCTTGATCCTCCAGGTGCTACTGGATTAAATCTCCCATGATCCCTGGTTGGGACTGATTGGAAACAGAGCCTGAAGATCTACCAGTTGTCTGCATCCACACGACACCAGGCTGTTCCTTGCACTTTGCTCACCTTCCATCCAGCTTCTTCCACCCTTTTCTGTGAAATCAATGGGCATATCCCACAACTTGTGGTCACACCCGAGTAAACATTGTATTGCTACTCTATAATGATGCAGGGTTTATTTAGAACTGCTGGATGGCTCAGTGGTTTTAGGCATCTGGCTGCGGAGCCAGGGGTTGGGGGTTCAATTCCCCCACTGTGCCTCCTGGACACGGACCGGACTGGATGATCCATAGGGTCCCTTCCAGCTCTGCCGTTCTAAGATGATGATGATGATGACTTAACTGGCTAAGCCTGCACACATTTGCACTTGAATAAAGCGGTATTACCTCCACCATGGTCTGGTTGCCCCTCAACGCGAGCAGCATGCAGGGCCCCAGTTTATTTTCAGCCAGTGAAAGCAGGAACTTTTTCGTCTTGTAACACGAGCCCATTAAAATATGAACCTGTGAAAGTGGAAGAGAGAACCAGGTGAGAGAGGCAAACCTGGGCAAGACAGCTTTAAAAGAGGGTGGCGTAAACTTATAAACCTATTGGCACACTTAGAGAGGAATTTTCACTCTGGAAAATGACCCTATTGCAAACCAGAACTGACGAATACATTCTTCCATCTGAAGTCACTGAACCGTCGGACCTGTTGGCGTATCATTCCTTTGAACTCTGCCCCAGAATTACGCAGGGGGGCGGGGGGAAGAGTCAGAACTGGGTATTTAGTTCATGCAATCACAGTCCTGACCTTTTTTCTCAGTGGCCTTCAAGGCGATCCTAAACATGTCTGCTCAGCATTAAACCCCACTAAGTTTAATGGGACTTAATTCCAGATACTTAGGTGTAGAATTAGAGTCACAAGATATGTCTCTACTACACAGTTAATAGGACTTTGATACCACTTCAACTCTTATGGGCACCAACCTAAGGAACTGTGGGATATGTAGTTTGCTGAGACACTTAGCAGTCCCTGCTGTTGTTCCCTAGTGCACCACGGGTCTCTAGTAGAGAATTCCAAACTTCTGGCTCAGCTGGACTCTATGCCCAACTTTAAAGCAACTTCTTCCAACTTGGTGTCCTTCAGCTGTGTCATCTCACAACTCCCATCTGCCTCGGCCAGCTTTAGAGTAAGAAAGGCACCTACCATACTGGCAAACAGCTCTCCATCATCATCGCACGCCACGCCACCAGGACTGTAGAGCTGGAACCAGCCATCTTTGCCAGCCCGGACGCTCAGCAAGCACGAATGGACCTGTAGAGCAAACGATAGGCGAGGCAAAAGTGAAGAAGGTCACTGATGCGCCCTGGACAGGAGCAGAGCTGGGAAAGGTTCGCTATATTGTAGAAAAGCAAATATTAACTTTTCCAAGCTCTGAGAATGAGCAAAGTAGGGCTCTATTAGCAGATCTACGGGCGGTCCAGTGAGCAGAGTGCTCACTGGAAGGACAGATCCTGAAGCTGAGGCTCCAATACTTTGGCCATCTCATGAGAAGAGAAGACTCCCTGGAAAAGCCCCTGATGTTGGGAAAGTGTGAAGGCAAGAGGAGAAGAGGAGAAGGGGACGACAGAGGATGAGGATGGATGGACAGGGTCATCGAAGCGACCAACATGAATTTGACCCAACTCTGGGAGGCAGTGGAAGACAGGAGGGCCTGGCGTGCTCTGGTCCATGGGGTCACGAAGAGTCGGACACAACTTAACGACTAAACAACAACACGGGCGGTTCGCAACAGACCATCAAGAAGTTTTGATTCCCAGTTGTTTAACTAGGGTAAAAGCAAGCCCTGTCCCCTCACAGCCTTAAAATTAGGGCGCCGGGAAATTGATCTCTTACTGGTTGCAATGTCTGAAACCAGAGCAGCATCAACAACAGATTACAGACATCCAGGACAGGGGCTGTGTTTACATACAACTCAAGAAGCCATTGACAAGAAGTTCCTTTATGTCCCCAAGCATTTTTGGGACCCAAATGAAAGCAGACAAGTGGAGCAAGCTGGCCGGTTGTTGGAACACAAAGCTACTTAAAAATGGGACATTCTGAGAAACAACACACAGCGTTCCCTATGATAAGTTACGCTAGAAAGACACTCACTTCTTGCCTTGGATCTTCTGCAAATCTTTGAATGACGTACTTCAACTCCCTTGAAAGGGCAAAAGATAAAAAACAAAGAGGGAGAGAGGATGACTGGGCTGCGGGCCTCTTCCAAAATTTACACAGCTGTCACATTTCATTCTGGCTACAGCTTTAAGTGATGGATGCCCCTCTTCGGGAGAGACTGCAGGCAAAGGAGGGGAGAGAACATTTCCCAGGAAGGAATTATAAGGTTTTAGAGACTTGCCAAGAGGGTTTACGGACCAGGAAGAGGCTTTGCAACAACCCAGAGGCCATTCAACCTCAACACTCCAGCACTGGAAAATGATCTCAATTGTTCATATAACATGTGAAGTGATTAAAGAGGAGTTTTGCCACTACCAGCTGGCTGGATAGCTCAGTGAGTTAGGTCTCTGGCTGCGGAGCCAGAGGTTGGAGTTCGATTCCCCACTCGGCCTCCTAGGAGAAGAGCCCGCCTGGGTGGCCTTGGGCCAGCTGCACAGCTCTCCCACAAGAAGGCCATGGTAAACCACTTCTGAGTATTTCTACTTGGAAAATCCTGAAAAATGTTGCTCTAAGTCAGAATGGGTTGGACAGCACATTGTTATTATTGTTATGACAGTATCCTGATGACATAAATCAAGAAACCACTACCCGCAAAGCTCTTCCAGAGAGCCATGTTTTCACGCAAAATATGGTCAGTGGTAGAACAAGGCAGACTTCCTTGAAGGAGGAGGTAGGGTAGAAATGGGCACAGCTCTGACCTAAATGTCCATCAGGCATTCGGCAGTTGTGGCTCCTGCATGCATGAAGGTGCTAAGGGGAATATATGGATAATCTTGCCCCATTAACAGCCGCACGCGTTGCTGGAGCCATATGTAACCAGCGTCAGTCTGGAAGTGACTGATCCATACATTTGTGTTTGTTCGGTTTTCAGCTCAAAGCCGGGAAGTGGCATTTCGTGCTAGAGGAACCTTCAAAGCCAGTCCTACAGGAAGTCCTGATTGTATGTAACGATGCCGTGAATGATTGTCATGATTTGAGTCTATGGGAGAAGGCTCAAAGGGTGTGGGGTTCATACTGAGTGACCTGGCATTTTCATATCTCTGAGGAAATTCCCTCAAGTTGCTCTATTCCATCACTCCGTTTTAATAGTGTTTGCAACAGACGGGTCCTGTTTTTATTCCATTCACACCCTCCAAATATCAGGGCTGGAGAACAGGGGGGCATACAAATGAACCGCCTTTTCTAGTTCTGGGTTATTTATCTCAACACAATAAATTATCGTAAGCAAATAAGCACTTACTTTGTGAACTTTTCATGTGCAAGAGCCCTGAAATTGAAAAGAGAAAAAAAAAGAACAGAAAATTATGAATTATTTTCCTTTCAAAGTAATTATAAGGATTCAAAAATCATCACACACAAAAATAACTTGTGTTCTATATCCTACCAATGCTGTGTACAACAAGGCAAGACACAAATGGGAGTTGGGTTGGGCTAGACTGGGGGGGATGCATTTTAACAATGCTGACTAGCCTTCTCTAGTTTGGTGCGCTGGACTCTTCTTTACCCTCAATAGGAATGGCCAATGGCAACCTGGAGCACACCAGGCTAGATAAGGCTGGCATTATATATTGCTGCGGTGGCAATAAATCAGACAAAGGTGACCGTGGGCGAAAGCCAAAGACTTGCCCCAGCCAGAGGAAACCACTGGAATTAATTAATTGCACAACGACAAGTCAATACTTGCATACATCCCACAGAATCAATTTAGGATTTAGGCACCTGAATAAAACCAAAATCATAAAAACTGCCCCACTTATTTTTGGTTATTATATTGCATCTGTGGATCGGAACGCAGGGACCTAGAAGAACTCTGAAGTACAGATCTCTACTTAAAATATACATAGAAGTGTGCACTTTGAGAAAAAGAAAAAATGTATTTAGAAATGCAGAGAGAGAGAGAGAGAGAGAGAGAAAGAGAGAGAGATAGATCTATGGGGAAATGCTGTCATCCTAAAAGCTAATGGAAAACTTTTAGGTACTAGTGACAGAAACTGTGAACACATTTGTAAACAGGATTTTCTACGCAGTCCAAGTCCCAGGTGTGTTCATTAATTGCAGTGCAATTAAGGCATGGTCATATCTAATTAGTGTGGTACATTAGTCAAGCAATTAATGGTCACTCTAACAGAGCGCAGTGCGTGACGATCCAGTCAGCAGTCTGCCTCAGGGTCCTGTGCTATGGGGGATGAAAAGCACCACCGCCCTGAATAAAACGCCCAGTCCAGCTCAGGTAAAATGATGCCCAGAGCTTCTACACCTCATAGCCTTTCCGAAGCACATGTCGTTTGTGAAAATTCAGCCATCCAAAGCACCAGGCCGCTGAGGGAAGCGATAAGCTGGCAAATTGGACAATTACAGACTATAATGTTTCTCCCTCTGAGATCTGCATTTCATAAACACTGATGTCATTAACAGGTTCCCAAAGGGAGACCATCTGAACTCTTGAGTGGCATTCAGACACAGCCTAAGGAACAAGGTATGTTTTTTTTGCCATCGTTTTTTGTTTCCACTGGAACAACCTTCGCCCATTTTACTTCCCAGTGCAATTCCTGGTTTGTTACTTGATCCTATGAGGGCATTTGTCCTGGACGCTTTTCATTTTCTGGAAAGTAATCTCAGTCCAGTAGGACTTCCCTGAGGATGAGACCTGCCTCTGCTATCCTTTCATTGGGAGGAGAAAGTAACCACAGAGCAGTGCTTTCCAGGACTTAAGCTGAAGATAAAGAGGGAGCTCAAAGTGTCCTCTTTCAATGCACTTCAAGGATGCCTTCACATTTCGCAGGTCAAACAAACCAGCAAACTGAACAGGGGCTGACGTCTTTCAGACTTGGCCTTACCCGCTGGCTTCCTGGCTTATTAACGCAGCCTTGCTTTCCTCTTTGCAACTGCTTCCTCTTCCTCCACTTCCTCCTCCTCTAATTGGGGAAAGTAAATGAGGCACCTCACAGTCAGAAGGGGCAGGAGAAGTCAGGAGCAGCACCAGCAAGGAGAAGCGTGGCTAAAGGGTTTTATAACTGTTACATGAGAGTGCAGCAACAATCTTGTGCTGGGCAGAGTCAATTAACGTTCTATAAGGCAACTGTAAAAAAAAAAGGGAGCAATCCAAACAAAAATCGATATCTTCTAAACTGGGATTCACATCAGCATCACCTTTGGCACTGTTGTGGCAGACGGTCTGCTCTTGCTCTGTGCCAAATCTGGGGATGTTTGGGCAAAAGGCTTTTGAGTTACGAATTTTAAAATGTAAGTATTTGTGGTTTATTGATGAAAAAGGTTTGGGGATTTTCCTCTGCTTGGCGTGCCTTTGTGAATCATACTGAAAACAAGAGGGGATCCTGTAGACCATCTTGACTGCTGCCATGGGTGTTGTCCACATTCAGGCTGCTCTTTGCTATGCAAAGCTTGACATCCTTTCTCCTGTTGGTAACATGGGTACAATATCGCACATTTTGTGCCATTTTGAATCATGGATACAGAGCACGACATCCCACATTCATAAACCAGAGGTTTTTTGTTAAAAAAGTGGGCAAAGGGGGATGATGCCCTCCAAATCTTGTACGTTCTCTTTAAATATCTTGGGAGTGAGATGCTGTGGCCCTTCAGATGTTTCTCTAACCAACACAGCCAATGGTAAAGGATCATGAGATTTCAGTCCAGCAATAAACCCCCGTATCCTTGCCTCAAGTTCAGGTTTCCTCTAGTATTTGAAATTTTCTCTCCCGTATCCTCTGGGTGGAAAGATCTAACACAGTTTCACCTAAAATGCTGTGACAGAAGGAGGACCCCCCCCTCCCCAGCAACCAGACACCACAAACTTACTCTTTGGGGAATGGGATTGGTTGAAGCAAGCTGGCAAGAGCGGGTCTCCAGTCGTCATAGTCTGACCTGAAAGAAGGGGGGGAAAAGGCTGTTATCTTACCTGCCAGGAAGAATATTTTGTAGCTCATCAAGATGGTAGAGGTTGCTGTCCACACGGAATGCCTAGCATTAGCATTCGAAAGATGGACGTGGCTGCCACTGGCCACAGATTTGGGAATTACGAAAGGGCAGGAAATCATTACTGATGTTAATTTACTGTTGTTTCCGTACTGCCAACCAAAAGGGGGAAGTGCTGCGAGGTATCCAAATAGCTCTAGGTACCTGTCTGGCTTTGAGTAAGATGCACTTTCAGGAGTGCCATTTCACAGAATCACGGAGTTGGAAGAGCCTGCTGTGCCATTGAGTCCAACCCCCTGCTCAAGGCAGGAATCCAGATCAAAGTGCATCTAACAGATAGATGTCTAAAATCTCTTGAATGCCTGCCAGTGTTGGAGCACTCTCTACCTCCCAAAGCCATTGGTTCCATTGTTGTACTGCTCTAACAGTTAGGAAGCTTTTCCTGATATTCAACTGAAATCTGGCTTCCTGTCACTTGAGCCTACTTATTTAATGTCCTGTGCTCTGGGATGATCGAGGACAGATACTGCCCTCCCTCTGCCTTTGCAGACTGCTCCTCCTTCTCCCCATAGTCTTCTTTTCTCAAGGCTAAACATTGGCTGCTCCGCCTTAAACAAAGGTTTATGTGGGCCAGGCTGGGGACACCGAGAGCCTGCAGGACAGGAGTCCCCTCTCCCACTTCCAAGGCAATTTTCTCTTCTTCGAAAAAGGCTTTCCGCCTGCAGAGATGGAATTATTTTCTAATTCGAAAACTTTTAGACCTCTATATTTTGCTTTTATCTCCAATGGGTTAGTCTTCTAATCCCTCTCTTTTGTTTTGCAATGTAAATTCTTCCCACAAATGTCACCATAATAATGTTATTCTTTAAAAATCTTGTTTATATAAACATCAAATAAAAAGAGGACCCACAGCTCTGAGATAGAACATATGCTGTAAGTGCAAACAGTTTTGCTTCCTTGACATCTTATATAATAATAATAATAATAATATTGGAACTGTAGAGCTGGAAGGGAATTTGTGGATGATCAAGTTCAGCCCCTAGTCAAGGAGGCACAGTGGGGAATCGAACCCCCAAGACCTAAACCACAGGGCTATCGAGCAATTAAGGGAAGAGGATCTGAGATACAAGCTTGAGAAGCCAGAGAGCTGCTGCCAGTCAGGGTGGAGCACGGGGGGGGGGGGAGAGGCTCCATGTGGCCCTCCAGATGTGACTGGACAGCAATGCCGATCAGCCCTATACAGCACAACCAAGTGTAAAAGGGGGGCAGGGTTGCAGGCCAACAACATCTGGAGAACATAGTTCACCATTCATAGTGAGCCAAAAGTTTGGAAATGACTTCTGAACTACAACTCCCAGAATCCCCCATCAAGCATGCCTCTCCCAACCTCTGGGCAATAGGGACAAACCATCAAACCTCATGTAAGGCAGTTCCCTATGTGAGTAAAGCACCTGCTAGGCTACATACTAGATTCTGACAGAAGTGGTCGCTTCTAACAGTTCTCACCATTTAATGCAGAAAGCATCAAAGAGCAGCAAGCCGCAGCCCAGTGGGGTGCTTCTCTTCCCCCTCTCTCCCCATCCGCCAACCCAATTCCTCAGGGCTGCTAGGCAGAGACATTTCCTTAAAAGTCCTAACCGCCCCCCTCCCCAGCTGTTTCTCTCTTGCCATGCAATCCTTTCTGCCAAGTGTATGGAAAGGCTGCCAGCTGGCAGATGTGGTCTGTCAAAAGCGCAAAGCCCTCAGGAGCAGCTGCATGTCAGAGATGGGAAAGGTTCCTATTGGTGAACTATTTCTCCCCAAATGCCTCCAGCCGCAATGCCAGGGGTAACCCCCACAACCAAAAAAAGAGAGAAAGCACGGTATTCCCTCAAGGACAACTAACTTTTCTCATATCGGCCAAGCATTGCCCCTGGTTGGCTCTCTTAAAACAGGAGGCATGTCAGCCCTATGATAACGCTAGTCCGTCCCAGCAAAGGACATAAAGTGTCCGACCGAAGTGGGTGTGTTCTTCACACTAGGCCCACCACTGTTGACCCTCCCCTCAAAGAGGACCTGGGACTTTCTCCTCCCCACGTTCCCAGAGTCGTCAAGTCCAAGAAGATGAAGAAGAAAGAGCTGAAGCCGTTCCAAGAATGGATGAGCAGCCCGGGGCAACCCTGGCAAACAGGGCAGAAGAGACCCGATTTGAAGCGTGAGGCCAACCTACTGGGAATGCTGACAAGGATCAATTGCAAGCCGAAAGGGGACTGAAGCAGAAAAGATCGGCCTCCGCGCCCCCACCCCCCTTGGTATGCTTTTCTACAGAAGAAATCAGCTAGCAGCAGGGTAATAATAGCCTTTGCTGGGGGTTGCGGGGAGGAGAGAGCAGGCCAAGTTATTTCTTTATTGGCGAAATGTACATCCTACTTTTGGCACGATTGTTCCCCAAATAAGATACAATTAAAGACTTGCGATACCTTGCAATTAATGTTAGAAAACCAGCCCCCAAATCAACAACTGGTCCAAATTGGTATAAAAAGGTCAACAAAATGGAGCGAAAGTAGCGAAGAATAAAACAAAAGCAAAATAGGCTCCCAGTTATAGGACAAGAACCTTCATTTCAACAACAGAACAAAAGAGAATGCTTCTCATTACAGGTGGGCACGAAGCACTGGTTTGGCGGTTCGTGACGGTTCATTTTTCAGCCGAACTGGTGTCTGTCAGTTCCCAGCCCCATCTCTTCCAGTGGGAACCCACTCAGAGGCTGCGCCTTGGCTTCCCTGCCCCACCTCCTCTGGGCGCTGCCTCTGAGTGGGCACCTGCTGGAGGAGGCAGAGCTGGAAAGCGCCAAATACTTGTTCAGCCAAAAAATGAATGAGCACAAACCACTGAACCATTGGGTTTTCATTCGTTTCCGTAATTAAGGGCTGGAAGAGCAAAGAGATAAAATACTTATCATTTGCTGATAATTAGGCTAATATTTCTGCTTTTCAAAGCCAGAGTCTCAGGAGATTTGTCATGATCTTCCAAAGCCCTTAGAAGAAACCTATGCTAATCTTCTTTGATGAGCCAGTTGAACCTCTAAGAAGTTTTATTCACATAGAGTTACACAGAGAGCAGTGCAGTGGAGTGGGCCATGGAAGATCCTGTTCCTAGCCCCCACTGAGCCATGAAACTAACTGGGTGACCTTAGGCCAGTTACCCTCTCTCAGCCTGGCCTACTTCACATGCCACATACACTGCCCTCAAGCTCCTTGGAAGAAATGGGGGAGATCAAGATAAGTGATGATACAAAAACAGCCTTTAAAAAAACAAACAAACAAACAAACAAAACGAAACAACTGGAAGCAGGAGTGAAAGAGGAGATCTGTGTATCACTGCCTCCCATGACTCAATGCTTGTCTTTAAGCAGGAAAGAAGAATACTCGAGATCACATTGCAAATATCCGCTGGCTACTGGAGTGTACCAAACAATTTCAGAAGATCAGCCTGTGCTTTATAGACTACAGCAAAGCCTTTGACTGTGTAGATCAGCCATTCTCAAATGGGGTCCGTATGGGGACCTCAAGACTGGAAACAATTCTTTGTTCATTATCAACTTGTACAATCCTGACTTGGCCTATATTTCTTTCATATTATGTTTATGGCCATGGCCAAAAAAAAGAAAAAAAAGAAAAAGAAAAAAAGGTTGAGAACAGCTGATGTCACTCGCTAGGGATTGTTCTGAAAGAGACGGGTGTACCTCAGCATTTGATTGTCCTGCTGTGCAACCTGTATTGTGATGAAGAATGGACAGAATATGGAGAGACAGCATGGTTTCTTATAGACAAAGGTGCCTTTTATCTCCCTAAATCTTCAGTCTGTATGCAGAACACATCATATGGACATTGGAGGAAGAAACATCAATAATGTAAGACAGTGGTTTCCAACCTTAGGTCCCTAGATGGTCTTGGACCAGAACTTCCAGAAGCCTTCACCACTAGCTGTGGTGGCCAGGATTTCTGGGAGTTGTAGGCCAAGAACTTCTGGGGACTCAATGTTGGGAACCACTGATGTAAGGTATGCAGATGACACCACCTTACTGTACGAAAGCGGCAAGGACTTGAGACAACTTCTGATGAAAGTGAAAGAAGAAAGTGTCAAAGCAGAGCTGCAGTTGAATATTAAGACCAAGATAATGACTACAGAAGAACTGCACAACTTAATGTGGACAGTGAAGGAATTTAAATTGTTAAAGATTTTGTATACCTTGGTTCAATCATCAATCCCAAGGGAGAAAAGGTCATCAAGTGTAAGGAAATTTTAGAGATTGCTCATTCATGGGGTCACCATAAATTGGGGATGATTTGTCAGCACATAACATTAACAATTATGTTGTTTCTGCTGTTCCTTTACCCACTAACCATTGTTGCTTTTTACAGTGCAAGGCTTCAATGGAAAAGATTTGAATATCAGAAAGAAAGCACTGAATTAACTCATTATGTGCTCCACACCTCCATCTCTATATCTCTGGCAATGCTAGGAAAAATAAATTTTTCAGATTATCGTTCCCAGAAGTCACACGGACCTCTATGATGGGCTTTCATATAGGGAGCCATTCCTTCATATTTTGCAGCCCCTTTGCGAGCCATGAAGAGTCCCAAAGCACGCTTGCTAAATAATCCTCCAATGGAAAAAGGAGAGGAATGATCGCCACACAAGGAACAGCCCAGAAACCCAGGCAACCACATGCCAGTCTCGTAAACTGTACTCAAGGGTTAACGTGCAAACAAAAACTGGGCGTTTTATCATCAAGATGCTATTTTGGGAATTCTCCCGACTGGCCAGATGCCTGCTATAGACTCATTAATGCCAGGGTTTGATTTATTGCCCTGCTATTTGCACATCTTTCTGGATGCTGCAGATGTTGGAAGAGACAACTGTTCACCCTACCCCTCCCTTGGTAGTTCACTTTGAAAGGCTTGGAAAGAGCTACTCACAGCATCTTGAGTATTTCCACGTAGCAGCCCAGGATGCGGTCCGCCTGGGCGCTGAGTTCAATGCTCATGGTGCTGCAGGTGGGGCTGACCATCAAGCAGTCTATCAGGTTGGGCTCGCTGTCATTGCCAACATTGGCCGTCATCTTCTGGTTGGCCGTGTTGTTGCGCTCGACCTCCACGTGGATCTCATTCGACGTGACGATGACCGATTTGAGGCGGGACTCGGTCAGCGTGGCCTCCTGGGACACCAGGTCGGGACTTGTGTGGAGGAGCCGAAGGGGCAGGTTTGGTTTCCGGTCGCAGGGCTGTTGACAGCCGTTCCGAATTTCTTTCAGGCTTGGCGAATTATCTCGGCTGCATTTAAAATTAGATAGATAGATAGATAGATAGATAGATAGATAGATAGATAGATAGATAGATAGATAGATAGATAGATAGATAGATAGATAGATAGATAGATAGATAGATAGATAGATAGATAGATAGATAGATACAAAATGGATTACTTTCCAAGCTGGACATAACAGAAGTCATGGGGAAGAGGCCAAACTTTGGCCAAATTGTGTTGCAACAGACTCTTTCTTGGCTTTCATCTTGGTGTGTTGCAGCTAGGCTGGCCTATTTATATTTAAGAAGAACAATCATTTCCCTCAAGGAATTTACAGTACAGGCCCTCCTTTCTTTGAAGGTCTTTGAACTCAGACGAAAGGGAAAGGAATGCAGCTCTCCTTTTGAAAGCACAGAGAGCCGTGATGAAATGTATACTCCAGAGGACAGCTGGCCATAGAAGGCTACTACTACTTTCCCCAGAAGGTCAGCACCAAGAACGGGAAGGATGCGAAACCTCTGGTTCATGGGCCAATTTGGTCCACAGGAGAACCTCCAAGCCCATGGCCTTGATTTGGTGCACAGGGGCTCGCGTGGGGGGCCTGCAAACCTCTCCTCTTATGACCTCAGGCCAATGATTTGAAATAAAAGAGGAAGCTGTTGAAAGACCAGGAAACTGAGAGACGGAACCACATTGCTCATTTGCAGCCCAAGAAGGCAACAGAGAGGTGGCACTCTCATTCCAAACTTCCAAGGGCAGGGGCAGCAGACCTTTGGCATGCCAGGACGACAATTCCCAGAAACCCCACCCTGAATTCCCAATGGTAAAGGACTGTGGGAGTTGTAGTCCAAAACATCTGGAGTCCCAAAGGTTTTCTGCCCCATTCTAGTGCACGAGACGACCAGTACATTCCACCACTTTTAGCCAGTGCCACATACACATGTCTTTTCTGCCTGTGGAGGCAAGTTCCCTTGGGGCCAGGTGTAGGCTTGACCCTGGGCTTCATGCAAAAATACAGGACGTGGCGTTAGACTGGATCAGCTCATAATTTTTGCCTGCCCAATGTTGTTTACACTCACAAGGGCACTACTTTAGGATTTCAGACATGTTTTCCCCAATCCAAGCTCAAATTTTATGCATGCAAAGCCCAACTGCCTGTTTTGAAGACACCTTCCCCGCTCCACCACCAAGATACCAACATGTGAATACACACAAATATTCACATGAATTCGCTGGGAGTACAGCTTGCCCGGCGGTCTAGAAGGGCACATGATATAGAAGGGATAGAGCTGTGCAGGTTTGTGTTTATGGAGCAGAGTGCCTTTCTAGCCCATTGGGCTATTCCTAGTCCATCTGGCCAGGCTGCCTAGGGAATTCTGGGAGGCCTAGTCTGAAAACATGCGTGGACCCAGCTCCAACATGGAAGTGGTAGCCTCATGCTTTTCCCATTGTTTCCGTAGTCAGGGAATAAGCTCAGCACGTTTTGCTCCTGGAGGCCCCCATTCCAAGAGGGGACCTGATTGCAGAGGCAGCTGAATCTAACTTCCACACAGGTGACAGGGTAGCAGGATGTAGCTTAAAAGGTATAGAGAAGGCACCTTGCCAACTCTCAGCATTTGCCACCAGAGGCAGCTGCCTGACTCTGCCTAACGGTCAGGCTGGCCCTGTCTGCAATGTGTATTGAGACGAAGGGGAGCCTATTAAAAATAAAGGCACGTTTTACACCTGACACCCTGCCATGTGTGTTTTACAATAATCTGGGCAGCCGAAGCTCAAGGACCACCAGGAAATTGTGAACCAAGTGCAGAAACAACCATTGACAAGTTTAGTCGGGCCACGACTGACCTGTTGATGAATTCTTCATAACAAGAATAAATAGCGGCTAAACAGACTGCGACGAGATTCGGAAGGACCCTGGGATGGGGGCACTGTCCAGTAGGGCCGTGCATGCTGAAAGGACAACAAAGCAGTCATGAGGACACAAACACGGGAGACGAAAAAAGGCTCAGAGGTGGCTGGGTCTCATTTCTTCCTCCCGGGAACGTGTTGCAGGGCCCTTGACCCTCTCTGTAGATTCTGGAACTCCACTTCCAGTTTTGTAAGGCCTCTTGGTTTGGATAAAACCATCTTGTTTTAAAGGATAATATCTGCTCCTGAAAGCTTCCAGGAGTGACAATTCTCCATTTCTTAACCAATCAATCAATAGTCCCACATTCTTCTTTCTTTCTTTTTTTTTACTCTGCAGGGTTGGTCCAGGACGGCCATAAAAATGAGTAGTGGCTTACATACAGCCCAACAGTGCTCCCCCATGTAATTGAAAGGAAGCAAACGGCAGCCTTACCCAATGGCCAGGCTGCCTGGGGAGGATAGGAGTTGTAGTCCAAGAGAGTACTGAGAGAGAGAAAAAAGAGTGTACTAAAAGAAGTAGAGTACGAAGAGAGCAAGACACAGTGCAGGGCTACAGCCTGGTGTTCACCCAGAACTTCTGCACAATAGTTGTAGTTACGTGGGAAGGAGCCATGGATCTTTTCCAGCAAAATAATTAGAAAAAAGAAAGAAGATCTGAATTCTGCTGCCGGTAAATACAGGATTAATGCCCTAAAAGGGGCAGAAATTTTTACTGAACAAAAAACTGACCTGTGAATGAACTTCTTCACCACTTCCATGCCAGCGTTCAATTCATTCAAAGCCAGGATGTACTCCTGAGTAAAAAGCCTCAACCTTGGGCATTTTCCAAAATCCTGTCCAACATAGGGAGGGGGAAAAAGAGAATTAATAAAGCCATAAAAGAATGGATACCAACCTTCAAGCTGTGAATTTTTGGACTGTGTCAATACATATCTACCTGGACGTACCTGGGGAGGAAAAGCATTAGACACCGTTTCCATTTTCTCTTCTATTAATTAATCATTTTTCCTAATCTGGTGCCATATGCCTTTTCAGAATCTCTCTCTCTCTCTCTCACTGTCTGTCTTGAGCCCTGGCCTTGGACAACACCACTAGGAAGAGAGTCATGTGGTCTGCCTACCAGAAAGCCACCAGCGACTAGGATGGTAGCCACAAAAACCGGCTCAGCCAGCTTAGTCTTGTCTTGCCACTGTTCCCAAGTGGTCCAACTCTTGAGCTTTACTAGAAACCTGGGAAGAAAATATGCTTCTGGGATGCTGCACCTCTTCAGAATCCAGACAGCAAGGAGATGGGGATGAGGACCGTGTGGTGAAATTCTCCTCCCTGTCAAACGGCCCTTGCGCTAGAGGTGACTGATTTGTGAGAGAATTAATTCTCTTTTATTTCATCTCTATTTATACTCTCCTGTTCAACTGGGAAATGTCTCAAGGCTGGCTTTCACATCATGGACTGAAGAAACCATAGCCCAGGTAAAGCAATGGACCAACGGATATTCCAGAGCAGGAAAACAGTGAAAACACTTCTACCATTGATCCAAAATATTTTAAGAATTTAAAAAAGAGAATGAAAAAAAGAAGAAGTCTTCACTTATTGCCAACAAGTCACCAATGTGGGCATCAGAGAGGCCTCTCTGAGGAGCAAAATATGTTTCCCCTTAGGATTAACATTCTCGGTCCTTTTTAGAGGGGCACTAAAAGACCCACTGAGATGAAAGGAACCTATTTCCAATCATTTTTGGCTAAACCGCCACCAATATACCAGCTTTTCCCTCAATAACAGTATCCTTGAGATGTCTGGGACAACAACGCCCATCAGCATCCATCATGGCCATGGTCAAAGAGTAATGGGATAGGCAGTTCAAGTAATTCAGAAAGGTGGCTAAGTACTGATTAGAGATGGACACAAAACAGTTCAGCAGTGTGTGCCAGTTTGTTTATTGGCCAAACAGGGGCTCAGTGCTTCCAAGCCTGCCTCCTCTGGCAGGCGCCCGCCTCCTCTGGCAGGTGCCTGCTCAGAGGTTGGACCCATAGGAGATGGGGCAGGGAAGCCAGGCCACTGCTCTGAGTGAGTACCTGCCAAGGGAGATGGGGCTTTGAAGTGCCGAACACCTGTTTGGCCAATAAACAAACTGGCCGTTCGTGACCATCTGTAGTACTACTATCAAACTTATTTTTTGAGTGTAGACACTAATGCAGTTGCCATTCGTGTAAAACAGGGACATATCGGCAGACTCATGGGAACTCTTAAGGTTTGCAGAAGTACCAACCTCCCCCCACAAAAACAACCTACAAGGCAGAGAAACCTAAAGCAAGGAAGTCAAAATGACTGGATGCAAACTGAGTACTGCTCAAAAGCCATATAGAATGCTGTTCAACTGGAAGGGGATTTGGGGGGCCATGGGAAGGGAACAGACTATCCCCTCCCCCCAAGTGCATGTCTGGCCAGCTCTTGGGAGATTCCCAAAATCCCAAGGATTATGGGGAATTCTGAAAATTGTGGTCCAGAAGGTTGTTGTGGGTCCCACTGAGCTATTGTGTAACAGTGTCCCAAAGCGGTAGAGGCACAGATACACCAATGTTTTTGTGTTTAAAAGGGGATGTTATTATGTCATGCTTCTTACTAAGCTTCTTAAGATGTGGTAGGGCTAAGAGAGAATCCAGCAATGTGAGCAATCAGGTTCCACACAAGCCACTTCCTAGCAAAACCTTTTTTAAATTATTTGCTCTTGTTTCTCAGCGAAATTCCTCTGTCTGTTGTCCTACAATCCCTGACCATGTTTTTCCCAGGTCCGACTGTGGACAGCAGTGTGTGAGATCATAAAAGGAATTGAGAGGTTTGGACTAATTTATGCCTCCACTTACAATGGCCATTAGAATAAGGCTCCTATGATACTTTTGGAGGCAGCCGTCCACACCCACCCCAAAGGGAGACAGAGGCAGCTCAAAGATTGCCATCACTGGGGCAAGACAGAGCCCAAAAGAAAGCTGCCCAAGAGAGAGAGAAAGAGAGAGAGAGAGAGAGAGAGCCACAGCAATTCATATTTGCCTTACGTGGCCCAGGCAGGTGACTCACATTTATAAATAACAATTTTCCATCACCCTGCAATCCAACGGATCAGCAGCTGTCTTTCCAAAACTTCCCTGAGTCTATTTGTATTTTATTAGCTGGGGTATCTAACGTATTGTTTCTCTGCACCATCGCTTCCTGCTCTTCACAGTGATGAAGGATATGAAAGAAGTGACAGACTCTTATCTCAAACATAGGATTTCTTGTAGCCAAGGACTCAACTTGGAGCACGGAAACACTGGTGCATCGAAGCCCTGGGGAAGGGTCCCATGTTTGCCTTTGATACAGGACCAATATATCTGTCCCTCCCCAATAAAGCCTTCGGTTTAATCCTTTATCTTCCTCATCCTCCACCACTAGAACAAAGCCGAGTTATATCTAAATTCATTGGGTCCTTTACTTGTAAGATCAAGCATATGTCCAGGAACGCAACCAGCACCTCATTAACAAGTGGCATTTTGTTGACAAGATTTAATGCAGTTTCCGTTATGGAAACTTAAATCAGCAAGAGAAAATCTAAGCACCTAATCTTTAAGTTCTTCATAGAATAAAGATGGCAGCCCTAAATGTACAGCAATTAGTGCCCAGCATTCTTTCCCTTCGTTAGGCTCTGAGTCATCAAACCAAAGATACTGAGAACTGGCCGTTGGATTAGAAAGGAAAAAAATGTTGCATCTCAGCTTTTTGCAAAATGATAAATGATTTGATTTTTAAAAATAAAAATAAAAATGTCTTAATTCAGTAATGAATAAAACAAAAGGGGGTGACAATGCAATAATGCAGGGCGTGGAAGAAAGCAAAGGCAAGAAAGATGATGGAAGTATTTTGAGCCCCCCACTCATGCCCACCTGGAGGGAATGCTGGAGAGACACCAGATCGGACAGGAACCTTAATGGGTATTGGCGGGATGAGCAAAAGAAGTTGAAGGCCATTGAGTGGGAGAGGGGGATAGAAAGGGCTAGAGCTGCCCCACTTCCTACGGGTACCATCAGTGTTGGAAAAAGGGTGGTGTGTTGAAGTACAAAGGGTTTTTGAAGCCTCGACCTCAGAGAGAGGGCATCTTGACTCACCATGTTGTGTTTGAGGATTCGTTGTACAACTGGAGTGAAGACTTCTATGACAACCATGGACCGAGGGCGTTCCCTGCAGTGCTGCAAGAAGAAACCATGAAGATATAGATCCATTTGACAGTCAGACAAGCAATCGTTTGCCCTGACTCGGCTGATCAACACCATCCCATAACTCTGGATTCTGGTTTTATGGGGGAAGAAAGCAAACCTCTCTCTTCCTTCAACAGTTATTGCGTAAAGCTCTACCACAGGCTCGGGCAACAGTTGAGAATTGTCACAGTCCAATGAAAGAGAAAGACTATTAGGCCCTCCAGCGGAGCATTCTTTACTCTGACTGGCAACGGTTCCCCAGCACCTTGGGTAGAAACCTCTATTCTTGTCACTGGTTTCCCTGGATCTGTTTGGCCCATTTTAACAAGGACTGGAATTGCAGCTGTATGAATTATTTTTTTTAAAAGTGCTCTATCCTAAAAGATGGCTGTTTCTTACCCTTGCATCTACCCATCTTCCCTCTCCACCCAAAATGTATTGACTGATGCATGAAAAGAATCTGGGCAGCCTCTACCAGTTAACGAAACTCTGCCCAGAATTAATGAGGCTGAAGAAATAAATAAATGCCCCCACTCAGTGGTTCCAACACACGTGCAGGAAGTCACAGAAATAAGCCTGAATACAAAGGATGAGTCCCACTGATTTCAGCACTGCGAAATGATCCGTGGTTGTAACGGGAGAATCCCAAAGGAACATTGCTGAAGTGCTTCCCAAGCCCAGTGGCCTCAATACGTCCCATCATCCCAGCCAGCCATGATGGCTGGGTGTAATGGTGGGGGATTGTAGTCTAGCACATTGGAAAGGGGCTAAGCTGGGGAAATCTGCAGCAGAGAACAGGAAAAAAAACCTAGAATGCAAAGAATATGGTGGGTACATCAGAACCCCCCGTGGAGATTAAACCAGTTTCAATCTGATTTCAATACACTTAACTTTAATTAAGTTACTGAGTTTGGAAGATTCTTTAACATTCTCCAAAGATCCTTTAATATCTATCTATCTATCTATCTATCTATCTATCTATCTATCTATCTATCTATCTATCTATCTATCTATCTATCTATCTATCTATCTATCTATCTATCTATCTATCTATCTATCTATCTATCAACCCTAAATACCTTGCAAAAAAATTCGCACAAATCAGGAGGTGGGTGGTTGTTTTCCAACAAAGGAGCGATTGCCTAAAGACGAAAGAAAAAAAGGTTTAGGGACTGATATTTGGCTGTTATCACAAACAAACCTTGATAGATATATATTTAAATTGTTATATCCGTGCCTTAAACTATGAAAAAAAATTAACAGTATTAAAAGCTAAGAATAAACTATTACAATATTTAAAAAGAATGAAACAAATATAATACCACAAGTAGTAGATAAAAACAGTACTAAAACACATTAAAAACAACAAAAACACAACAGTTCTGTTTTAAGAATGCCCTCTTAGATAGCCAGTCACTACAGGAAAAAATAAATCTACATTTTCTAGATCCTCTATCAACAGGCAATTTATATCTATATATCACATAAAATGAATGTGCATTTACAAAAAACGAAGGAACACACACAGGTTTAGATTCATCATCACCTATTGTTCTTTTCTCTTTGATCCAAGAATGCATCATTCTGTCCCAGTATAATTTACACTGTCGTTCATTCCTGCCTCCCCTCACCCACCTCCACCTTTCAATAAAATATGAAGCTTCCTACAAACTATTTGAACCCTAATTACACCAAACATCACTTCATCTATTTGTGAAAACTGAAAACTGGAAGAATCAGGCAACCAACTTCTGCCCTGTAAATTAAAGCCACCCAGATGCAAGTTAAGATACACAACCAGACGTCTGGGAGCTGATTGCAGGGCAGACAGAGAAGGAACACAGAAAGGCATAAGCAGACAATATGGCTAAAACGGGCATCTGTCGAAAGAGATAGCTGAGAGTTACTCCCTGCTCTCCAATATTACTCTCAGGGAGTGAGCATGGTTTGGCCTATTGCATAAGGATCCTCTACTCCTCCATGCTCCAACAGAATCCGATCGTGATTGGGGACCCTGAGATTATTTGAGAGTAAAATAAATACTCTCCCCTGCTGGCATCTCTTAGCTGCATCTCTAAAACAGTAAACATTTTGGCCCCAAATCAAGAGGAGAGTCAAGTTCTGGAGCAGGAAGATGGTGAGGGGAGGGCAAGGTGGATTTGATTTAAATCAAATTGATTTAAATCACAATTTATTTATTTATTTTTTAAAAATCAGATTTTTAATTATTTAAATTTTAAAAATTGATTTAAATCACTTGATTTTTATCCACCCTGGAGGAGAGGTTTTTTCCAGCGAGCCGTTGTTCAAACAAAGGACCGGATTGAAGATGAGAACTTTACTGCCTCTGGCATGTCTAGTTTGGCAGGAGGGGACCAGCTGGCAGTATTCAAAGTGGTGTTGGCCGGAATCCTGTTTGCTGCCAGGATCATGTCAGGGTGATCCTGTAAGCATTCTTCTTGTTCCTCTAAGCACCCCCTCTTCCACTGCCTTGCATGATCAGGAGCATGGCCAGCGGTGTGACTGATTGTAACAAAAGGAGCCAGAAGGAAGGGAAAAATTGCTGTGTGATTGTTCTCATGTGCCTGGTTTTTCTCCAGCTGGATTTTGGCCCCTGAAGCCTAGAACGCATGCCTGACACTCAAAGCAGGGGTGGCGATTTTGGAGAATTAAACCAGCCAGCTTTGTCAAGGATGGCCAAACACTGGCAGAGCAGAAGGCAAGACATGACAGGAGATTCTAGTGGTCCTTGTCTGAAACCAACAAAGACACCCCTTACAAGCATTAAACCCTGTATTAATGATACGAGTATAAAATACAAAATAAAACATAACCAAGTCAGATGACAGGCCTTGATGTCATTATTTATTTATTCAAAATATTTTAACCTCTCCTTTCACGTTAAAGAGGAGCCAAAGCGCCTTACATCATTAAAAGACAATATTTAAAGCTAAAACCAGTAAGTACACAAATGTTTAAAAGGATGACAAAGACCACACTAAAAAACAGTAAACAAAAGCAACACCAAAGCACATAACTAATTGTGTGTGTGTGTGTGTGTGTGTGTGTGTGTGTTGCACCAAATGTTTTTTCAGCCTTTTGTGTTGCCAGCGTGGGAGGCCCTATGTATCACACAATTTGTCCATATCAGCACAGATAACTCATTTTCATAGAACGGTTCAGAACATTTTCACCAACACCGATAACGGCAAATAAAAGTGACCACTCTCTGAGCATAAATGAGAAGCTGCTGAAAGCTTGGAGGTCCATTTTCTCTGTCTTTCTCTTTTCATAAATAATGAATGTAAGATAGTTCTGCTGATCCAGGAGAACAAAACACGTAAGCCATACCCCAACAAAACATACACGATGCTGTAGAAATGGACTCGGTTTTAATAAAGATATTGCCCACCTGCAGAGTTTGGTTTTATTCTGCATATATGTGGACAAGTAATCATGCAAGATAAACTTATTTGCAATAGTCTATTTGGGGCTTCTCGTTGTAAGAGAAACAGAAACACAATACACTTCAAATCTTAGTTTCTGAAACATCTGACTGTTCTTGCTTTTTTTTTTTTCCCCAGAAGGAACCTCTGGCTTTCTAAACCTTTGGCTCATCACCTAACCATCCATTTCTAGGCAACCCAATGCGGTTACACATTGTGAATGCATTAGCGGTTATAGCTGCTGTGTTGCGTGTAATGAAATTATGTCCCTGCTGATTCCGTTGCAAATGACACTGTGCTCCTAGAACAGAAGATTCTTCCTGTACAGGGACGGCCCTGGGGGTTTTCTGTCCCAAAACAAAGAGATTCTTGGTATCAGTTTACAAAGCAGAACTCTTTCAAGCACAGCTGGGGACAGCTTGCACAAAAGCTTTCGAACACCAGTGCTGTCGTTTTGAGCATCACTAGGCTCAGGCGCGAATCTCTTTCAACTCCTCCTCCCGTTGGGCTTGTAAACAAACACGCCATAGAACAAAGACCCAGAAACGTTTCAGTCTGCCCCATGCACAAGCGGCAAAAAAGCACAAGACACGCAAAGCTGCCAGACATGGATTCGGAAGCTGTGGCTGGTCCAGAACGCAGTTCCTGGAATGCTGATTTGGTTGCTTAGCTCCCCGGTATGATATTGGTGCTGAAGCAACAGCCTGGCTTTAGCCAAGCTCCAGGTCTGTCCTGCTGCTAAATGGCAAAGACCATAACAAGTGTTGGAGCAGCATCCTCAGTATAGATTTGTGAGATTGCTTGCTGAGATCATTGGAGGGAGGACCTCCAATGTCCTCGTTGATATGCACATAGTTATCTACAGGCTATCTAGAAATACACCTCCCCCCTCCAGCTGCCTGTATCAGGCTGTTGACTTCCTCCAGCGATGGCGGCACTCCCCTGCCTGCCAGGGGCCCAGGGGACTACCTTTCTTCCAGATTCCTCTGGGTCTGTGAGGTGGGGCTAAAGCCAGCATGCAGAGACACTAGAGGAAGCTCCCTGCCTCACCCCCTTCCTCTAAGAGAAATGGGCGAGAGGGATAGAGGGATGGGGCCAAAGGGCAGCATCTGGCTGAATCACCACCTCTAGGGTATTCCTTAAGGTCAGCAGTTCCAATGGCTTGGTTTGTCCTGTCAGGAAAATTGAGGGTAGAGGAAGGCTGGCTCTTCCAGTTTTAAGGAGGAGATTTTTGGATTTCTTGGACTACCCTTCCTATAATTTTCCATACTAGGAGTTCTACCAGATTTGCATGCACCTTATAGATACCTGATGGGGCTCACCTAGGATAAAAGGCCTAGCTCCATCTAAGCTCCCCTTTCCTGCCCCAGTTTTCTTCTGAGCAGGAAGCGAGACCGAGGAAGGCCAAAATAAGTCTTCCAAGTTAGGCCTGTTCTCCCAAGTGAGCCAAAATTAGGTGTCTGAAAGATGTGCATAAGACAGGTAGAATTCTTCAAATGGAGAATTGTTGGATTCGTGACCCAAGAAATGTGAAAATCCCATCCTTATTTAGTTTTGTTCACTCTTTTTCGGCAAACTATAACCATTCATCTGGGTAGGTTGACCTGTGTTGCAATAGTCACCACACAGCCAATTCCTGCCGCTCTCTCCCAGACCTACTTCTGTCTCTTATCAAAGTTGAGTGAGGGCCTTCTCTTGAACTGAAAAACAAGAGATCAGGGAGCCTCCGCCCTTATTTTTAACTTATCTTCTCTGTCCACCTTCTGCACTCCTTCCTTTCGTTCCAGGGTGTTCTAACTGTATGGCAAATAGGCAGTAACAAAAAGCACAAATTAACCTATTTGGGACAGAAAGGAAAACGCAACTGTGGTTTTAGAAATGGATTGCCATGACGACCAACCAACCAGCTTTCTGAGTGACAATTAAGTGCAAGGTGACACCTGGTGACAGCTGCACTTTGCCATTAGGTCACTTTTGCGAGAAGATTCGCTGAGACACGAAACGCTCAGGTGACAGCCGCGTCGTAGATTAGATTATGGAGCAAATCTCCTGGAAAGTGCCAGAGGCTGAAATTAAATTAGAAGGGGGAGGGAGGCAATTTTCACCTCTTTGATAAATTGCTGGGATCGTTAGCATGTGTATCTTGTCCATTCATCTCTCTCTCTCTATCTGGTCAAGGGAGGCAGGAATACTGATTTTTCTTCTTGTTCCCTTAGCCAGTCAGAAACCCAGGAACTATTTTCAATTAGACATGCACCAAGGGCTCAAATTCACAAATTGAGGATATTAGGCTGAGGAGTGAGTGTCAAGGCCAACTAGAAATCTGGGTCCAGCCCTCCCCAGTTAGGAATCCAATCTAGAGGGAAGATACCCAAGGCCTATGCCTTCAGGTGCTCCCCCACCAGTTCTTTGTAAGCCTGGGGGGGTCACATGCAAACTCTCATTCAAAAATCATTGCTCCTGAAATGTGAATTGGCACACATGGATGGGATTTTCAGATTTCTTAGACTACAAATGCCACAACTCCACATTCTGGAAGTTCTACCTGACATACACACACCTTACAGACACCTAACTGTACGTCACCTAGGAGAAAGTGCCTGGACTAGAAGGCTGAGATAGGCCTAGCTCTGCTCAAGCTTCCTGTTCCTGCCCTGGTGCTAGTTGGGAGCTTTCTTTCTGAACAGGAAGCTAGGCCTAGCTCAGCCTCAAAGTATCCAGGTTAGGTCTTTTATCCCATGTGAACTCCATTTAGGTGTCAGCAAGTCAAGAAGACCACCCAGAATGGGGAATTATGGAATTTATAGTCCAATAAATCTGGAAATCTGATTCTTAGCATCTAGGATTAACAGGTCACTTCTAAGCAAAGATATAGGGTTCTGTCTGGGGGGAAGGGAGGTGGTTTCCAGTCTGCAGGGTCCTCTTTTAGAAAAAAAATGGAATCCTCCCATACATAGTAAAGCTAATTTTACCACTTTCCTAGGCTTGGAAAGGTTACTTTTTATGGATGGCCAGTGCACACGGTGGCTGAGGGTTAAACCACAAAGACCAACTTTTTCAAGTTCTACACTTCTCTGCTATCAGGTTCTGACCACAGTTTACCTTGAGGTTAGAAGAAAAAAGAACCTGTGGCTACAAAGAGATAGAAGATATTACCTACAGTACATTTTCTGCAAAGTCCATGAGCCCTTATCCTGTGCAGCCCATCATGAAGATTACGGGTTGTTATCCACTCACTTCTGGAGGGTTCTGGGTTTCCTAGCACTGCTTACGGGCACATCTGTATTGTTTAGTATAAACGTCTTTGATTATCATGGCTTCCTCAGCCTTCTCCTCAACGTATCTCAGGAAGGGCCACCTTATTAGGTAACAAAGACAACATTCTCAAACTCTTACGAGACTACCGTCCACAATTTTTTCCAGTGGGCAAGAAACCCTCAGCCCAGTTTATCATGGTGGTAAGAAGGGGCAGAAGAGATCGTGCAGAAAAATGAACCAAGAAAACACAGTGAAGTAAACCTGAATGGAGTGGACATGATATTAGCTGTTATTAGGTACTTACCACGATAATATTTTCGTGCTCCTGAGGACTTAAGCTGGTATTCTGCAAAAAGAAAGCAATTTGTTTGTTTGTTTAAACTTGTATACCACATCAAATTAGTGATAAACACTCCTCTGGGAAGTTTCCATCCAGAGTGAGACAAACATAAAACAAATCAAAATTTAATAAAAGAAGCACCACATCTAATCAGACAAAGCCATCAAATAAATCAGTAAAATCCAAACAAGACAAGAAACTGGTGACCAAACCTTCTTTTTAAAATCTGAACGGTGTCAAAAGTGTATCTACTTAAGTTTTTTTTAACAAAGGAGGGAGGTTAATTTGTTTAAAAATAATTCCATGCATTGTATCTTTTAGAAACGATTCTGTTCATAGAGACGTATCTTCAAATAATTTCTTCTGCTTTGCCCAACTTCCTTCTGAACTGATCCTATGAGCTTCCACACAGCTCATTAATGCAGAAAACAATGGCTACCCCTTTTTTAATGCTAGCATAATACAATCAACATAAATCTGAACTGAATTGCAACAAGTTAAGAAGTCAGCATAGGTTTTTGCTATTGTGTACCAAGTTGCATGACTCAACACACAACTGCAAATGCCTACAGTGACTCCTTAGCTTCATGGCACAGTGGTTAAACTGCAGTACTGCAGTCAAGGTTCTGCTCATGACCTGAGTTCAAGCTCAATGGGCGCAGGTAGCCGGCTCAAGGTTGATTCAGCCTTCCATTCTTCTAAAGCTGGTAAATTGAGTACACAACTCACTTCGAGGAGAGGCAATGTTTACCCTATATAATAAAATTGTTAACCACCCAAATAGTGCTTTAAGGGCTATGGGGTGGTATATAAGCAGCACACTTTTTCTTAGGAAAAGGTAAAGGTTCCCCTTGACATTTAGTCCAGTCGTGTCCGACTCTAGGGCATGGCGCTCATCCCCGTTTCCAAGCCATAGAGCCAGCGTTTGTCCAAAGACAGTTTCCGTGGTCACGTGGCCAGCGCGACTAGACACGGAACGCCGTGACCTTCCCACTGAGGTGGTACCTATTTATCTACTCGCATTTTTACATGCTTTCGAACTGCTAGGTTGGCAGGAGCTGGGACAAGCGACGGGAGCTCACTCCGTCACGTGGATTCGATCTTACGACTGCTGGTCTTCTGACCTTGCAGCACAGAGCCTTCTGCGGTTTAACCCGCAGCGCCACCACGTCCCCCACTTTTTCTTACTTGGTAGCAATTAGCTGTGAGATTCACACTGAGTGAGTTAAGGGAGTGGTGTAAGTAATAGGATTCTGGCCAGTGAAGATGTTCCATTCATGTTCAGTCACAAACTCTGGGTAACCAACAAACTAGGAATCCTATTTTCTACCAGACGAACCGCTTCAGGGAGTTTCATCCCCAAAGACAGTAGCTGGCTTTGGAAATCTAAATATTTACACATCTTTAGGCGATCTGGACTTTCTCCCCTTTGACGAGCTTACCTCTGAGAGCAACTTGGAAACAATCTCAAGGGGAGCTTGATGGATGGATTCATCCTGCAGGGGAGAAGTCAGTGCCATATCCACCAAAGTCCGGATCTCCTTCAAAACCACCTCCAAGCGGCTGGGATTACTCAGCACCTTCTTGTACTTGTAGATTTTCTTCTAGGGAAGAACAAACAAATAGCAAAAACCATTTACGTTCAGGTGCCGAGTTAAGAAGCCATGCGGAAAGGTCATGGTAAATTTCCACGTAAAGTCTAGGAAAGAAACACACTTCTTTCCGTTTCTACATCTCTGAAATGTACATGTCTGTGCTTGAGGAGGAACCCTGCAATATCGACAGACTACAGAAATTTTATTTCCTTTCCTTTCCCAATCCATTTCTGGGCACAGTTCAAAGTGCTGGTTCCAACCTATAAAGCCCTCAAAGCCTTGGGTCCAACTATCTCAAAAAACCTATTTCCCTTTATGAGCCTGCCTGGGTGTTAAGATCACCAGGGAAGACTTTCGCTTGGTCCCACCACCTCGTACACGGGACAGGGCCTTCTCTGTGGCTGCTCCCAGATTCTGGACCCCCCTCCCAACAAGAGGCCAGGCTGGCCCCATCTTTGCTGTCCTTCCACAGGCAGGTGAAGACCTCTCTCTTCAGGCAGGCTTTTCCTTACTGACAGACTGTCTAGGTAAAGGTAAAGGTTCCCCTTGACATTTAGTCCAGTCGTGTCTGACTCTAGGGCGCGGTGCTCATCCCCGTCTCCAAGCCGTAGAGCCAGCGTTTGTCCGTAGACAGTTTCCGTGGTCACGTGGCCAGCGCGACTAGACACGGAACGCCGTTTCCTTCCCACCGAGGTGGTCCCTATTTATCTACTTGCATTTGCATGCTTTTGAACTGCTAGGTTGGCAGGAGACAGACTGTCTAGGAGACAATAAACAGGGTAGTTTATATTTTATTGCTTCTAATTCTGTTTTTAATATAATGCTATTAACTCTTCTTTAATATTTGAATAACATACTGAGGTGTTGGGTTTTTTTTTGGCTTTTGGCTTTTCATATTGTGTTTTTAATTATGTCACCCACCTTGAATCCTTTTCCAAGCACTTGGAAGAGAGAAATTAAAATATGTGTGTGTTTCTACCAGCTGAAAAACCAGAGAAAGCAATGTACTTATGCAATCCTAGGCATAAAAGCAGGAATGAGGTCCACTGAACACAGTGGGCTTTACTGCTGAGTAAACGTGGAGTGGATCACTCCATTTTAGGTTAAGTTCTTCTGCAAGAACAGCATCCAATTCCATCTATTTCCTTAAGCACTTTGTTTTTGTTGCTATGAATGATGGCAGCTGAAATGCATTGTGCCAGCAAGAATGAACTTTGTTTCTGCTGTCCGTGATGATTTATCTGTCATAGGCTGTCTTGGGTATATAAAGCCCTCTGGCTGTCAAAATCCAGGAGGAAACAGCACAGTTTTAGAAGTGTCAAGAAATTACGGTAACACCCCTACATCAACAGAACACAGTGACACGAAGCAAGCCTCCCATCAGCTGCTGAGTCCTTATACCCAGAAAGCAAATATTTGGAGCACACAGAGAAAATTGTAACTGCAGCTGATAGCACAACTTGGGGAGTCTCTCAATGTCATAATTCCTTATGTATCCAAGAACTGACCAGTGAAAGAAAAGGAATGAATTCCAACTCAAATGATTTTGGAAGAACTGGTGTATTCCTTCCTATGGCTAAGAATACAGCCACTCAATTCTAGACAAACTCAACATCAGGAGATCACATGCCTTATTCTGGTGCACCATAGGACAGAATTATTTCCACCAACCCCAATCCATATGGCTGAAACTAATGAATAAAAAATTAACTCAGCTTCCCCTCACTTTGAAAATTGTGTGGTCCTGAGAAAAAGGAACCGTCTTTTCCTGAGATCCTCCATGAGTTTCCAAGCTGTGCGATGTTGTCATGTTGAATGAAAAGCCCATGGAACACTCGGTAGATATTAGACATGGGAGCTTCGTATTTCTATCCCTTGGTTTACGAATACGAAGGCTGGCACCACAGGTGCCCTGGAGGTCCGTTCCCACTCACCGGGCTTCACATGGGTTGTGCGGCCGTTGTCGGTAACTTTGTGCCAATCGCGGAAGTAGACCAGCCGGCGCTTCCCCGCCTCCCTGTGCTGCTGACCAATCCAGGAAGGAGGCGGGATGATGAGTCTTCCCGTTCAGCTGCTGAGTGGTCAGCAGCATAGGGAGACGAGGCAGCACCGGCTGGGCTACTTCTGTGATTGGCACAAAGCTACTTATGACAGCTGTGCATGCCATGCAAAGCCCGGTGAGTGGACCGGGATGGTTCTGGGGGAAGGGTCCAAAGGGCCCGGCCACCTGTGGTGGCGATATTCGTATTCGTCTCCTCCAGGAGACGAATACGAATATCCCATCTCTAGTAGACATCCATCCAGTCAAGTAAAGGGGTAACTCTTTGGCTTACAAAATCCCATCTGCTTTACCCTGCCGGGCTAAAGGTAAGGGAATGTGCAAGCTGTAGCCCATAACACCTAGAAAGCTAAAGGTTTCCCATCCACTTTAAAGTATCTCTAGTTAGTTATGTGCCATCAAGTCAGAACCGACTTATGGTGAGCCCAATAGGGCTTTCGAGGTAAGCAAGGTATTTAAGGAGTGGTTTTATCAGTTCCACATCCTCAGTGAGTTTCCATGGCTGAGCAGCGATTCGAACCCTGGTCTCCAGAGTACTAATCCATCATTCTATCCACTACACCACGATGGGTACTCCAAAGTATTTCGACCCCACTCTTTATCCGGAACAGTTCCAGATATGCTTATAAAGATAGACAGCTGTCCATAGTTTTTCAATACACATTTAAGGCACGACACACAAGGAACACGGAGCACGAAGGGAGGAGGAACAAAGGGTGTCTGGTCAACCGTGTTCTATACACCTTGTCCTTCTGTCCTCCCTGCAAACTATGATATTGCAAGAAACCTGGTCCTGTTACTAAGTATTAGCAATGCGCCTTCCACACACAAAAGGAAGCATGTCTCTGAGGACTGGATGTCCGTGGTACCAATTAACTCCTCCAATTAGTCATGGCAATGGGTGGGTGTCAGTATGAGTTCTTGCTCTTCTGACACAGCTGAGAGATCCTAGGTCGAGCCGATGCATCAGTACTGTTGACACCAGATGCAGTGGATCTAATTTGAAACAGAGACTGGAAAGTTATTTTTAAACAAAGTTACCGTCAGAGCTTGGAACGTTGCTTTTAAGAAGGAATAAATTCCAATAGTTATTTCCAGGTTGGAGAATAACACTTTGCTTGTTCTGTTTTTTTTTTTTTAAGTAACTGATTGTGCCACTCCTCGTCATCATCATAGTGTGCCCTCAGTCAATTCTGACTTATGGGAACCCTTTTCAGGGTTTTCCAGGAAGAGAGTACTTAGAAGGGGTTGACCCTTCCCGTCTTCTGGGGGTGCCCAGGGACTGTGCAGCTTTTGCCCAAGGCCACCGAGGCTGGCTCTTCTTACTGGAGGCACAATGGGGGAATCAAACTCCCAACCTCTGGCTCTGCAGCCAGAGATCTAACTCACTGAACTATCCGCATTGATTTTTGTTACTTCTTGAAAGAAGTTTTGAAAACAGCTCCTAAGACTGAGGGGAGAATGAAATCTGGGAAATTCAACCCCAAAAGCCTTTTAAAATACTAGTTAAGAGTCATTTGGGAAATTGACTAGAAAAATATTACTTGTCCTCCTTCCTGTCAGTAACACCAGGAGTGCTTTCATTACTGAAAAAGGAATAAATTAGAAGTAACTCATTTGTTAGTAGTTAGTTCCAACCTCTGATCTGAACCTAGCATGGGCTATCAGTAATGACAAAATGAAAAATCAGGACAGATAATAACCAGTTTAGTGGTTTTTAATATAGTTTTTGATAATCTAGTCACTGACTTGTATTCATTCACATATAACACTAAACTAGGGTTTGTGGTTACACATTAAAAGCAAGAATAAGACCACACAAAGTAGCAAGCTGACACAATTCCTCCTCCCGCATAACTGGAAGAAGAAACAGACCAGGCTTCAATTTCACCTGATCACATTTCTGGCACGACATTACACGTAATCTAGAAACTGTGGTTTCAAAGAAACTCCAGTTTGCTAAACAAACCACAACAGCAATCCAGGGTTTGAAGCTGGTTTGTTCAGCAACAGGCTAGAGTTTATTTTAAACCATACTTCCTGGCTCAGATGCAACAGGAAGTCAGAGAAACAAAATTCTGATGTAATCTTTCTTATAGCCATGCAACAAGAAAGCAGGAGGGAAATGCTTGAATTTGTGTAAATATGCTTTGTGCAGGCATATTCTTGGTTATATGCACCATACCAGATATGATTCAGCATTATGTGAAAATCTACCCCCTGAACAAGGGAGATCCAAACATTTCTGCTACACAAACACCAGCTTTCTTCCTCTTTTCTCTTCATCCCTTCTATGATGCTTGCCTAACTATGATTGTATTTTATCATTTATGGAGCAGAGAGCATTAACAACTTTATCATGTTGATCTTGCAGCACAAAGTGATGAGTTTTCCATTGGCAAATGCAGTGCAGAGGTTTTGAGAAGCGTCAGTGCCTTGTCTGTGTTCATTTCCTTCTTCTCTTCCCAAGTGGCACCTTGGTTTGGGCTTCAGAATGGTTTTGAGGGAAGGGCAGCCAGTTTCCCTCACTCCAAAGGCAGCAAAAAAGAATGAGGTGGGAAGGGGCTGACGCTGCGCACCATAATGCCACCGATGTTTAACTTCCTGTCCCTGGCACTTTGGAAACCCACGACGCTCCGACGGCGGCCAGTTAAATCAAGGCTTGCCTTTTAGTGTATTTGTATAGCATGTTCCAAAGAGCAAACAAGCTGTGTTCTGGTTAACAGGCTGAATATAACACGTTATAAAACCATGCAAGGGACACCATTTATCCACATGACATCTCAGCCAATGCATCCATAAACTTCTGGGTTATGCTGCCCCCGTCTAGAAACAATTATGCTGAAAGATTCCTTAATCGCAAAGCAAGAACTGGGCTTGTGTGCCTTTTATTATGGGCATCCCCTTTCCCGAATTCCCCTTTTCCCACCTCAGCAGCTGTTATTCAGAGGGGAAATGATACCACCCCTTTTTTGATTGTCACTGTTGTAAAAGGCGCTAGAACCACGGGCAGTCCACTAACTAACTGATCATCCAGAGATCAACCATAAGGTTCCAAAGCATCTTCTGCCCAATCTTGCTTTAGAGGATGATTACCTGTCACGGAAGATCGACCCTACCACACATGATCTTGCCCGATTTTTGGAAGCTAAGACAGGATGAGCCTAGTTTAATACTTGGAGGGAAGACCACCAGAAATGTCAGTGATCTCAAGGTAAGGCCAGCAAACCACCCTGGAGAGCTGCTGCCAGTCAGAGCTGAGAATATCAGGTTAGATGACCCAGGGGCTGATTTAACATAGGGTAACTTCTTATGGAATATCAAGTAAATCCAACAATAGCACAAATTTGTAGGGGCTTTTTCTGTTTGCTCAGATTACGTCACCCAGAATGCCACAGCCAACATGACCACTGGCTGTGCTTTTCGCAAACTTTCCCTGTGTCTCAGGAAATCCCTTTCTATGGCTCAGAGAAGAAGACTACGTCTCCCAGAACACTATGTGTTTTGGACGCCCAATGAAAGTATGACCATTTCTATCTGTCTCCCTGTCATCACCCTTAATTGCTTCCTGCTCAACCAGGAGGACAGAAACTGCCTTTTAAACAAGAGTGGAGGACCAGTAACCCTCCAGGATGTTGCTGCACTCCGATCTCCATCTGGCTTACCCATCCTGGCCAGCACTAAGGCATGATGGGAGTGGCACTACAATAAACACCTGGACAGCTACCCTTCCTGTTATTTCTCTCGGATGCCACCCATCTTGAAGGTTGCACTCCTCTTCCAACCACATATGCACATATGAACTGGACTGGAGCCAAATGGGAGTTAAATGTTTCCCACCTCCTTCCTGGAAGAACAGCTAGTCCCAGATGCAATTAATTGCAAATGGGTTTGGATGGAGAGAACTTTATGCCCATACATCTATGACAACCTAAGCAGCGGGATTCGTTCATCCACATGCGAGTCAGGGCAGTTCAGTTCACTGTAATCTTGTCTAACAAGGGTCCTTCTAGGTGCTCTGGAATCCAGAGTCTGGATGACAACTGCCATTATCTCTGCCTACTGGTCATGCTGGTGGAGGGATAGGTTTAAGAGAAACATGGGGGAGGCTGGGGTAGTGTTTACAAGCATTGTATCTGGGACCAGAGAGAACAAGGTTGACATCCCCATGCCAGCATGAAGTGGAGAGAGGTTAATCCAGGCAAATCACCCTCTTAGAGCCAAACTACCTCTCAAGACCATTGTGAGAATAAAAAGATGATGGCAAGGGAGCTAAGACAAACCCCCAACTTTCCTGCAGGACCTCTCAGCCCATAGCACCTGATCCTCCCAGGCCTTGCTCTTATCGACTGCCATGCTGAGAGAGGCGAAGACGTCTACGAGAAACTGGGCCTTCTCGGCCATGGCCCCATCCTTGTTAGAAATTCACCAAACCCCTTCCCTCCCCATTTTCAAGAGGATGTTAAAGACCATACTTTTAAAGAAGCTTTTAAAGACATTACTCCCCCTGGGTGAGTAATGTATATGAGTCACTTGCTCCCACTATCGTTTAGGATTTAGTGACATTTTGGTTCTGGTGTTGCCAATAATACTGATATTATAGCGTTGGGTCTGGTGGGGTAATTTTTTTCTTTTTAATTGTTAACTGCCCAGAATAGTGCTTGTCTCTAAGACGAGTGGTATATAAATACTGTATATAAATATTCAAAATAAATAAATAAGTGGATGATTTCCTCTGGGTTTGGAAAAAAATACAGAGGTCATTCAACAAATAGAAGAAGGCTAAGCGCAAACTGGCAGAAGAAGGGCTGGATAAACAATATGATTATCATTGATCTAAACTAGATTGTTAGCACGAACCAGAAAAGGTCAGTTGAAATGAGTTTTGCATGTTTACACTAAAATAAGTCCCACTGATTTCAATAGGTCTACTCTAATGGACAGCTAAGGTTGAATCCAGCAGATTATTACAGCTAATTGGTTATTTTCTGAAGAGCAAGTGTAACAGTAAAAATGATCAAGAAGAACACAGAGAGGACTGGCCCCTTCCTCTCCTCCTTCGGACCCTTGCTTTGGCAGCCTTCTGTTCAGAACAGGAGACCCTCATCCACTCACTTATTGCCCTCCCTGATATCCTTTACTGCCACCCATCAAGCCCTCCGCCCTTCTCAGCAAGGACCGGGGGGGGGCGCATTTGCCTCTGCTCCTTCCATTAAACCAAGGAACCAGAGGCGATAACATTTTGGTATATTTTAAAGAACATATGATACAGATATCAACATGATTAATCCCAGAAGGGCAGACACCGTAGCCTTCTGCAGCAGCCATAAAGAAAACCCACCTTGCAATCACACAACTCATGACAATGTTATGGCAGAAGTGTGTCCCCATCATGTTTCACTTTCTCAAACAGGAAAATGCCCCCCCCCCCCAGTTATGCCAGAACAAACTTTTAAGGTTGCTGTTTTTCATTGTGGTTCATGCCCTGTCCTAAGATTAAGTGGTTGAAAACAGGATAAAAGCAGTACTGTGAACAGGATCTCACAAACAGAGGAGATCCTTTCCATCCAAGCACAACCATGCTGGATATTTCTGCGCACAATCACCCCGACACACCTTTCTTTCAATATTTAGAAGAGTTTCCAGAAAGCGTTGGATTAAACAAAAAGAAAAAGGAGGAGGTTTCAGACTGGCAGGCTGCATATTTCTGCTTGACTGGAAAAGTTAAAAAAAAAAAGGAAGTGGAGGGAAAAAAGCCCCAGAAGATTTCTATGTAATTTAGCCTGTCTGGATCATCAAAAAGAAGCAGACGCAACGAGAACAGAAAGAGAGAGCGAATACGACAAGGCAGATCAACTCCGCAGGTCCCCACCCCACTCGTTTCCCCACACCTCAGAATCCATTTGAGAAACCGACCGTCAGCCTCGGTTATCCTAATCCGACAGGATTCTTACTCAGGTAGAACTTCTAAGGTTCGACGATGCCGGGTATTTGGAGACAGCTGCTCAAACGTCTTTTACAAGCGGTTGTTGTTTCTCTTCTTTATCTCTGGTGGAGAGGATGTGGCCTCCTCTAAGGCTCCCGCATAGCCTTTAAAAATATTTTATCTATTAAAAAAAAAAAAACCAGCACTGGCACTGCCATTCAAAACGGGAGAGAGCAGTGAACCAGTTGCCCTTCGAGAAAAAACCTAGAACAGCTGCTGTAGAGACCTGGAAGGCACCGTTTGAAATGGAGATTCACAGCTTCTCCCTCTCTCTCTCTCTCTGCCTCCTTAGACTCCTACTCTGAAAGAGTCACAAGGCAAGGAAGATCAATATCGTATCAATGCCTCTCGGTCTTCCTCCCTCCCTATCTCAGCTCTTGGGGCCCTATGGGTTTAAATAGGCTTGCACCGTGAAGCCTTGTTTCCTTATGAAATATTGCCGTAACAACATTTTTTTTTTGCACTGCAGAAAGAATCAGGGTGATGTGGGGCAGGGTGGAAAATATATATCAGCTCTCCAGAGGCCTTGACTCTGGAACACTTCTCCCTTCAACGGGAATGAGGACTCCTGTCGTGGGACTCGCTGTCAAGTCGGACTTAAGTCGCACCGGTGACTCGGCTCGGGGTTCCCCCCCCCAATGACTCGAACTCAACTCGGATCCCGCCCACCCCTCCCTTTTTTCTGGGGAAAAAAAGTTTGTTTTTAATAAGGGCTCAGACTTGGGGCTTGGGACTCGGTACCAAAGATTAGAACTCGGAGCCAAAGCTCTGCCAGCATTCCTGCCCTTCAACAAGGCTGGGGTTGGGGGGGGGGGGCGGATCCCCATGCAGTTCAAAATCCGTGTATAACTCATGTGCCCCCAAAAACGTTACAAAGCATAAGCAGTTGATTCTCACACACACACACACACACACACACACACACACACACACACACACACACACACACACACACAGAATAGTTCTCTCTATTGGGATTCTCTTGCATAGCACTGGCAGTCCTTTTCATACAGTACCGTTTGCAATGAGCCTTAAAGGACCCCTCCTGATCTAGAGGCTGAATTTGAGATGTTGTGTTTGGGGGCAAGCAGACCACTTTGATATCTTCAAAGTTGAATGCACGGGGTTCTGAGTAGCCAGGGACATAGTACTGTATACATCGAATATTTATTTATGGAATATTTATTTATTGGAGTATTGGTTGAAAAAAATTCCCAAATGGTGCTGCTCACACCCGTGCAATTCAAGGGAGAAGTGCATTGCCCTGGATTAGCAACTACTAGGCGTAAGACTGTCTTCCTCTCTCAGCAGGAAACAGACACACCCAAGATGCTCTGTGGAATATGACCATCCTTGCAAGAGATGAGGGAAAGGAACTGTCCTTCCAGCTGGGACATAAGCAATTTCAAGGGTATTTCCTTGTCTAGCCCAATACCCTGTGGATACTGACCGCTGGAGACCTGCTAGGTTCTCCTGGAGAGTTCTTCTAACCCTAATGGACTTTATACTTTTTAAGCTGTTGAGACCAGGGAGCTGAACATGACCCCTTTCCCATGTGCTCTACCACTGTGTTACTTTCCCTCTCTCATCACTTGCCATGGGGTGTGCATGAAAACATCTGGTTAGCAAGCAGACTGCAAAGTCCTGCTGAGCCGTTAAAAAAACAAACTTCGAACCTCTGTCTTGATTCTTGAGATCTGCATCTCTCTCTTAGCCTTTTTTTTTAAATCCAGCAACATCAGTGTACACGAGAGCTTTGCAGTATACGCCCCCACGCCCTAACATGACACCGATGTTTCTGTCTCCCCAGTAAACTCAACCGGATGGCCAACGTCAACCACATTTCTGAAAAGAACCTCCTGGTCTTTCAAGTACTCAGCTCCTGAAAAGAGTCAGTAATGAGTACCGCCCATTGTCTTCCAATTATTTCTCATTTTCAGCACGTTCTAGCTTTACTGCTATTGCACAAGAAGGAGCAGAAGCACAAATTAACCACTATACCATTTAAGCTTGAAAAGAAATTTTAACTAATGCTTTGGAGATTATTATGGCTGTAAACCTGCACTCGCTTACTGGGGAGTTAAATCCCACTGAACATATTTTTGAGTAGATGCACCTAGAGATAGAGACAGACAGACAGACATATTTAAAATAATCAACTACCATTCACAGTTGCTGAAAAATAGCCCTGACAATGGCTTTGTGTTTAGGTGAGAAGCAGTTAACTGATGAAAAATAGGAGTCAGCTTCTGGGATCTTCCCCTGCGTCATGTCACTTTGTGAATGGCATTGAGCACAAGAGGGGATCCTGTAGACCATCTTGACTGCTGACATTGGTATAATCAACATTCAGGCTGCCCTTCGCTACATAAATTTTAGCATCGTTTTTCCTGCTGGCAACGCGGGCATGATATTGTGCAGCAATATTGGGCCATTTCCTGGCTTTTTGAATCGTGGGTACAAAAGCACAATATCCCACATTCATAAACCAGAGGGTTTTTTAAAAAATGAATATTATTTAACATTTGGCACTAGGTAACAGATGAAATATGCTTTCTTCTTCTCCTTCTTTTTAAATAAATAAATCAGACTCTTGCATTCTGGAAGGACAAGGTTGAGCATAATACAGACAGAACTCTGGAATGGCAAACCCAATAAAAAAACAACATGTGCCCCATCCTTCCCATCTCTTTTGCTAAGACGTATGCCCATGTCACTAGAGTATTGAGTGACATCAATAAAACCCCAGTGGGACTTCAGCACAGCGGACTGGGAGGCAAATGCACACGGATGGAAAGAACAGCGTTGGTTTGGGTTTTGCACTGTCCCTTGTGAAATCAACCAGCTCCATCCACAAGTCATGACCCTTGGCTTTGCCTTCCCTTTCTGGTCCAAAGTCTTTCTTTCCATCTGTTGCCGCTCTCCAGGCAGCATTCTGCAGCATTCTCCCCTCCTGGATCCCCAAAATTAACCCCAAGAGAGTTCAACATTTTTTCCATGACTCAAATGAAGCAATCCAAAATTATCCTTAAGAGAAAAAAAAATCCCTGGCCCATCCTTGCTTCCAAACATGATGGATTTTCTGCAGAGACCCTCTTTCCTGCCAGTGAATCACTCGATGGCATGCAGAGACATCAACGTTACAACTGAAATGGGCGCTGGATTCCCACGGGCTGTGTGTGGCAGAAATTACTTTTTAAAAAAAAAATATCTCAGAGCATCAAAGCCGTCACACTCAAGCAAAATTAGACAATGCCAAGGCTATTATGGCAGGAGATTCTTTTCTGGGCTGATGCATGGCAGGCTGTCAAAAGTCCAGATTTACAGGCAGGGCCTTACACTTCTTCACCATGACCTGCCAAAGCTGAGCATCCCAACAATCCACACAATACAATGTTGACCATTTGCACATCTTACATATTCTACACATTCCTATTACATATTCAGTGGTTTTGCCAGAGGTTGGGAGTTCAATTCCCGGCTGTGCCTCCTTGACAGGGGCTGGACTCAATGACCCACAGGGTCCCTTCCAGCTCTGCAGTTCTAAGATTATTTCTATTAGAACTGCTGTACAGCTGAGTGCTTTAGGTAGGTTGGGAGTTCGATTCCCCACTGGGGGCCTCCTTGACAGTGGCTGAACTAGAGGTTCCATAGGGTCCCTTCCAGCTATTCAGTTCTACGGTTATTATTAAAATAGCTTAAGTAAGCATCTTACCCCCACCCCCCACCATAAGAAAGCTTTGCTATTTGTCAAGGTAAGTTTAACGATAGAACAGAGAGACCACCAAGGAGGGGTTGGCAACAGAGAATTGGTTTAATTTTTCAGCCCTGACAGAAAAATTAACACACACTCTTAGACTGTCAAAGGGGAGAGCTAAGCCATGCAACTTCGTTAAACACATGGCAGAATCCACAGAGGAACGCAGACCAAAAGGACACTCCCTAAAACGTAGGCGGGATAAACTCAAAATTGTACTAAAGTCCACCAGCAATGAGCTTTCCTCCAGATATGTGCTGTAAATACATGAATGTTTGTACTACTCTTATGAAAGTGTTGAACTTGGAAAGGTGAATACGAACACAAAGGGGGAAAAACAACAATTCTTTCACTTTAAGCACCTTCCAAAGGGACACTTAATTTTTCTCATTAGGGGAAGATGGTCTGCTTCTTGTCAGTTTTAGGCTCCTGTTTTTCCATGGAACTTGGGCTACATGGAATTTTTCGAATACTCCTGAGTGTCTCCAGCAAAAAAGGACGGGGGCAGGGGGAGAATCCTTTCCTCAAAGCATAGGAGAGCCAGCTCTCTCAGACGTCTGCACGGTCCAGTTGAAGAAAAGGAAGAGAGAAAAAAATCCAAACAACGCCATACTATTTACGTTAGACTCACAGTAGCAGAAGAACTGAATCACACAACTGAGGAGTGTGTGTGTTGCACTTTGTAAAACACTTTGCCCTTTCAAAATGCTAAGGATGATAAAGGCAATAAAGAATCTGCCAATGCACTACCTGAACAATTATGTTTAATGAAATACAGCAGAGCTGCGCTATCCGCGGGGATCAGTTCCAGCCCCCACCCCGCACGCACACAGATGCTGAGACATGCGGAAGTATTGAATGCTATACATTGCATGGTCTCTGGCTGTATTTCTGAAGTTTTTTTATTTTATATTTTCAGGCAGCAGATAAATGAATCAGCGGATACTGATCTCGCGGATAGAGGGGTCCTACTCTACTAAAATTAATATAGCTGTAATTATTGTAGTTTCAACTATTGCTCAGCATGAACGGTGGTTGTTGTTTTTTTTCCACCTTGAAGGCAACCTTTTGGTTGCTGTACCAGCCTTCTCACAAAATGGTTCGTCTGGATATTCTCATTTCTAAGCCCTTCAGAAGCAGTCTTCAAACCAAACTTGATGCCAAAGGGGTCTTTTGCTTTCCTAAGAAAGCCCTAAACATTGCACAGGGTTCACATGAGTGCTAGAAAGATGTCCCAAAGCAGTGGTCTGGAATGTACTAGAACCTTCACAAGCTTTTCCCACACGAAGCACACTGTGATTCCAACATTAACAAAATGCTGGGAAGCTTCTTGGAAATGCTATTAAGCCTTAAAATGCAGCGCAGGCGCATCAGGCGCCTGATTTCTGGCAAAACACTGCTTCTGGAAGCTCCCCAGTTGTGTTATTTTCACTGGAAGCAAGCCACAGAGGGGCCACACACTTTCATTGCCGGGCACACATAACTTCTGAAAGGTTTGGAAACAAGATGCACATCACCCAAGGCCACCCGCTGGGGCTCCACAACCGGGCAAGTATTTGAAGCCAGATCCAGCAAGTTGTAATTTAGAACGCTAACCGCCTTATCACCTCTGGTGAAGAAGCAGCACAAATGATGGGTACAATTCTGTGGCCAACCTGCATAAGAGAAATGGCGTTAAGCCATGGAAGCCAAATGCCACTTATTAAAGAAGTGCTGGTTGCACTCCTGGGCAAATGCGAAATGGTCAGATTTGATTCCCGAGCCAAGTAAAGCAAATTTACAAATCAATGCTTGTCATGACCATCCATCAAATCACTTCAAATGTTTACTTCCTTCAGTTGCAAAAAAACCCCAAATTGTAAAGATGTCTGGTAGGCTAACCCCTGATGCTAGTCTGAAATTTAGGATGTTGACTCTCTTCTTAAATGTCTCCAAATTTCATATGCATCAGTGCAAAAGCAAAACAAAGTTAGAGCTGTTCATTTTTACAAATTTACGGATTTCTCAAATTTACAAACTGATTCCAATCTGGGCACAAACTGAATGGGGCATAAATTGCTCCAGATTGAATTAGGATACAATTCAGGTTCAGAAGCCCTAAACTGGCCCTTAAAATAGATCCTAGGACCCATTATTATTATTATGTAGCTTCAAGCTGTGGCTTCCTTTATGGAGTCGACCCACCTCATATTTGGCCTTCCTCTTTTCTTCCTGCCTTCAACTTTTCCCAGCATTATTTCTTTTTCCAGTGAGACTTGTTTTCACATGACGGGTCCAAAGTACAATAGCTGGAAGTTTAGTCATTTTTTCCTTCTGGTGAGCTTTCAGGCTTAAATTGATCTAGTGCCCACTTCTTTGTCTTTCTGGCAGTACACGGTATCAATAAGGCTCTCTTCCAATACCACATTTCAAAGGAACCATTTTTTTTCCTGTCAGCTTCTTTGCTGGTCCATGCATCCATTTTTACATCCATGCCTAGTACTACAGGAGACCCATACACAGCCTTAAAAGCCACTAAACCCCAGTTCCTGGCCACGATCCACCACAAGGCTCCACTTGACCCCTGCTTCGTTCCGTACAAGGCATTTATTATCCTTTTAAAAAACCAACAACTCTCTGCTCATCCTTTCCTAATATCACTTCAGAATATGAGTGCCACAGCTACTTTAATACCAAATAAAGATATTTGAGGCACACTGAATTTCTGAAATGCACCAATTTAACACAGGTCTTGCGGGTTAAACCGCAGAAGCCTCTGTGCTGCAGGGTCAGAAGACCAGCCGTCGTTAAGATCGAATCCACGCAGCGGAGGGAGCTCCCGTCGCTTGTCCCAGCTCCTGCCAACCTAGCCGTTCGAAAGCATGTAAAAATGTGAGTCGATAAATAGGTACAACCACGGTAGGAAGGTCACGGCGTTCCATGTCTAGTCTTGCTGGCCACGTGACCACGGAAACTGTCTACGGACAAAAGCTGGCTCTACGGCTTGGAGACGGGGATGAGCATCGCCCCCTCGAGTCCGACATGACTGGACTAAATGTCAAGGGGAAGCTTTACCTTTACCTTCTCTGGCTGATAAAGACAATTTCTTCCATTCCATTTTGAGAGTGGTACTCAATGCATTTTTAATTAATATTTTTTTAAAAAACTGCTTTAAATAGTTTCGAACCACCTTCTGCCTTCTATTATGCACACTTTTGACAAAAACAGTATAGGGATGCTATTATATCAAACGTGCCAATGAACGTCGGTTATATAAATGAAAAGATGTATGAAAATAGTTTGAAATTGAACCATCTCTTGTTTCTCTCTTTCTGTTATTCTCTCTCTCTCTCTCTCTCTCTCAGTTACAGATGTCCGTTAGCTGCCTTGCTGGACTTGAATGCTGAAGGCCTTATCAGCTTGGACTTTGACCCGTTGTTGAGAGGATGGGCCACAGAGCTACGAGGCATGTTAAGCTAGCGGCATAGTCACAAAGCATCCGGTTGCAGAGAAACCAGGCCCAGTCTCCCTGTTGCCCAGGTAACCAGCCTCCGGTCTCAGCCAGAAAACTAAAAAATAAATGAGCCTGGCTCTGCACGAAAAGCAGAGATGTCCCAGGGAAAAAACAAACAAAAAACCCACAAAAATACCCCCAGACACCTCCACCCTCCTTTCTAATCATTCTAGCTAACCTCTGAAACTTAGCACTTGATTAGGCAGTAATGAACACCTCCTATGGACCCCCCCCCCCCTTGCAGATCAATTTCTAATTTAGCAAAGACCATCTTGCTACCAAGCGCCAATCCGGGCCACCCTGTTGGCTTCCTTTTGGTTTTAGCCCCCACCTTCTGCAGACGGCTTGCCCTCAGCCTCCCTTGCCCTCCATCTTCCTCATGCCTGTCTGTCGTTTCCAGAAGGTTTTTCTCCAGGACTGGAAAACATTGTAAAAAAGCGGCAGAGAGAAAAAAAATGTTTACCTACCTAGGTGGCTCCCCCCTGCCTTCTCTTGAAAAAAAAAGTGTGCGTTTGGGTCGTGTGGCTTTAGCCTCGCTTCGCCCATAAATGGCTGGGAAAGGGACTTCTCTCCCCAGTGCACCTGCATCATCAGTGTCGTCAGCCAGAGCAAACGGCTGCTGACGGGGGGAAAAATGTGTTCAGCTTCAGAAAGCTGCCGCCAATCGTGCGGCACAGGACCCTCGGGGAGACCGCAATGTGTCTGTGATGTACGAGGATGCATCTCCCTCTTAACAAAAGCAGCGTTAGAAAGAACAGGTGTGGCGGTTTTTTCATTTCTCATGCTGCCCCATGACACAGCGGTCTGTCAAAAATAACCGCTATCCAGTCTTCTGGTTACCAAAGGCTGTTTGTTTGCAAAGGGACTGAAACACATCCTGGTATGCCTTGCCATTTGAACGGATTGGGGCAGCCCACAACCACGGCAGTCGCTTTTAAGAGCAGCTGAAGGGCTGCCCAGGTGGGGAAAAAGGGCTTCACGGCTTGTGAGCAGCCCAGTAAACTTCTGCAGATTCTTACTCTGGGTGCATCATGGGTTTGAGATTATCTAGTCCAGCCTTCTGAAAACTTGAACTCTGCATAATTTTAACAAAACATTAATTAAACTAACCGAAGGAGGTAAGTCCCTCCTCCCTGCAGGTCAGTAGCCACAGAAAGATTTATTTATTTATTTATTTATTAGATTTCTATTCTGCCCATCTAGACCAAAGGTCTACCAAAGTTGAACTTCAGGTGGGAAAAAAAATGAAGAACTGAAAGAGGGGAATAATGGAGTATCATGATGAATTTTCAGTGGGAGTGAGGACTGTTTATTATTATTATTTATTTATTGTATTTTTACCCCGCCTATCTGGTCAGACGACCACTCTAGGCGGCTTCCAACACGCATAACATACATGCATGTTGGAGAAGTGATGATGAAAGCGTCTTGAGGCGCTTTAAAGGCAGGGCTCTTTATCCAGTTAGAAGCACCAGCTAATGTCAATCCTTTGAATCAATTGCTAAATGGTCAAGCTGACCCATGTGTATACCCCGTTGATTTAATGGGTCTACTCCAGTTTAGGAAAATCGGTAAGATTCAACCTTAAGCAGTTTTATTTGACATTTGATAATATAGCCTGTAAGTCACAAAAGGTGGTGCTGAAGAAAACTCTTAGTCTTTAAGGGGCCACAAGACTAGCTGGCTGAATAGCTCGGTAGTTTGTGAGTTCAATTCCCCACTACTGTGCCTCCTGGGGGAAGAGCCAGCCTGGGTGGCCTTGGGCAAGCTGCACAGTCCCCAGGATGCCCCCAGAAGAAGGGAATGGAAAACCAATTCTGAATATTCCCTACCTGGATAACCCTGAAAAGGGTTGCCGTAAGTCAGAACTGACTTGATGGCACAACATCATCAACATCATCACCACCATCAGTGGCTTTTTAAAAAAATCACAACAAGCAAAGCATTACCTGTCATAAGTCAGAACTGACGTGACGCCATGCAATTATTGTTATTATATTTATTATAAGACTATGGTGGCCATGTTTAATCATGAAGCAGGCCATGACCAATTGTCTGGAACCCTGGAAAGTGGCTCTCCCGTTAGGAAACCTTATTAACTTTGCAAAGTTTTGCTTATGAACAGCAAAGCAAGGGTGTCTTCTGTGACACTGAAGGAGATCCAGGGTACGGCTCTAGAACGTGTTGGCCAACTGTCTTGTGTTCAGGAAGGGGAAAAAATAATACTTCCCCAATATTATAGAAAGAGACAGGTGCGATGACTCCTCCCAGGACGCTGCAGTGTGTCTTCCCAATGACCTTAAAAGCTCCCGTGCCGTGATATTACTTGAAGCTGCCCGACAACAAATTATGTGACGGCACATCCTAGCGCACGGACGTCATTTCACGATAAAACGAGTCATATCAGTCTAATTCTTCTGATCCTGAGGATTTGAAGACACGTTTCTCCCCAGATTAAAAGGCAACAAATGCCTTTGATGTCACCATTTACAGGGTGTTGTTTTAAAAAAAAACAAACAAAAAAAACGGTTCACTCAACAGACCTATTTTTAAGCTGTTACCACAGCAACAGTGCCATAAGGATACTTCACGTATGGCCTCTCTCCACTCCCCCTTTCCTGGTTATGTGCTAGAAAATAAAACACACCAAATATATGCCTAACCTGTCAAAACCTTTCCCCATGAGCCCGTGGGTTTGGTCAAAGTCCTGCCCACCCCCATGCCTGGTTCTGCCCACAGTCACATGTGCTGACACCAGGTGTGTATAAAGTGGGGACACACGGGTGTGTCCCTGATGCCTTTCAGAATATGACACTGTTTTGCATAAAATTGTGTTTACCAACATATACCGTACAAATTTAGAGAAATGAAATTGTTCCTTAACTAGAAATATAATGCACATCACCGCAGAGAGATTATCCCATTGTTAGAATCCTTGTTTTGCAGAGGCTGTTTGCCCAACAGGCCTTTTCTCATTTTCACACACAACCATGGAGGAACCAATATGGATAGTCTGGGACAGGAGAGCCTCCCATCCCAAGCAAATCCCTCCAAATACTTGAAAGGTAGTCATACGGAGGAGGGGCAGGATCTGTTCTTGATCAGCCCAGAGTGAAGGACACATAATAATGGGCTCAAGTTACAGGAAGCCAGATTTCAGTTGAATATCAGGAAAAACTTCTTAACTGTTAGAGCAGTATGACAATGGAACCCATGACCTCAGGAGGTGGTCAGCGCTCCACCGCTGGAGGCATTCAAGAGAAGATTGGACCACTGTCTGTCGGATCTGCTTTGACTTGGATTCCTCCCTTGAGCAGGGGGTTGGTTTCGATGGCCTCAGAGGCCCCTTCCAACTCAGTTATTCTATGATCCTATGAATTTTGTGACACACAGATCTATACTCAGAAAAGGAATTCGCTGTTGATATACATTCATTGGTGCTGCTGGCAGTGTGGGCAGAGGTCACTTTGCTGTTGGAGCAGAGTATGAAAAGTTACTTTTTTCCACTAAAATGTGCAAAATTCCTAGAGTCTGGGAGTTGAAATCCAAGAAGGGAACTTTTTCAAACTTGGTTCTGGAGAGAAGAAATGCTTTCCCCCAAACGTAGAGCAGCTGATCTGGCATCTTTTTCCGGATCTCTCCTTGGACATATAGGGGCATCCCCGAATAATGTGCCCAGTTCCTGGAGGTCTAGAAAATAGCTTTTGAACCTACAATTCTCCAATCTACTTTTTAAAAGCCCCCCATCTCATTGCCATGTCCTCTTTCAAGAAGCTCATATTTTGAGAAACAGATCCAGGACCTCTTTTATTCCTACGGATGTTGTCTGTGAACCACAGCCTCAGACACACTTTCTGGAAATGCTCAGCTTAGTGCCCTGACTGTGGTTTTGCTTCTGTCATAAATAAGCCTTCTGAAAACCACGAGATACTCCTCCAAGGTAAACAGCTCAACATAAAGAAGAAACCCTTACTCAAAGGAAGGAAGGAAGGAAGGAAGGAAGGAAGGAAGGAAGGAAGGAAGGAAGGAAGGAAGGAAGGAAGGAAGGAAGGAAGGAAGGAAGGAAGGAAGGAAGGAAATCAGCTGCAAAACATTTAAAAGACACCACCCGTATATGTCAACGAGAGACCCAGCTATAAAATACATTGGCCTGAGCTTACTGGGGCATGAGGTGTTGCTGGATGGGAACCTGGAGCTTGTCAGGGAGTTTTAGGGGAAAGCACCCAGGAGAAATCCTTGTTCCTGCTATGCTGTGAATATATATAACAAAGTTCAGGATAGCCAAAGGGGAGGGGAGGATGGGAGCTGTAGTCTTAACACCCAAGGAGCCCATGTTGAAAGCTTTAGTCCGACGTCCTAGGGGGTCATATTCCTGATTAACAGGGAAGGAAGACTGTGTAGATTGGTGGTACTGAAATATTTTCCTGAATCAGTCCTAACAAATATATAGAAAAAGGTGTATATATGTTAGTCCCCATCCCGAAAAATGTCTTACCATTCAAGGAGACCAAAAGAAAGAGAAAATGTGTGTTTGTGTATGTACATTCTCTCTCTTTCTCCCTCTCACTCACTCTCTCTCACACACAATGTATGCCCAAGTAATTCACATTGTGAATGGTTCGAGTGCTACACTGGGATTTGGGACTCCTAGCCAAGTGAAGAAACTTGCACCAGCCTTATCATACTCTATCTTTACCTCACAGGCTTGTAAGGATAATGTGGGGTGAGTAGGGGAACTACACATAGTGCTATGAGCTCACTAAAGCAATGAAGGTAGGGAAGATATATAACTAAGAAATAATAATTTTAAGTGAATGAAGGCAGGCATGGCAAAGCTTTCCACCATGTGTATAATCAATGCCTGCATTAAGCAAGACTTGAACCAAGCACAGACTAGCTAACAAATGATTGCCATGTTTTGCAAGACTGCATAAATACAGAAGTGTGACTTTCAGGAATTCCAATTATTGCTTCAACAATGCTTTACACCAGTGTTCCCCAGATGTTCTTGGCCATCTTGGAAGTTCAACTCCCAGAAGTCCCGGCCAACACAGCTAGTGGTGAAGGCTTCTGGGAGTTTGAGTCCAAGAACATCTGGGGACCCAAGGTTGGGAAACACAGCCTTACGCTAAAGGATAAACAGAAGTCAGCAAAAAATCTCAGCTTTAACTAACTAAAATATTCTGCTCATTCACTTCCATTTCCATTCCTCCCACTGTCAGCTTATGCATGTCCTGTTGTCATGTGCAAATCTAATTGGTAAGCAGCAAACAGCCCTGGCCACAAAAATGCCTGACCGGATGGTAAAGAGAGGTTGATCTCTTTGATATACAAGAAAGGAACACCAGAAAACCCCAACATGATTGTGCTGGTGGAAAGGGGATATGATACACTAGCCTTCTAAAGAGGCCTACAGAAGCTGCCAAACTCCACTCCCTTCCCCAAATTGCCAACATTCATTTCCTTGTTGGCCCCAGACAAGTAAAATTATCTCTTCCCACAGTTAGTGTAAGAACAGTATTTGCGTCTTAAGATGACAAAAACAATGATATGTCTTAACCACCTCCACTCTCTGATCCCCTTCAACATGATGAGAAACATTTGTACCAGTTATGGGCTATTTGGTATCACACACTCCAGGTTTCCGGTCACCACATAGAAGTATGTATTAAATACAACGTATGGGTTCACAGTTGAGATGCACACACACTCCATTCTCCTATGCTTTCCAAACCTACATCTGAACACCCAACTACTAAAGGGCTGTTTGGGGTTGAACGTAATCATCTGTGAACATAAATAAACATTGCTGCCCAGAGTAGACCTTTGGTCTAGATGGGCGGAGTAGAAATCTAATAAAATAAAAAATAAAAAACAAATTTAGTGTTCATTCAGACATAAATCTCACTGTGTTCAATGGGATTTACTCCCCAGTATAAGTGTACCTAGGATTCTGGGAACTGTAGTCCAAAGAAGAACTCTTGCCTGCAGGTTCACAGGTTCATTCACCCTCTAGCATCTCCAGACTAGTACAAGTTTAGAAGGGACAAGAGATTGGGGATCTCTTAATGAACTCGTGCAAAACAACTGGACTTTGAAGCAGGGTGGCAAGGAGGGTGTCAGTTGACTCTCTCCCCCATCAATCAACCCTGCTACATTTCTGAGCTTGTCATGGAAGGAGAGACCAAGGAGGACTAGCTCAGAAACCAAGCAGGCTGGGGGAAGAGAACCAACGAGACCCCAGAACTCAGAAAAGTGACTTGGGGACTGGAGGCCAGGTAGAGCTACCAGGATTTGCAACCTGCAAGATCATAACTTTTCCAAGCTTGCACTTTCTCTCCTCCACCAGTGTCTTCCCTCATTGGAATGGAATTCCTGGTCACCTATGGTGACAGATTAGTCAGTGAGACAGATGGACGAATATTTGGATAAATTAGAAGGATGAATTGATAGATATAAGTAAATGGATAGCCAAATTAGACAAGTCAGCTAGATACTAGACAGACAGATGGATGGACAGACAGATCATAGATAGATTGTTTAGATGACTGGATAGATAGATTGATTAGATAGATGGAAAGATCAATTAGATTTATTAGACAGATAGATTGGTTAGACAGATGGATGGGTAGATCAATCAACTAAATAGGTGAGATATAATGATTAGATGGATAGATATATTGATTAGACGATAGGTAGGTAGTTAGGTAGTTAGGGAGGGAGGGAGGGAGGGAGGGAGGGAGGGAGGGAGAGGGAGAGGGAGAAAGAGAGAGTAAGTGATCCAGAGAGAGAGACTAATTAGCAAAGCAGAGAGGGGATACAGCTTGTGTTTTTTGCCAAAGATATAAACATGTATTGGGCCTGAATTAGAATTTTTTTGGCTTCCAAAAAAAGTGCAGGAATGTCCGGAGAAAGGTTTCTGAGTGCCTGCAGCTGCAGAACTCCATAGGTAGGTCATGGGATGTGAGACGGATCTGTTCTATAGAATAATCTTCCTAAAGAAGAGAATCAGCTAAAGGGTGTGTGTTCATTCTAGAAAGGCAAAAGGCCTTACCTTCCACTGCAATGAATGAAACCACTGATCCCTCAGGTAACTGTTGGCAGCCTGCAATTAAAGAAAAAAGAGAGAGAGAGAGAGAGAGAGAGAGAGAGAACATAAGTGCAAAGATTAGATGTTACTAATGCCACACACCATTAAACTAGCACACAAGCCAGTCACTCGCATCGATTTTAAAGTTCAGAAAGCAGCCCACAGTTTCATTTATGTGAACCCATTAACCTTGTATATCTACTCCTGGGCTTCTGCTCACTTCAAAATATGTCCGTTGTGTGCAGGAAAGACTGTTCTTGAACAGCAACAGGGGGAGGAGGGTTACTTACTTTTTTCTTTTTTTTTCTTTTTGCTTTGCAATTGATGCACTTTCAAAGCCAGTTGTACAGGAGGAGGTGATTGAACCAGCAGCCCTCAAATGGTCATAAAACAAATTATTCTTGCCGCCCCACCCTACGTCCAAGATCTGGCCTTACCGGCCATTATGTACATTATGTACAAAATGTACATTATGCCCATCTCCAAGGGCTGTCTCTTCTATTAGACAAAGTGAGGCCACGGTTTCACGTGACAGATGTGGTCAGAGGCAGCTACGGCAGAACCCATCCTGTTTTTCATGAGCCAACAGCCCATCTCCTTGGTCATGGACAGAGCTGAGGACGCCACAGCTCTCAACCAGCCCCTGACCCTGCCGTCTTCCCCTCTGCACCCCGTTTGTACACTTCTGACACTATACGCTGCGTTGCTCACCCCCATGTGGGAGCCTGCAGACGTTTTAGATCAAAGAGACTCAGTCTTTAGGCCCTGCAGCAGTTTTGGACTCCAAACCCCACAACCTCCATCCAGTGTGGCCAAGAGTCAGACTTCCTGAGAGGTAAAGTCCAAAGCATTGGAAGAATCAGAAGTTGCAAACTGTTATTTTAGGCTACAAGTCCCACCATCTCTGGCTACTGGGCCTACTAGCTGATGGGGGATGTAGTCCAAAATACAGTATATGGAGTGTGTCAGACTTGGGTAGGCTAATAAAGTGTTGCTATACAGTAGGATTCCCATATCTGCGGTAGATTGGTTTCTAGCCCCCCGTGGATGCCAAAACCCACAAATAATGTTGTTGTTATTGTTTAGTCGTTAAGTCGTGTCCGACTCTTCGTGACCCCATGGACCAGAGCACGCCAGGCCCTACTGTCTTCCACTGCCTCCCGGAGTTGGGTCAAAGTCATGTTGGTAGCTTCGATGACCCTGTCCAACCATCTCGTCTTCTGTTGTCCCCTTCTCCTCTTGCCTTCACATTTTCCCAACATCAGGGTCTTTTCCAGGGAGTCTTCTCTTCTCATGAGATGGCCAAAGTATTGGAGCCTCAGCTTCAGGATCGGTCCTTCCAGTGAGCACTCAGGGTTGATTTCCTTCAAAATGGATAGGTTTGTTCTCACAAATAATAGTGAACCCTATACACAGCATGATCTCTGGCTCCCTCTAGTACCCAGTTCTGGTAAATACATTGTGGAAATACATATTTCTGAGTTTGTTCTTTTAGTATTTTAGATCACGGATAAGTGAAACCGTGGATACTGATGCCACAGATAAGGGGGTCCTACTGTATTTATCAGGTGCCATTCCACCCAGTGGGAGGACAGCCATCAAGGCAAAAATTGACTTGATAGCTCTAAATTATTATTAATTATGCCACTCACAAATATTGCAACTTGAGCAAAATAGAAGGATCTCCTTCATAACAGCAGCAAATGTGTGCTTCCATGAGCAACTATGCTAGGAAAGTAGTTTTTTTGTGTTACCATGGCTCTGTGGACTGTGGACCTTCTTCCTTACTTTGCTTCTCTTTCTTTTCTTTTGATTTATAAATGCATTTTTAAAAACCATGTTAGTGTATAGCCAACATCTGAAACCACTAGGAGTTTCCAGGGCAGCAAACAATATCACTTTTGAAAAATGTAAAAGAAAGAGTGAGTGAGTGAGTGAGAGAGAGAGAGAGAGAATGAGAATCATTTCAAGCAGAAACAATAATGAATTACATTAAAAACAAAGTAACAAGAAGAGAGGAAAAGAAACCCGAAGAGTGGTCATTCTCTTTCTTAAAACAAGGTTGGATTTGATTTATGTCACAATTTAAATCAAGAAACTGGATTTTTTTAATGATTCAAATTTAAAAAATTGATTCTTAAAATTTAAATTGCAATTTCAATCAATTTGATTTTTGAAAAAAATTATTGATTTTTATCCACCCTGCTGAAAACCAGAACAGATTCCAGACACAACAACAACAAAAACCCAAGTAATTAGTACCATATAAATAAAATGCAAATAAGAGGCAAAAACACAAAGCCAGATGGCTTTGGGAAGAGAGGCTTGAAAGAGGCTGCTTCTCCAACCAGTCACAAAAAAGCTACTCAGCATGGAAAGAGAGCCGAAGGCATGGTGTAACACACACAGTTCTCAGTTACCAGATGAGGAGAGACAGACTGGCAATTGGTCTTTAGTTTAATGGGGAAGAACAATATTTATCTTATTAATCACTTAACATGGCCAATTAATTAGGTAAACAAAAAGCCACTAATGAATCCAATACTCTCCCTATGGCAACGACGATGTCTATTCGGCAGCCTCAGTCGGAGAAAATTCCTTTTAAGTCTCTCTTGCTCTGGTACATCTTCTCTCCCTCTTTCCCAGACATTACTGCTGTTTGTTTAAAGCTTGGAAAAGGACGTTTTCCGGGCGTTTTCCGGACGTTGCCCCCCCCCCTGCCTAGGATCCTATTCTCTCATCTCTGCCAAAAACACAATGCATATTCCCAGCCCCCACATTTCAGCAGGAGGGATCTAAATCCTTATCTTACTCTGTTTTCATTTGCAAGACCCCAGCCATTCAAAAGTTTCCTTTTCCCTGGGTGAAGTTGTGAGACGTTTTTGTGCAATTTGGACATTTTGGCATTTAGTTGCTTGTATGTATGTTTGTTTGCCACAAAAATAATAATAATGGGACTGTTTTTTCACCACCAACCTCTGCTATGTGAAGAAAACCCTGTATTTTGCTCAAAATGCAATATTTTAAATAATATGATGTTTTCGTGCAAAAACACACAGATTTGTTTGTTTCCAAGTGTTGTCATTGGGAACCCACTCGCTTTAATAGCACAGCCAAGGTTCAAGGCGGCTTGGGGGATTATGGAATTTATAGTTTGAAAATGTAACGTATAAAGTCTCAGACATCTTGAGTCCAAGCTGTCTCAAGGACCGCATTTCCCTTTATGAGCCTGCCCAGGTGCTAAGATCATCAGGAGAGGCCTTTCTCTTGGTCCCGCCACCCTCACAGGGTGGGGACACAGGAAAGGACCATCTCTGTTAATGCTCTCAGACTTTGGAACTCCCTTCCACAAGAAGCCAGGCTTGGCCCCATCTTTGCTGTCCTTCCACAGGCAGGCAAAGGCCTTCCTCTTCTGGCAAGCTTTCCCTGAGTGACGGGCTGCCTGAGTGGGGCTTTTAAGTGGATGGTTGTGCCTTACTGCTTCGACTGGATTTTTGGTACTACTTTTGTTTACTCTATTTGAGTGGTGGTATCGGTTTGATCCTGCTTAATATTTGTACCCTTGCTGTTTTTAGCTTTAAATATTGTCTTTTCATGATGCAAGCTGCTGCCTTGGGTCTTTCTTAAGGAGAAAGGCACAATGTATGTATGTATGTCCTGGCGTGCTCTGGTCCATGGGGTCACGAAGAGTCGGACACGACTAAACGACTAAACAACAACAACAACAAAATGTATGTATGTATGTATGTATGTATGCATAAATAAATAAATAAATAAATAAAGCAAGCAAGCAACCAACCAACCAAGCAACCAACCCCACGCTTTGACACAGATACATTTGGTTTGTGCAGGGGAATAAATTGCTACAACGAGCACCGTCCTCTTCTCTACCTTTGCATAAACCATCTTAACAATCTCCAACTCTAACATCAACAAGAAGCAGGGAGCGGTGGAATCTGCTGGGCCTCAGCAGACATTTCTGCACGCAAACGGCTCTTCCTTTTGTGCATGGCTGCTTTCACCCTTTGCTGTAGCAACGATGATCTTGCAAAAGCCCTGAGAAGCTTTTCTGGACTGTCTTGGTCGTGCTGGGGGTGACGCCAGGCATTCCCTAGAGGTGGGTAAGAACAGTGGCTTTCTGTGCCTTTTTCCTTTCCTTTTCGCTACTATTATTGTCTTGGGTTTCCATCAAAAGGACCCTTCAACATGCTGATCCTTAAGTTTGCTAGTGCTTTTTGTTGGTCTGTTGCAACAGTTCAGCGCATTATTCAGTTGGTGACCTGCCATGTACATGTTGAGCAGAAAAGTAGTGTGAAAGAAAGAGGGAAACTGTGATCAAAAATATCCAAGCAAACTGTGACCGAGATTGTTGTTGTTTAGTCGTTAAGTCGTGTCCGACTCTTCATGACCCCATGGACCAGAGCACACCAGGCCCTCCTGTCTTCCACTGCCTCATGGAGTTTGGTCAAATTCATGTTGGTCGCTTCGATGACACTGTCCATCCATCTCGTCCTCTGTCGTCCCCTTCTCCTCTTGCCCTCACACTTTCCCAACATCAGGGTCTTTTCCAGGGAGTCTTCTCTTCTCATGAGATGGCCAAAGTATTGGAGCCTCAGCTTTAGAATCTGTCCTTCCAGTGAGCACTCAGGGTTGATTTCCTTCAAAATGGATAGGTTTGTTCTCTTTGCAGTCCAGGGGACTCTCAAGAGTCTCCTCCAGCATCACAATTCAAAAGCATCAATTCTTCGGCGGTCAGCCTTCTTTATGGTCCAGCTCTCACTTCCATACATCGCTACTGGAAAAACCATAGCTTTGACTATGCGGACCTTTGTCGGCAAGGTGATGTCTCTGCTTTTTAAGATGCTGTCTAGGTTTGTCATCGCTTTCCTCCCAAGAAGCAGGCGTCTTTTAATTTCGTGGCTGCTGTCACCATCTGCAGTGATCATGGAGCCCAAGAAGGTAAAATCTGTCACTGCCTCCATATCTTCCCCTTCTATTTGCCAGGAGGTGATGGGGCCAGTGGCCATGATCTTAGTTTTTTTGATGTTGAGCTTCAGACCATTTTTGGCGCTCTCCTCTTTCACCCTCATTAAGAGTTTCTTTAATTCCTCCTCACTTTCTGCCATCAGAGTGGTATCATCTGCATATCTGAGGTTGTTGATATTTCTTCCGGCAATCTTAATTCCGGCTTGGGATTCCTCCAGTCCAACCTTTCGCATGATGTATTCTGCATATAAGTTAAATAAGCAGGGGGACAATATACAGCCTTGTCGTACTCCTTTCCCAATTTTGAACCAATCAGTTGTTCCATATCCAGTTCTAACTGTTGCTTCCTGTCCCACATATAGATGTCTCAGGAGATAGATTAGGTGGTCAGGCACTCCCATTTCCTTAAGGACTTGCCATAGTTTGCTGTGGTCCACACAGTCAAAGGCTTTTGCGTAGTCAATGAAGCAGAAGTAGATGTTTTTGTGGAACTCTCTGGCTTTCTCCATAATCCAGCACATGTTAGCAATTTGGTCTCTAGTGCCTCTGCCCCTTCGAAATCCAGCTTGTACTTCTGGGAGTTCTCGGTCCACATACTAATGAAGCCTGCCTTGGAGGATTTTGAGCATAACCTTGCTAGCGTGTGAAATGAGTGCAATTGTACGGTAGTTGGAGCATTCTTTGGCACTGCCCTTCTTTGGGATTGGGATGTAGACTGATCTTTTCCAATCCTCTGGCCACTGCTGAGTTTTCCAAACTTGCTGGCATATTGAGTGTAGCACCTTAACAGCGTCATCGTTTAAGATGTGATGTTGAAGATGCAGAAACAAATTCCTCTAGTTAACATGTGTTTCTTCTTCTCTGGCTGGTTTCCACGAGTGAGCCGTGGCGAGCTACAGGTTTTGCACTACCCTTGGAATATAACCTCCCGGGAAGGACCTTATCTAAGCAAAGGAAGGAAACTCTGAAAGGTGGAGATCAGAACCTGAGCCTGGAATAGAAACAGGTGAAAAGAGAGAAGGCCGTATAGATGAAGAGTGGAAAGGACATCTACTCCGTTGTATGCCTGACCTTTATCCTGGGTTTTCCTTGGAAGAGTCTCTTGACAAAACAATACAAAATAAACAGAAAAATAAATGACTGTACTGTTTTCCCCTCACATGCAAACACCAGCAGGTTATCTGAAGCTATTGTTGTGCTTATCGGGACTTTATTTTCTGTTTGTTTTTCCTTCTGGGCACACCTGATTGGCAGGAAAAGGCTTTCAAAAATAGCAGCACTATAGGGGCGGAATCCAGCCAGATTCAGAAACCACCCTGAGCAAACTCTCTACTCCGATACTCTATTTTCCCATCCAGACAGTTCCTAAACAGAAAGGTGGTGATGGAACACAATCCCTTACTTGATTTTTATTATTAATTATTAATTATTATTAATAATAATAATAATAATAATAATAATTATTATTATTTGCTTTTCCATTGCCTAATGCTATTACTAATAAATATTTTCCCTTTGTAAAGCTTTTTTTGGGTGTTCAAAATGCATAATGCATGATTTTGTAAACAATGGCCCTGGAATGTAGGCCAATGGCCAAGACTCTGGAACTCCCTCCCACTAGAGGCCAGCCTGGCCCCATCTTTGCTGTCCTTCCACAAGCAGGCAAACATCCTTTCTCTTCACTCAGGATTTCCCTTAGTGACTGGCTACCCAAGTGGGTTTTTTTTTTTAATGGATTGTTATTCCTTGTTGCTTTGAATGTGTTTTTGGAGTTGCTGTTGTGTACTATCTTGGTGGTATCTGTTTGATCTTTTTTAGATCAACTTAGGGTTGATAACTTTTAATGTTGTATTTTATTGATGTAAGCCGCCTTGAGTTCTTCTTAAGGAGTAAGGCCAGGTAAAAATATAATAAATGAATGAATGAATGAATGAATAAAATACATACATACATACATACATACATACATACATACATACATACATACATACATACATACATACATACATACTAGCATTCTACGGCACAAACTGCAATTTGTGTCTATACCTCAGAGTTACTGCAGAGATGATCACAATGTAGATTCAAAGACCTGGAAAGAGGACTGTAAAATGCCTGTTAAGGTGATACTGCTGGAGACACACAGGGCACCCCTGTCTTGTCAAGTCTCTCTCATTTATTATATGAGAACTAGGTGCATGATGCTGTGATAGAAGATAAATCACAGAACTGTGGAGTTTGAAGAAACTCAAGACTGAGGTCATCCCACCCCCTTGTCAGTGCAGAAAATCCCCAGTGAAAACATCATTGACAGAGAACCATCTAGACTCCATTTAAAAAAAAAACAAAACACAAATAATCTGACAGAGGGAGATCCACTACTCTGTGAGGCCCCAAATGCAACAGTGTTCCACTGTGTGGTTATTTGCCTGCATGTTTTTCCAGGGAGGGGGCTGGGGGTAGAAATCATACAGGACGCAGCAGCTCGGCTATGGAAAACATAACGTGGCCACCAATTTTTGTGCTGCCTGAGGTAGTAAACGCTACTAAGTGGCATGGCAAGAGTACTTTTTTTCTTGAGTCGGCTGTTGGGATGTTTTAACAATTTGACTGTGCATTATTTTTGAATGGTTTAGCTTGTTTTAATATATTATAGGTGTATTTTTAAATGCAAGCTCTTTGGGGTTGGAGAAAGAGGTTTGTAAGATGAGGGCTGTACTCTTTCAATATTTGCAGTGGTCCTTGCAAAAGACGCCTTCTTCCTTCATGACTGCAACATGAGTGAACAACGAACGAACACAGAAGCAAACCAAGATCAAATCCCAGGATGATAACCGGGATTTGATCTTGGTTTGTTAAGAAAAGATTAAACCACAATTTCACAAGTCAGATATAACAGAAAACCATGGTTTTCAGAACTCTGAAAGTTTCAGCCGAAGTCCAAAAGCAAAGGAAGGAAGGAAGGGAGGGAGGGAGGGAGGGAGGGAGGGAGGGAAGGAGGAATAAAAACATGGATATATAGTCCTTTCAAAGGATTATGTATTTCAGAGTCGGATATTGATATACAGTACTCAGCTCAATGGCATCCAAAATTCTGAGATCTGAACTTGTACATTTTCTTCTTAGGAGTGTGTGTTTTCAACCATTTTTTAAAAACAGACAATTTAGGACTCCTTAAAATAAAAACAACACACACAAACAGGGAGGTCTCCTACCTACACTGCCTACATAGACAGGAAAGCTGTGATTTGTAGATGAATGTAACACTGGGACTCTCAACCCTTACCTTACATTTTGGCAGAAAAGAGGGAAAACAGAAGCTGTCTCATCCTTTGTCTAGCATATCTCTGCCTAATTACCTTCTGTATTGTGTGATGATTTAAATATAGCTTTTCTGTCTGAATTCCCCAAGTAATTGCCTTCTATTTTTAAGTGTTCCCATCCTGGCTTGTCAAACACTGGGGAATATCCAAAAGAACCCGCTTCTATGGGAAATCCTTCTTTTCCCCCCAACCGCTTCCACATCCAGTCATGCACCATGAACCCAGACACAACAGCTCTGGCTGAAAAAACACAAAAGCAATTGTGCCTGCCTGAGGACGCCTGCTATCCTGCAACGGGATCCGTCCAACTCCTGCTAAGGGGGTCCAACATAAACTTTCACAGGAGTCCAGAATTTATTATCGAAACTGATGAAAAATACGGTGACCTCAGATCTTCGAGAAGAAAACAATCAAATACAGCACTTCTCTTAGATGCCCGTTTCTTACCACTGCTCTTAATTTGCTTTCAAAGCAGCTACGTCGTAGGGCCAAACACTGCAGATAAATATCTATCCGGTCTCTGAAACACCTTTAACACTTGGTTTAGAGCTTCGAATTCATGCTGGTTTTTTATTTTTCATCATAACGTCCTCTACCTTTCAAAAAAATAAAATAAAAATCAAGCTAGGAAGGAGGAGGCAGAGGTATGGGGATTCCAAAGGAAACTTTGTACCATTAAGGATAACTCCAATGTTTCATTAGAACATCCTTCTTTTAATCCACATTTAATTAAACATGGACTTATGTTAGTTAGGCACTGGAGTTTTGGGGTGCATTTTGTTTTTGTATGCTTATGGTTAAGAGCCTCGTGGCACAAGGGTTAAACTGCAGTACTGCAGCCAAAACTCTGCTCATGACCTGGGTTCAATCCCAGGTAGCTGGCTCAAGGTTCATTCAACCTTCCATCCTCTAAAGTCGGTAAAATTAGTATCCAGCTTGCTGGGGGGGGGGGCACTGTGTAGCCTGCATAATTAACTTGTAAACCGCCCAGAGAGTGCTTTTAAGCGTTATGGGGTGGTATAGAAGCAGCACACTTTTTAATAGCTATTCTTGTGCACCTGTGTTTATTTCCTTTGTAGCTGCCCAGAGTAGTGGCTTGCCACTAGATGGACAGGGTTAAGTGAAACAAACAGACAGACAGACAAACAAATAGGAAACCATTTTGTGCAGATCTGGAATCTCAAGCTGTCGCTCACAATGTCATGCAAACAGTATGAAAGAGGGATATCTTGAATCCTACAACTTGATCCAGTGGCTCAAATCCTTTCGCACTGCTAAGCAAATGGCACAACTTCTGGAGGCAAACTGCCTCAGGTTAAAAATAAATAAATCACCATACACATTATCAGTTGCATGCTGAGTCGCACATCTCAGTGCACAACAGGTAATATATACAGCGATTTCTTACCAAGTTGCTTCCAACATTGACACCATTTATATTACACCAGGGCGACTGGGCAGAGGATTTGGGCCAGTGGGTTCAAAGGACTTTTGTTGTTGTTGTTGTTTAGTCGTTCAGTCGTGTCCGACTCTTCGTGACCCCATGGACCAGAGCACGCCAGGCCCTCCTGTCCTCCACTGCCCCCCGAAGCTGGGTCAAACCCATGTTGGTAGCTTCGATGACACTGTCATCGATGACACTGTCATCGATGACAAAGGACTTTACTCCCCAGCAACCAATGCACAGAACTGAAGCTGTGATTTTCACATTACTTTCTGCGGCGTCTTCCTGTTCATGGAGATGTAAGCAGGTATTTGTCAACAAAGTCAGCAATGGGAGACAACGCTCACATGAAACACACGTTGTCCATCATTATCTTCTTTGGTGACATACAGCCACAAGGGCGCATTTTTTGGCTATCTAGGGTGGTGGCTCTGACACACGAATGCGCCTACTACTCCTGAGACATAAGAATTCCCATAGCATGTCTAAGCATTCACTCTCCCTCAGTCCTCCTGCTCTCCTGCAGGAGGATTGAGGGAGAGTGAATTCTCCTCTCTACACATCCTACTTGATCCAGACAATCCACCTACCACCTTTTGGTATACCTATTGACCTAACCTGTAGTTATGTACTTCTCAGAAATTAGCCACTACCTTGTAATCAAGTGCAGTCAATATTTTATTTGCATTTGATTGAACGTTGGGTATTTTGGGATTGCAATCATAGCCAAGGTTGGGTGTCTGCACAGAAGGAACTTTGTCCTTCTATCATGGTGGAGCTCACATCCTTTGAAAGACCAAGTGGCGTACACAAGAAAAGATGGGATATAAGACGGGAAGAGTGGACAACCTCTGCTCTGGAGGCTTGAGGTACACACTTTGTGCTCCACCCGCCCACCCCGGCTCTTTAACGCATCAGGTTGGTTGGTTCATCTCTCTCTGAAGTGTTTAGCTTCTTCTCTGGCTCTTCCTGTTCTGAGCCTGCCTCCCTCTGCCCGCCTTCACTGGGCTGATCCCTTGGCTACTAGCCACAACTTGCTAGAGTGTTTAGTGCTTTACAGTACTGAAAGTTGACACTCCAGGGTCTACCACAAGTCTTGGCGAACTTTACACCTTCAAAGATACTTTCCACATTGACGTATGCCAAAACCGCACAGAAACCCTGCAAACTGCTGCTCCATAAGCCCAGACAAACTGTGTGCCAGCTGTTTTCACTGAAGAGACCCAGATAAGCTCTCAAAGACATCAGCATTTCCCAGAAGGCAAGCTTACAACCCCTTTGGAGGTTATCTGATGGTTGGTGTGCAAGAGCATTCCATACAGTATTAGAGAGCATTCAAGGGTTGATGTGTAATGACAGTTTTTAATCTTACAACATTAAACAGCTTAGAACCTTGAAACATGAAGGAGTGCCATCATACTATATGCACCTCTCTGTGCATTAACAGGTACCTCTTCTGTGTCCCACCAGTAGTAACAATACACACTATGTGGAAATGGAGCAGCTGCATGCTATGCCCTGCTAAGGCAGCTTGGATTGTGGAGTCCTCTCCCAGTAGAAGTCCCTTCAGCATCAATGTGAGTGTTGTTTCAGCAAGGTAAAATATGGGCTCTCAAACATGTTTTGGGGGGCTCAGTGACTACACATTCCATGGGGTGTGGATGCCTGTTTCACCGTATACACAGTTTTAAATCATTGGTTTAACTTGTCCACTATTGTTTACTGCTTGTTCCTAGACCTGACAGCATCTGATACAGGGTGGAATATAAATATGTTGCTTTAATAAATAAAACAAAACAAAGAATCTGAAGCTATTTGGAGGCTGCAAACAAAGGACAAGTAACTAATTTTAAGGACAGAATGCTATGTTCTCAGGGCTAACATGCCCCGGAAATTATTCCTTTCCATGTCTTCCATAACTTGTAATGCCGCCCAGAGTAGACCTTTGGTCTAGATGGGCCGGGGTAGAAATTCAATAAAATAAATAAATAAAAATAAATTCTCCCTGAGACACTGTGACCAAGGTAACATGATGTTCTCCAGACGTTTTTGTCTACAATTTCCATCAATCCTTGCCACTGATGGGAGGTGTAGTCCAAAGCACCTGGAATGCATTAGGCTGCTCCTCACACGCTATATTTTCTAAACACAGAGGGTTTGTCCCCTGGGAAAATACAGTTCTTCCACATCTCCACTGCACCTCAGAAATTAGCCAAATGGTCACCCCTGTCTTCAGATAATGGCAAGCTGTTTCTTAGGCAGCACAGATAGTATCAATAGACAATACCTCAAAAACTACAAGAAGCCTTTGAATACTATCCCCACTACCACCATAATTCTCTTGAGAGGTGGGGGAACCCTGATGACAATGAACTTCAAATTGTTATCAGTTCTCTTCAGCATTCAGCAACCTTGCACCCAACAAACAGAGAAATGAGTGGGGAAAAGAGAGAGCTGTTCTTCTGTGTTAACCTTACCTGTAGCAAGACTGTGCCCCCAGGGATGGTGAGCTGTAAACAATACTTAGGGGCATTCTCCCAAGAGAGCAGCTGAACATCTTCAATTGAGCTGTAGGAAATTGAGTTTTCCATGTACCCGGTAGGCTGCAGGGAAAAAACAAATGAGATAAAGGGAAAAAAAGATTAAGCGATTTCGCTTAGCACATCAAGAAAAACTCAACGAGGATTAAGGCAAGAATTAGACATTGGTCCAAACCAATGTTCAAACATGTAACATAAGAAGGTCTCCAGTATTTTGTTTGTATGGATTAATGGAAAAGGTTGTGGGTATCTGTGCTGTAGAATAAACACACTAACATTTTGCATCAGGGCAATCCAGATTTTGCATTTTATAAAATCTTCATCTTGCTATACATTATGGAAATATAAATGGAATAGACATACATCGCAGTTTTCTCCGCAGTTTAATTTTACATAACGTACTCTAGCTTTGTTATGCATACACAGAGACATTGCACAAGGCAGGGCAGACAAACACTGCTACTATTGCCTGGCTAAATTCTAACCCATCACTCCTCTGGCTTCTAAGATTTCACTTGCTTTCATGAAGGCTGGAAACCTCTCTCTTAAAATGAGCACAGCCATCGAGCCATCCAAAATCCTGAACTCTGCTGTGCCTGATGATACATTCTGTCCTTGGAAGAGGTAACAGAAAGACACCCCCCAGGACTATGGCTGTGGAGCAGATGGAAGGAACCAACCTGCAGGAGCCCACAAAGAGACGTCAGCTCATCTCTTTGGCCAGAATCCTGTTGGTAATCTTAACCAGAGTGGACCCACCGATTCAACTGCAAATGGTGAGTCAATACTTAGCTCAAGGGTTTTTTAGCTAGGACTACCAGATGGATTCATGACCCAGTGTGGTGTAGTGCAGTGGTCCCCAACCTTGGGCCTCCAGATGTTCTTGGACTTCAACTCCCAGAAATCCTGGTGGGGAAGGCTTCTGGGAGCTGTAGTCCAAGAACATCTGGAGGCCCAAGGTTGGGGACCATTGGTGTAGTGGATAGAGTGATGGACTAGGACTCAGGAGCCCTAGGTTCAAATCCTCACTCAGCCATGAAAACCCATTGGGGTGTGGAACTGGTAAAGCCATTCCTTAAATACCTCACGTACCTCGAAAGCCCCATGAAGGTCGCTGAAAGTTAGTTCCAACTTTACGGCACATAACAACAACAAGCTTATGGATTCAGGCATTTGTGCTTTTGTACACCCAAGTAAAAAACCAAAAGGGAAGTAGTAAAAGCTACTTAGTACATAGTACATTTTACTATCCAAAAGACTAGAGTGGCCATTGCATGATTACGTCAAGAGCATAAAATGTTCTTAAAGAGTAGTGCTTAGACACTAGATGGGCAGGATATAAATGTAAGCAAGCAAGGAAGCAAGTAAATGTTTCAGACACACTAGTTCAAATCTAATCCATATTGCAAACAGACCAAGTGGCCTAAGACTGATTCATGGTCTCCCACCATGAACCACCATTAGCTCTGCCCCCCACCTGCAGGATGCAACACTTTGAATCCTTAGTGAGTGAGATAAATAATATGCAAAGTGTAAGTAGCAGCAGTGACAGCGACGGTTGCGTTGAAGCTGGCAGAGGCACCGTGTCTGTTTCTTGACGGAGCTTAGCCAGAGATGTGCAAAGTAGGGGAAGAACCACGTAAGTGCTAAGAGGCCCTTGATTAAAGGAGCACAAAGCTTGCCAGTCTAAAAATAAAGATTAGAAAGAAAAGATAATTCACTCAAAGACTCACACACGCACATGAACACTGGGACGGGGGAGAGATCCTTTGATGTTTCTTTGGGATCAGGGAGCAAGCACCGCAAACCTCACGTACATGTTCCACTGGGTTTCTTCCCTGGTGTTTTTGTTCCACTGCCACAGAGCAGCCAGATCAAGCACGCCACCGATAGCTGGACATTAAACTTGTCAGCAACTCTTAGGCCCTCAAAGATGAATCTGACCGGTTTGGCAGAGAGCCCTGGTGTTTCTCCGTGCAGCAAACGTTTGGAGGATTTATACAGGAGGGCCAAAGATGAGCAGCTGCAAACTGCAGCCATTTAAATTATATTTTTGCTTAAAGGCAAACACCCACTTGTGAAGGGGTCTCCGTGACATCCTTCAAGGCAGGTGAAAGTCATTGTTTTAAAAAATAAAACTGTCCGGTTAATGTTAAAAGTAAAATGGAGCCTCAATACCCAAGCTCAGCCTGATGCTAGGAAGAGCGAAGGGCAGTTACAAAATCCACAGATGCCACCTTGGCACCCCTAAACCAATGTTTACATCATGTGTACTAAAGATTTAAATTTTCTGGACAAAGGTTCCCAAGCCACATGGAAATTGAAGTCTTGAAAAAGCATGTTTCCCAACCTCTAGCATCCAATCTTTGTGTATTTCTCATTCTAATTTATTGACATGACTTCTAAAACACCCTTCCTGTTAATATGGGCTACTTACTACCAACTACCATATAAAGACACATATGCATAAAAATAAAATATATGCCTGAAGTGCAAGCATAGTACTATAAGGACATAAAAAGATACTTTCAAATAATGTTTGGTTTTCTTTTATTAATTACAGGGACCCACACACATACACTCAGGATAATTGGTAGCAGCTCATTTTAGGCTGAAACTGATATGAGCATTTAAGGTCTACAACTTTGTTGTTGTTTAGTCGTTTAGTCGTGTCCGACTCTTCGTGACCCCATGGACCAGAGCACGCCAGGCCCTCCTGTCTTCCACGGCCTCCCGGAGTTGGGTCAAATTCATGTTGGTTGCTTCGATGACACTGTCCAACCATCTCATTCTACAACTTACTTCCACCCAAATTTAGTTTGTGTTATGTATGCTATTTGCCCTCTTTTATTCTGCATTTCAGCATTTTTCCTATAATTTTTTTTAAATCAGATATCTCATATTACAACTCTCTGATAAAAAACAAAACAAAAAAAACACAGGACAACCAACAACACAAAATGTGGTTATACCAAGTAAAACCTTATGCCCTGGAAGGTCATAAAAATATATTTGGTTGGTTGAATAACAAAAGCCTGGAGACAGCCAGGTCTCAGTTGGAGAGGAAACTCCACAGCTAGAAGAGACATCCTCAAGAGACATCCCTCTGCCTCAAGCCGCCCCCCCCCCCCGGGCCCTATAATAATCACCTACTACTACAAAGGTCCATCTATCCACCTCTGTGCTTGCTTGTCTGTCTGCCTGTCTATCTATCTCTGTGCATGTGCATGCATGTGTGCCTAAGCGAAAAAGAAACAGAGAAAACAGGAGGGATTTTTTTAAAATCACGTCCTGGCCTTCTCCCTCAGTGGCCAAGCTTTCTATGACTATGGGATGCTTTTTTCTGGAAGCCCTGGGTCCCTCTGCTTTCAAACTTGCTCAACTTTCCACTCCCTCCCATCAGTTCAGAGCAGAGGGTGGGTGAGGGGGCACGGTTTTCAGCCTGGGGATAAAAATCCAGTTTAGGAACAGGTCTTACAGGGCTCATTCCAGTGGGAGAGGAGGGTCTGGACAAAGGGCAGGGCCATATTTATGTCTTGCAAATTTGGACCTTTCCCCCACCATGCCTAGAAGGCAGAAGGCAAGACCTTCTGAGGCTGCATTCCAGAGCCCCGTTTTTTTCCATCTTAAAGGGGAAATAACAGCAAAAAGAAGTCACTGAGTAGATGGGGAAGATCTCTTTTCACTGCCAGTTTTACAAAATGAAGGAGATGACCAAACTGTCTTTATCTAATGGCAAGCCTTCTTTCTGCAAACTCTTTCCACAGGAACCAACCCTGTCAACCCAAGTCCTACTTCTGAATATTATTGAACCCAAGCTGGCCCAAGGCTTTTTTCCACCTGAGGCAAAGGACAAAATGGCAGCTTCCTCCTTACTCCCTGTAAAGAAACCAACTGAGCTGGTTGTTTATAGGATATCATCCTTCACTGCACCCTAGCAGAAGACTATTGAGGAAGCTTCGGATAGCCCATGCGTTATATACAGAGTTTCCCTCCAATGGACAGGAAAGGGCTGGTGAGAAGAGGGATTCAGGAGGAACACCCAGGTGGATATTGTTGCCCCAGCAGCTGGCACCCAAGGGATCATCAAGTCCATCCCCTGCCCAGGAGGCCCATTGGGGAATCGAACTCCCAACCTCTGGCTCTGCAGCCAGCCGCCTAAGCCACTGAGCTATCCCGATAATAAGTCCCATTTTCACTTAGAAAGCAAATCGGACCGCAGAATGAGGTGATGTGCTCCTGACATGATCGGACGGCCTCCACGACGTAAACATGGAAGATGGAAGGTGCCACTCCGAATTATACTTTGAGAAATAAAACATGGAAGTCCTTACTAGCAGAAAGCTAGCATGCCAGGAAAGCTGGTCCTAGTCTGGCAACGTCGGTGTGGGTTTTTTGTTTTTGTTTTTTGTTTTTTTTCCAGAATAAATTAACACAGAAGGAGAGCCTCCAGCCATGAATGTTTAGAATGCAAATGACCGTCTATCTTTAAAAGTGAAACATTATAAAGATTGTTTTTAAATCTGGATGCAGGACTTTGGGCCATATTGATGTTTTGCACTACAACTCCCGTGCTCCTTACCATCATTACCTGCCAACGGAGGTTTCTGAAAACAGAAGACCCAAGCGTTCTGTTTGAAACATACAGCATATCATTTTTAAGTCCCTGAAATCTGGCCTCCTGTTTGTTGCAGGCACAGACAATTCCTGCGGAAGCCATTAATTCCCACACCCCCTTGTGCAATCTGATATTGCTGCTACTTGGAGGTGTTTTTTGGGGGTGAGGGTGGGAGTAGTGGTGGTTTTCATAGGTTGTTTTTGTAGTTATAGCGTTCTTTCCTGGATTAAAAACCTCTTGGAATTGTATTTCTTGAATAGCACTTTTTGTGTCGAAATTTCTGTACAAAAACAAGAAAATGAACCATTACCTCCTTCCCGCCTGCCTTCAAACAAAGGGCCTGTGATGCAGGAAGCTTGAAAACTTTCTGTTGATTCATTTGCCCACAATATCATCCTCCCCTTGTGATTGAAGTCCCAGAGGCTTCTCCTGGCTCTGTACGTCACACGGTACCTACTGGCGATCAATTGCCTCCCTTCTCACAGGAAGCCAAAGACTCAAGAACCTCAGGTGACCAGCATTGCAAAGAGAGGAGGGAGGAGCGCGTTAAAAGTTCATCAAACCTCGGTCTACTTTGCTCAAGAAATGTTATGGGAAAACACAGGAGCACAAGAAGGCAAGAGCCTGGGTGGGTGGGTTAATGTTCACTTGTGCTTGTGTGAGCAATGGCCTTTGATCACAGCTTGATTTTCAAATTTGGGGCTTCTATATTTGGCTTCTAAAGATGTGCTTATTTCTTTAACGAGGAGTAACATACAATGGTGACTAGATGCTTTATTTATGTTGTGTTTTCACTATGTATTATTACCCAGTACTGGTTACTGTGTGACACTTTGAAATTTGTATTAAAAACTTTGTCTTTGCGTATTTATGTTTGTGTGTGTATGTTATAAAGAAAAGAACAGAAGGGTGATTAATGGAATGAGACAAAAAGATCAGGTTTCAGCCTGAGGAAACAAGCAGACACAACACTGGTGAAACCGCCTCCCACAGGAGGCGAGAAAACAAGATGGTCCGTAAAACAGAACTTGGAAAAATTACTTTTGGGGTTGCAGTTTCCAAAGCTTGCTTTCTGGGGACGGCCACCATTTCCACCGGCCACACTATGCCTGCAGAACGTTGGCAGTTGCCCAAAAGAGGGAACTTTTCTGAGCCCTGCCAGGAGGACTACGCAAAGCATAGAAGAGCCAGATGTTGTTTAAATGTTGTTGTTGAGAAGAACCAGATCTCAACAAGACTTAAAGAACAGTGCTGTAGCCGAGGAGCAAGGAGGTGGACCAGCAAAAGCCTACAAGGGAGCAGAGATGATGCAAGCAAAATTCAGAACCTAACAAGAGACTGCTTGGATCAGACCACAGTCCAGCATCTACGTCCCCAACAAGTGGGCCCTAAATTGTCTCTGAGAGGCCCACATGATGGGCTTGAAGAAAATCTCTCCTCCCTCCCCACTAAAGCCCTCTGGCAACAGGTACTTGGTGGCACACTCCCCCCCCCCTCCAGCACAAAGCACTCCATGTAGTCTACCTGGCTCGTAGACCTGGGAGGGCCCCTCTCTTCTCCCGCAACCCCCCTCGCCAAGCCATCCCAAAGCAAAAGCCCCCTGCCACGTTACGTGGCAGCAGCTTCTCCACCTCCTTTAAACATTGTGAGAAAAGGTATTTCAGGATGTCTGACCTGAACCTACAATCACACAATTCTGCTGGATAATCACAGGTTGCTTGTGTGGCGAGAAAGGGAAACAGCCTTCGGTTATAAGAGGTGACTGTCAGATACCCTGTTTCCCCGAAAATAAGACAGGGTCTTATATTAATTTTTGCTCCAAAAACGCATTAGGGCTTATTTTCAGGGGATGTTTTATTTTTTTCATGTACAACCATCTACGTTGATTCCAATACAGTCATGTCCTCTTATTCTGGTTGCTGCACAAGGGTGGAGGGCAGGGTTTCACTTAACTGGGGCTTATTTTTGGGGTAGGGCTTATATTACAAGCATCCCAAAAAAATCATACTAGGGCTTATTTCCAGGTTAGGTCTTATTTTAGGGGAAACAGGGTATTTCCATACGGCAACCTCCAAAATCTCTCACCGGTGGAAACTGGCTAGGGCCATAGAGGGGGGCACGCACCCTTCTATCCACTTGCTTCACACCATGGAGAATTCAATAAACCCCAACCCATCCCCTTAGTCATTTTCCTTCCTACTTGAAAAGTCTCCCCTCTTTTAACATTTTTGAGTAGGAAAGGTCTCCGGCCACTCAGTGGCCCCTTGGTGCTCCAGCTGATATGCCACTGTGGCCGGAAACGAGAGGCAGGGTCTTTCTACTTGTCACGCCCCATTTGTAGCATTCCCTTCCCAGAGGGCTTTTCTGGTTGCCATTGTTGCTTTCTGTGCCAGGAGGGTTTTTCCCCCCTCTCTCCTCTTTAAGCTGCCCAACCATCTTAATGCTGTATTTATTTTACGTTTGATGATCAAGACCCAGACCACTAGCTTTCAACCTTGGATCTGCAACAGTCTGGACGCTTCAGCTCCCATCAGCCGCAGCCAGCAGGGACAGAAGGAGTCCTAGTCTTCCATCTGAGACCCAAGGGCAAGAATGGAAGATCAGTTGTTGTTGTTGTTTAGTCGTTTAGTTGTGTCTGACTCTTCGTGACCCCATGGACCAGAGCACACCAGGCCCTCCTGTCTTCCACTGCCTCCCGGAGTTGGGTCAGATTCATGTTGGTAGCTTTGATGACACTTTCCAACCATCTCGTCCTCTGTCGTCCCCTTCTCCTCTTGCCTTCACACTTTCCCAACATCAGGGTCTTTTCCAGGGAATCTTCTCTTCTCCTGAGATGGCCAAAGTATTGGAGCCTCAGCTTCAGGATCTGTCCTTCCAGTGAGCACTCAGGGTTGATTTCCTTCAGAATGGATAGGTTTGTTCTCCTTGCAGTCCAGGGGACTCTCAAGAGCCTCCTCCAGCACCACAATTCAAAAGCATCAATTCTTTGGCGGTCAGCTTTCTTTATGGTCCAGCTCTCGCTTCCATGTTAGAAAGCTTTATCTCAGAACTACTAATAGATGGGAACAACATTGGAAGTAAGAAGCTCCTGACAGCCTCTTCAACTCCTGTTCTTCGGCCTCCTGGCCGGCCAGTGTGGGAAACAAGATGTGGACTGACCCAGCTTCAGGGTTCCTCCTCTTTCTTGATGTAGAAGAAGGGATCCCATGGTTTCCTCTAAGCCAAGGATGACTCAGTCGCTTGGTAAAGCACCAAAGCTAGGTTTGGAGCCCCTGCTCACGGAGGAGACGTGAAAGGTGATTCAAAGCTCTGCGGTGCCCTTGCTGAGTAGTGCTCAGTTGGACCAAGTGCCAGGAAACAGCTCACGCTGAATGAAAATCTGCAGCCTGAATCATGAGCCCTTTTTGATGCACAAACTCAGTCTGGTGCCCAGGAATGGCAATGCCAATCAAAATGAATCACCCTGCTTGATAAACAAGCCAGCCAAGTATTGGAAAGCGAGACCGTGTGCTATCCAGAGGCTTAGTGTTCCTCTCCCATGAATTTGTTTGTGATCAACACTCGTGGATACCTTTGGTTTGCAGAGCTAACCGTGGCAAAGGATCCTAGAGGGAGACTACAGGAGGCTTCTCTGACGCCCCTTGCCAAAATTCACTTTAGAAATTATGCTAAAGCAACTATTTTGCTTCCAAGCTATCTCAAGGACCGCCTCTCCCTTGATGGGCCTGCTCCAGTATTAAGATCATCAAGGACAGGCGTTCCTCTCAGTCCCGCCACCTTCACAGGTGCGTTTGGTGAGGACACAGGAGACGGCCTTCTCTGTGGCTGCTCCCAGACTTTGGAACTCCCTCCCACAGGAGGCCAGGCTGGCCCCATCTTTGCTCTCCTTCCGCAAGCAGACAAAGACTTTTCTCTTCAGGGAGGCCTCCCCTGAGTGAATGACTGCTGAGTGGGATACTCAGAATGGATTCTTATGACATGCCTGGCTTTTAGCACAAGCACACAGCAAAGCGTGCATTTTGCTTCCTTGTTCAGATGTTCACCATTTGCACAAAATATTTTTATTCTGGGCTGATGTCTTTCACCCTTTGTGAAGCAAAGCATACACCCATAAAAGCAAGAACAGCACAAGTGGTGGACAAGAAGGATGCAAATAACCCATCCCACGATCCTAATGTTTCAAACTTCATGCAGGGAGGGAAAACACATGCACGCAGACTGCACAAAAATTGTCCTCCAAAATATGTCGGCTGTTGCCGACACTGCCAAAAGCATCCCAGAGTCTGGTAGGAGAAAGAGAAGAAAACTGCAGCGTCTCCTCAACGAGTACATCTCTAGTGTCTATCAGCAATAATAGTCTCCACACAACCGGGGGGGGGGGGGGGGAATCGGTGTCTGTTGTTTTTTGTGCCAGTGTAGGAAAATAAAAGGTGGCCAGAACGACAAACTCTGTGCTATGTAAGACTCCCCACTAAAGCTGCATCACAGCAGGTGAGACGGTTTATGTGCCCAAACACTACGGTCTACTTTGATCTCTCGCGCAACGCCTTCCCTCTAATCACTACAAAACTAGATGTACTAGGGTTAAATCTGCATCCTGGGCTCACATACAAATACCCATGAGTTATGCTCCTCTTTCTTTTAATAAAGTGATATGTTTTCCAGAGACTGTTTAATCAAGCTGGTTCTGCTTCATTTTATTTTTAACGCAAAGCTAGCGTTTAGGTCAGTTCCAGAAAGATTTATAGATTGCTGACATATAAACTTTTGTTGCTTTTGAGGCTTTGGCTCCATGACAACCACAATAGCAAAAGATTCCGTAAATCATGATAATACAGCACTGGACACACTTGAGCCCAAAAGGGAGCAGCCAGAATTGCTGGGATGTAGCAATGATAATAGTCAGTTACATGGAATTCTGCCCCCTTCTCTTTTTTGTAGAATCATAGAACAATTGAGTTGGAAGGGGCAATCAAATCTAACCTCCTGCTCAAGGCAGGAATCCTAGTCAAACCAGATCTGACAGATGGTTGTCCAATTTTCTTTTGAATGCCTCCAGCACTGAAGCGCTCAACACTGCCCACGGTCATTGATTCCATTGTTGTACTGCTCTAACACTTGAGAACCAAAATTTGGCTTCCTGTAACCTGAGACCATTATTGTGTGTCCTTCACTTTATGATGACTGAGAACAGATCCTGCCCCTGCTATCTATTACTACCTTTCAAGTATTTGAAAAGTGCTATCGTATCTCCTCTTATCCTTCTTCAAGTGTGGTGTCCAAAACTGGAGACAGGACTCAAGATGGGACCTAACCAGTGCCAAATAGAGGAGAACTAGTACTTCACAGGATCAGGAGACTAGACGTCTGTTAATGCAACCTAAAATAGCATTGGCCTTTTTTGCAGCTGCATCACACCGTTGGCTCATATTCAACTTGTGATGTACAATAATTCCAAGATCCTTCTCACATGGCGTATTACCGAGACAAGCATCCACCATCTTGTAACTGTGCCCTTGGTCTCTTATGCCATGGAAAGTTTAAGAAATGGGCATAAGCAAACAGAAGGTCAGGTAGGTGTCCTCTATTACCACTTCAGGCTGATAAGCTACCTCTGATTTCACCATGGTTTGAGGGTATCCGTAGACTGTTTTAGGCCCAGAAGCGGAATTTCTTTCTGAGTGAGGAGTGATGGAGCCCAGAACATGGTAGAACTTCCCTACCCAACCCAGAGCACCTGAGATGCCTTTTATGTCAGAAGCTCAGGTGTTAGGGCGGCGGCGGGGGGGGGGGGGGAGATCAGCAGTTCCATGGGGTTGAACTGTGGCCTTGAGAACCACCCAGGGTCACACTTTGCCATTTCTTGCTCTAGCCCAATAAGCTACCTCTAACAATCCAGCACCTCCATTTATTTTCTTAACTCTTGCACACTATTTATTTAAATCTCATCGTACCTGTCTATTGGTCTTGTAAAGTAAAGGTGTTTAGCTTCTCCTCTTTCTGAGATGTAATAGACCAAGAAGAACATATCGCTGTATCAAGCTTGCCTAGTCTTAGTGAGCATTTTGTCCACATTCTCAGGCTTTAATTACCAAAGGAGTCCAACAAAATGGATAACAAAATGGGTGATCTGGAACCCTCCCTCAGCTCGTTGGCCATGCTGTTTTTCTCCACTTGCATTCCGTCTGTCTTCCACATCTGATTTACTACCCTCTGCTCAGGGTATATCAAGAGACATAAAACAGCTTTGCTTCATTCCTCAACAGAAGTTTATATTATTAGTTACATTCTTAGCCAATGGGGTTTCATGGCTCAACACAAATTTGAACCTGGATCTCTCAAGTCATAGCCCACGCTGATGACTATACCACACCGGTGCAGATTATGGCACAGAATAACAAACCCCCTCCAAAAAAAAGGGGGGTGGGAGGGGTTCATACTACCACAAAATCCAATAAAAAACACGAGGATAGCACAGCCTTGGAAAACAATAAAAAAGAGACTGAGTTAAAATACCCAGGCAAAGATAAATGCTCTGATATGATGCCAAAATGATTGCAAGGCTACAGTACTTTACACCTCTCTGGAGAAGGACAAAGCTTTCTAGGTGCACAGCTTAATATCTATGTTCCCCCCCCCCAAATGCAATAAAAAGCCCACCTCTCTTACCCTTTTCAGGCTTCCAAGAGCCAGCACTTCTCATCTCTCACCAAGAGAGTCGTCAGGTGTAAAGCATCTCACCCCACCCAAGTTTCAAACAGCAAAATCTGGGTCAAGTCCTATCAACTTGCCTGAGGCCAAACAGGGGACCTCCTGCACTCATGGGTTCAAAGATAGTGCTTTAGTCCAGCATCAGCTGCCAGATGTGGGGGACTACAATGCCCATCCAAGACAACCAACAGGTTTGGATGGCTGAGTGGTTTCCCATTCCCTTCTTCTGGGGTCGCCCTGGGACAGTGAAGCTTGCCCAAGGCTACCCAGGCTGGCTCTTCTAACAGGAGGCACAATGGAGAATCGAACTCTCAACCTTTGGCTCCGCAGTCAGATTCCTAAACCACTGAGCTATCCAGCCACCACTGGTGAATTGGTTAACTCCTTCCTAAAATCACTGCTGACGCCTTGCTGTGAGAGCCACCTTTTCTTTGTCACGAGATCCAGAGCATTTCCACTTCGTGCCCACCTCTCTTCCCCAAGGCAAAGACATTCCAGCCAAAGACAAATGTCTCCAGCAAGGCAAACCAGGGCACTCTAGCAGTGCCTGTTATCTCCACTTGGCACTAAACAAACACACATCTGTCATCCTGCAGGCCAATCTCTCTGTGGAATCTCCGAGTGGATTCCAGCAAGCTCTTCAAAGACATGAGAGAGGAGACAAGATGGCAAACGCTACGGCTGAGAACAGATCCCATTTTAATCATCTGCCTGTGCAGCCTTGGGCAAGCTGCCTGGCCCCAGAGCGCCACCAGGAGGAGGGACCGGAAAACCACTTCTGAGTACTTAAAACTTGAGAAGGGTCATCATAATATGGGAATTGAGTTGGCAGCGCATAATTATTATTAGGGTGCAGAGAATTTTAAAACATAAAACACCACTGGACAGAATTAGTAAAGGTGCTAACATCCACTCCAGCTATATGGATATCATCTACCACCATGTGGTATATATCCCACACTTTTAAAACCCTGAACCATTTGTCCGGTCTCAGCACGGACTGCACCTAAGAACCAAATATGGACAGCTGCAGAATTCTTACGGTGCATAGGCAACCATACTGTCTTCCCGTCCCTACCAGACAGAAAACTGAATTGTTCCATTCCTGCATCCACACAAACCTTAGAGCAGCCATAGAAAAGACCTTTTCATGTTATTAAGTTTGCATAGCATCCCATTGAAAGCTGATGTGCATGGCTCTTTCGCCACATAAATGCACACAAATGTAAGTCAATGCACATACAACAGCTATGCATCTAAAGATGGACAGCTGCATGCCACGTCTTCAAACACGTTAGTCTACACTGTGTACATCCACAGGAAAGCTTTTTAAAGGCCCCTGGTCCACCTAGATTCCCCCCTGTGCCCCCAATCAAATAAACTAGTGGGGCACAAAAAGGTTCTTTTTATTATATAGTGGAGTGCAGTCTCCCCTGACCTTAAGGAAAAAACACAGACCTTGAAATACAATTCTAAAAAGCCCAGATGTGCCATTTTCACATCCTGGGTCCTGATGTAGCTTGCAGTGAGTCCAGTTGTGGGGCAGAACTCAGGTCCCCTAAGCTCCTCATTACACAGATGCTTATTGGACCACTAAAAAGTAAATTAAGTAGCAAACTTTTTCGTGTGTCTGGATGAAATCCATTTCCTCAAGCTAAGCACACCTCTTCCTTCACGGATAGTGCAGAAAAACTGTAGGCAAAAGTCCAAAAATTAATGATACATATCTATGAAAGACCATCCCAGGTCTTCTTGAGGCTGGGCCTCCACACGCAGCCGCAGGCCACGATGCCTGAGGAGCGCCGGGAGTTGTAATCCAAGAACACAAAGTCACAGAGTTGCTGTCTAAAACTCCCACGGCCACTTACCAACGGTCCCGCTGGCTAACAGATCTGGGAGCACGTAGTCCCAAAGATCTGAAAAGCTAAAGGTTCCTCACCCTGATCTATTTTCAAGGATACACGAAGTGAACAGAAAAGTAGAAGGTGCTTCAACTATCTGTTTATTTTATTACATTCAAATAAGTCCTAGCTCCTCCTTTGTTTTTGAAATCCCCACAGTAGCATAGGATCGATAATAAAACAGCAGGAAAAAGAAAGGGGGGGGGGGAAAGGGGAAGGCCTTGAAGGACTAGCACCAATTTTGAAAAATACACGGCTCGTGCCGTCTATAAAACAATCTGTAAAAAAAATTAGCCATCAAAGGTAAAACTTCAGCTGCAAAAATTAGGATACCTTGTGTTGTTGTTTTTTAGAACATGTTTATTAAATGGGTTGCAGTTTCTAGAGGGACAGCAATTTATCAGTGAAAAGGCTGAGAAGTACTATCTAAAAGGACAACGTGAAGGGCTGAATATGTGAACACGATGCACTAAAAGGACACCAGCAGTGCATTTATACCTGTTTAATATTGTGTGTGTGTGTGTTTTCTTTTGCTTAACTGAATGATCAATCATTAGTACGCATGTCGTAAAGACAGCAACCAGGAAGTCTAAAAAAACACGATGGTTTCCCAATCTGTTCTTACGTAGTCTCTGTTGCACCTTCTTCCACCCCCTCTCCTTTCCTGCTGATCTTATTCATAGTTTCGCTATGACTTATTTGAACTGTCAGGAAGCTGAGCTGTTTACTCAACCGTCTAGAAGAAGGCTCCTGCAACACAGAATGCCTGCCCAACCTGGGAGCAGAAAGAAACAAACTCAAGACAGAGACACGACGACAGCAAGAAATGTCTCGGGGCAGAAATACAGATGACGCAACAGGATTCCAGCCCAGTGTTGCAAAAATTCTGTATAGCACGGAACCAGTACTGTCTGTCTCCAATAAATGAGGCTGCTCTAAGCAAAAAGGGAAAAGGACAAAACACACAAAGGCCAGTATTGCCTTTTCAACAAAAGTTTGCTTCTCAGACAGGAGGTGCTGTGTTTGAGATGCATGTATTTGAGCTCTGTCCTTCAACTGCTTAGGCACCAGCTCATTTAGCTTCCAACAAATGGCATCATGAATTGTCTGACTGGTTTCAATGGGTTACGCAACTCAAGAAAGCTGCTAAGTCCTACAATAAATAAGTTAGAAGAATTCTGTTGGGGAAAAATATGAAGATCCATCAAGTGCAACATTCAGATTTGCATAACAGTCAACTTCAGGTTTCGTTGAAGCTCACAAATGGGGTAAGAGAGCAACATTTTATTCCCAAGTATAGCCTGGTATTGGGTTGTACGTTGCTACTGAACATTAGGTTCCCTCTCTAAGGGCATCATGACTAACATTTATTTCTTCAGTATACGTATCCTGCTTCTTAGAGATATATCCTCATAAAGCAACTTACAGACAATAAACAACACTGGAAACCAGCATCAATAAATATACACATATAAACCCACTCTTTCAGAACTGAGGAAATTAAGCCAAGGTTTATGTCACTGAATGTGGAATATTAATGTTATCTACCTGTTTGAGAAAGGGCAGTTAGAACCAATCCATTTTACAGCTTTTTTTAAAGGCTTGCCTTAAAGATATGCTGCACAAAGAAGCAGGAAGTTCTAAAACTGAGGGGCCACCACTGAGAAAGCCCTGTCCCTTCTATATAGGGGCTTACAACCACGAGGCGCATGAGCAGAGCCCCTGACAACACTCTGTGTCACCTCCACACATCTATTCCCTCTCCTTACATTTAAGAGTGGCCACCTCTTGCCATATTTGGTGGCAGGTACTGCATAAAGTAGCTGGCTGGATAGCTCAGTGGAGCCAGAGGTTAGGAGTTCGATTCCCCACAGTGCCTCCTGGGAGAAAAGCCAGCCTGGGTAGCCTTGGGCAAGCTGCACAGTCCCAAGGTTGCCCCTAGAGAAAGGGAACGGGAAACCACTTCTGAATACTTGCTACCTAGCAAACCCATAACTCAGAATTTACTTGATGGCATATTATTGATCTAGATGTTGTTGTTATTGGAGTTGTAGTCCAACACATCTGGAAAGCCAAAAGTTCTTCTGTCTTCCGATACAGAATCCTCTCTTTTCTTAAAAATGAGACACTAAAGATGTGCATATTTGAGTGTTTTTGGACGACCCCTCCCAGAATTCCCAGCTCTGTAGTCCAGCAAACACAAATCTTCACATTTCTATCAGAGACTAGTCTAGGCGCCTTCTGCAACCAAAGCCCATGCTCTATGAATGAGCAGTGCCTTTTATCATACAAAGCCTGAAAGTTAACAGAAAGAAAGAACCATGTTGGATCCTAACCGATCTTATAGGGCTCTTGTGAAACAATTCATATCATTATATCTGTGAAGATTCTCCGTCATCCAGGTGAGGTTATCTGGAGGTTGAGTCACGGCCTCTGGACTTCTTTCTTATCAGGCTGAAACGTTTCACTACCTATCCAAGGCTGAAGGAGCTACTTGGATGAGTAGCAAAACGTTTCAACCTAATAAGAAAGAAGTCCAGTGGCCATGACTCAACCTCCAGTTCATATCATTCTTCTTCTCCGTGTTCCCACTTGCCCTGAGTCCTGCATATGCGGTGGGGTCACATCTAAGTAAATTTCTTACAAAGAACGTAAAGCTAGTCTTGTAGTTAACACTGGTTTCCTCATACCTATGCACCACACCCAGTTTCCTAGAACAGTGCAATTAAGATGCTTTTAAAGTCATATCAATGGCTATTTCTGTTTTCCCTTAGGCCAATCTTCTGGCCTTCTATCTCAGAAAACACACCCATAGTTCAGTTTACAAACTGCTATTCTTCTATTTGGAAATATGTATATTTGTTGAAAGCTGCAAACAAATTTAATCCCCTCTCTGCCCCCACCCCACAATAATCTGTGGTTTGGCATTAACTGATTAACTGTTGTGCCTGACCCCCAGAAGATGAAGGCAGGCTTTGCAGATGAAAAAAAAAAAAGAGAGAGAGAGAGAGCCATTTTCTGACCCAATTCTCTCAATTAGGCACAGGGATCAAAGCCCAGTCGAGGTATTTTAGGATGTGGGGATTAGCCTGTGTTCTCCAGCCAGCCCACAGTCAAAATTTCAACAGCTAAATAGGGCCTTGCCAGGTCATCTGTGCAAGTGGGTGCGGGCAAGGGGCTGCCAAGAGTCGGTATGGCAAGTCATTGTGATGATGCATTTGTCTCCAATTATCACAACCAATCTGGGCCAATCCTAATTAGAAGTGGCGTGTGAAACAAGAAAAGGAATTAATTGCACAAGGTGCGTACCAATAAAAAGTTTCATGAACTTGAACCAGAATTCACCCACAGTTGTTTTTAGCACAAAAATATGCAATGATTAATTATTTATCTTTAAAAATGCTAATCTTGATTACAATCATTTTGTTGTTGCAGTCCCATCAAGTCAAAACCTACTTGTAATCACCCTAAAAGGGATTTCAAGGTAATTGAGGTCTTTAAGGAGTGACTTTACTAGTTCCACTGCCTCTTCTAGTGAGTTTCCATGGCCAAGTGGGGATTCAAACACTATTCTCCAGAGTCTTAGTTCATCACTCTATCCACAACACCATACTGGGAATCAAATACAACAATGTGCTGTCAAGTCAATTCTGACTTACGGCAACCCATTTCAGACTTTCCCAGTTAGAAGTGGTTGACCAGTCCCTTCTCCTGAAACTCTGCAGCTCGCCCAAGGCCACATAGGCTGGCTCTATTTGCAGGAGGCCCAGTGGGGGAATCGAACCCCCAACCTCTGACTCTGCAGCCAGAGACCTAAACTTCTGAGCTATCCAGCCAGCTATGCATCACTGTAGATAAAAAAAACTTGTTTATCAGAGTGGTTAAGAGACTGAACCAAGAATGAGAAAATCACTAGTGTAAATCCCACTCACCAACTCACTAGTACTACATAGTGCACTATTGCTCTCTCAGCCCATCTTCTCCACCTCCCACCTGAAATTTGCAGGGTAATATTATAAGGTTGTTGTAAAGTAAGGGCAGGAAATAGATAACACATATGAACAACTGATACACTCTGTGAAATAACTGGCCGGAATCCACTTACGTAAGTACATCAAGATGAGCCTATCACCATATATTTCGGTACTGAATTGCAGTACGTTAGGAAGTCAACCTTGGCATTTCTTCACACGGTCCGAGTCCTGTGACTCAGGTGCAACAGAAACACAACGGTCAATTCCTTAACTAGGGGCAACTGGCGGCTGAGATTCGCACCAATGGACTTAATGCTGGCAGGCATTAAGTAATAGGATTCTTGCCAATATTATTATAGCTGTCGCCTGGTTTTCAGACATGGCCGGGTCACTGGGTGGTTCACCACAAGAAAAATGCATTACAAAATCCAGACAAAGACAGTCATTCCAAGAAATAAGCAAACACATAAATATAGATAAAAGAACTGTGCAAGGAACAAAGGATAGGCTAAACTGTCTACTTCCCAAAATGTTTCTGATTTCAAGCCAATGCAGACAATGAACTCTCTCTTTCTTTTCTACCCATTTCTCCCACATCCTCCTTCTCCCTCTTCTTTCTCCTAACTTATTTTCCCTGTTCCTTAACACACTGCCTTTTCAGTATTGTTCCTTCAGCGCCTGAATTCTCTGCCTTTATAACTTTAACACCTTTTCCTAGTTCTCGTCTGCGCCAAAGGCTGAGGATCCAACATCTTCCATGGGGCTTTTGTCCCAGTCAGACAACTTCCACCACTTTCAGAGAACCTGCACTGGAAAGTGAGGAGTTGGAATGTTGCTGCCCATTCTGTGTAATCATTTTCAATGTAGCTGGTCACAGTCGGAGCACTCCTTGCCACCAGGCAGGTAACAGCTCTTACTGGGACACCAGCAATTGGCTAAATTTTCATTTATTTTAGACTTCTACTTCCTCTTGAAAGCATAAAACCAAGTCAGACTTCCTCCTTAAAAAAAAATCCAGCTCAGTGTGTGTTATTGAGACCATAAGTGCCAGTTAATGAGAAAGGGGTGGACTATCAAGGTAACCTGTAGCTATTCTCCTCTGTGAATCTCTGTACTTCTACCACTGTAGCAAAAGGAATTTTGCTAGAAATTTAAAACTCTGCAATAGTTATCTACCCACAATACTGTTGTGCTGTGTTTCTCACTCTCTCTCTTTCTCTCAGACATACACACACACATTTCTGAATGGTAATACTCGTACTGCACACCACAGGAGAAAAATCCATTCATTGTATAATACAAGGACTGGATTCAACACAGATCCCTGGAGAAGACTCTGAATTTCCCCCCATGAATCACAATGTTCACACACTGCTACAATGAACTGTGTCCAGCTGTCAGTACCTGTCTCCCAGACACAATAACTAATTCATTCTTTTGCCACAAAGGGATGTTGTTTGCTCCATCTTCATTTAGGGTAGTTCTTCCAAACAAAGAAATCACAAAGAAGCAACCCATGAACGGGACAGCTAGAGCTTCTCCCGTGCTCTGCAACTCAAGGTTGAAACCAAATTGGATGAGAATCATGGTTAGAACGGCTGGCATTTTCTCAGGGTTTAAGCCTCCAGACTGATCAGCAAATTGGATTCTAGTATCTCAGAGAAGTGGGAGGCACATGCAGAGGGCTCTTCGGATTAGTGTTTCACATTCAATATTAAGATTGATAAGAAGATTTGTAAGGGCCACAATATCACATTCCCTCCGACGTCAGGGCCAAAACCAAGACCAGGGCGTGGGCCCTTGTGAAGAGGCAGAGGTCCATGGGAACAGGCTAGATATGCTTCTGGATCAGTCAATTCTACAAAGAAATTACAAGGTTCTTCCTTCTGGCTTTACTTCCAATGGCATGATGGCCCCATATCTAGGTACCCACCAGTGCTCTCCTCAGCCCCTGTCCCCCTTGCTTTGTGGATTTTTGGTGAACTAATTTTGCACAAGTAACACACACGGACAAAACACCTTCTTGGTAAGCCAGTAAACTAGGTACCAACTGGCAAGAGGTGGAGATGGACACTCAGTCTGTAAAGCATGTTGGCTTCACAATGGACCCATCTGAGAAAATTAAGGCTGACATTCACTCTCCTTAAGATGCAATGCTAGCTGGCTGGATAGCTCAGTGGTTTAAGTATCTGGCTGCAGAGCTATAGGTTTGGAGTTCGATTCCCCACTGTGCCTCCATGGAGAAGAGCCAGCCTGGGTGGCCTTGGGCAAGCTGCACAGTCCCAGGGCACCCCCAGAAGAAGGGAATGGTCATCCACTTCTGAGTACTCTCCATCTAGAAAACTCTGAAAAGGGTTGCCATAAGCTAGAATTGACATGAATTATTTATTTAAAATGGTATGCTAGACCTTTCAGCAGATATCTGAAGTTCCTACAAATCAACCACCTCTTGCAACAGAAACCACATCTCTGATCCATCTCTCTTTCTCCAGGCTTTCAAGTTGGATGAAATTATTGACCAAATCAGGCCATCACAGCTGGTGGTTCTCAGAACTCATAAGGTCCATAGTAGAAACTGACGCTCACCATTCAATGTTAACAAAAGGACTCCTTGACATATTGGGAGGTGAGTGAATGTCATGGACCATTTTTGTGAGTGGGGACGTCTTCCTGAAAAACTCAATTCTAAAGCACAGAAAATGCTGGAGCAAGCAGCCATCTTGTGCAACCTTTCGAAATCACAGGAAATCACCAAGTATCCTGTGGTCACATGCGTGGTTTTCCATTTCAAACAAAACACTTCAATGGAAGTCTTATTTTTTTACGCAAGAAGCCACGGTGTGTGAGTACTTTGTTTTTCCCCTCTTGGCCAGAAACAGTACCAATCAGCTCATTTTAAAAATGCATTCAAACAATAATACAACGTTCCTTTCCCAAATGGAAGTAATTACATTTATTTATTATGAAGAACAATATTATAGTTTCATCCTTGGGAAGCTAGGAACCAGAGACGGCAAATGTCAGTGTTACGAATAAATTGTTGAAGACAATGCATTTGTTAATATTAAAACATGAAGACAAAATCTTGAAGAGAGGCAGTCTTGATAAAGGAGAAGATGTTTCTTCTCCCTTGAGGAAACATCTTCCGTTTTTCAATTTCCCCCCCCAACGATCTTTGATTACAGCAGTGTTTTATTGTTTCATTTGTTTTAATTGACTTCTAAAGATGTTAGATATGCATTTTTTCTGTGCAAGGGCAGAATTACAATGGAATAAAACAAAACACATCGATGTGTGACATATTGCAGTTCATTGGCTAGCATGCTGTTGTAGATTTACACCTGAGTAACTAGCACTGGCACATGACTAGCAATGTAAGTGCCAATATGTCAATTGGCAATTTATACAGTTCCACGTACATTAGGATAAATCTGCAATAGGATCCTGGCCACTGATTCTAATTTGGTTTGTATGCAGGGGGGGAGAGATTTGGTGCTGTTGCTGGGCCACGGTGAGTCAGAGACACCTGCTGATCCAGCAGCCCCCACTATGAAATTTACCCGGATACCCTCTTTTATCTTCCCACTGCCCCTGCTGTAGAGGCTGTGTGGTTATGAAAATCTCAGAGACACAGAGAAGCATCTCTCTGTGACATCACGGGTGACCCGACACCCATGTCTCCCACACTCCCTGTAATTAAACTTTCCCAAGAATTTCAATGGGTGGTTTTGTTTTGTTTTTTAAATAAGGTCCTTGAATTCCATCTTGAACACTCATCCTTCTTAATCTGAAGCAAAAGCTATTTGGGTTAGATTCCCATTCAATGCTGCAAATGGTGCTCAGATCCAAAGCTTGTTTTCTCTTTCCACAAAGAAGCTTTGGTTCCCATAATCTAAACAAGGGGTGGGTGGTGGGGTGGTTGGAATGAGGGCCTGTGGCATTTCAGATGTTGATGAATTACTCATCTCACACCAATGGGCAGGCTGATGGGAACCGGAGTCCGACACACCAAGCACCACAGGTTTCCCAACCTTGGCTGACAAACTGAAGAGTTAAATGGTATCTCTCGGGGTATGCGGAGGACTCCCAACTCCCATCGGCCCCAGGGAGCACGAAAAACTGTCAAGGGCAATAATGGTAGCAGTCTAAGAGCAACGGGTGGGTGATATCTTTCCCAAAGCTGTAATGTTTTAATGAATTATAAGAGAAACATGCTAAAATTCTGAAAGCAAACACACACACACACAGAGAGAGACCCAGCATTAAACCTTCTCTTTAAAACATTAACCTGTTCCAATACTTTCAAAATTTCTAATCTCAGTAAGTGAGAAAGACAGAAAGCATTGCTGACATTTTGCTTTGTCAAAATTCCCCAATGGCTCCTATCTCAAACACATCCGCTCATTTTCCATATAAGAGGGAGTGGGGAGGAGGGAATATTACTGGGTTTACGTTTTCCAGCACCTGGAAGGCGATTTTGAAGGCCCCACCTTGTGCTACCCTGAGATGCCAAGAGACCAGAATCACATCCCACTTTCAGCAGCATCCTTGTCAGGTGTGTGTTTCCCACATGCCTGCCCCTCTCTCTGCCCCACTGGTCTCTGGAGACCCAAAGGAAAATCAAGAGTGCGGAGGAACTTTGCAATTAACACTCCCTAACGACTTCAACAGAAACCAAAAGACGTCAGCACAGCGAGTTTTCCTACCCCTTTTCCCCCAACGGAAAGGCAACGATGGCTTAGGCTACAGCAACTACATTATAAGTAATTAGAAGGTTGCTGATGTTTGGTTTCTTTCTTTGTTTGTAAGGAGGCAGCAAATCCAAATTTTAAAGCAGGGCGATTGGGTGATTCAAGCAATGCTGGGGCTTCATGGCTTTAACCCATGAAGAGGGGGATAGCCCCAAGCCATGGGGTTAAAGGTGAGTGCAGGCAAGCCCTAGGAAAAGACAATAGGGGAAAAAGAATTGTGACAGCTCCCCGCCAGCCAACGACTATCTCAAATGACAGGATAAAGCTCACCAGCGGCTTTTATAGCTGTTAATGGCACGTGATTGGCTCTTTGCCCTCACCTGATCCCAGGAGCCAGAACCATGAACTATCCACAGTTACCTCCTCCAACCAGCAGGTGGTGGTACAGGGAGGAAGACAATCAGCAAATAATCAACAGAGTTCCAACGAATTGCAAATTCAGGCCAGGATAAACGGAATCAGATCTGATGTAGTTCAGCACAACTGACATATAACAAAAATCACATTGTGCAGTGTAATGGAAAACACAGTTGGCTGACTGAGAATTCTCTGGAAATCTCCAGTGGTATAAATGGTAAATTTGAATGTGCAGATGCTCATCAAGCTAGTTGCCATCTCCTTCCCCCAAAATGCAGACTGCTGGATGGGTTCATATCAACAAAGGAGGAAGAGATATTTTGTAAGGCTAATGGCTCTTAATGACCCGTTCAAGAACAAACTAACCTCAAATACTTTACATTACAACAGGTATAGATTAAAACAAGATGGCTCCTGAAACAACGAGATCCAAGGCCACCCAAGACCTTTCAGGACTGAGCCAAGTTGCCTCTTTGCTTTCCTTGCTTCACAAAGCTGTTGTGAGGATAAAACTGGAAAAGCGGAGGGCTACGTATGACAGCTTGAGTAGAGAGGGCTGCATATAAACGTTACTACTAAACTGATTTAAAGCAGAACTAGATTGGGCATTTGCTATGGCAAACCTTCAGCCGAACTTTCTTTGTAATTATGAATTTTGACAAACTTTTAAATTATTATTTTAAAAGGAGCCAGGCAACAGGCGAACACCTGCCTTTTCCAGCATTAAGGCCTTTAGGCAACCACAGCTTAAAGACCAGCATTGAAATGTAAATGTCAACACTGCTGGGCCTTATCTTTTCATCTGTTTAAGACATGCTGTGCTTTTAGACTATATATTTTGCATCGGCACGCCAACCCTCCCTTACCTCCTCTCCTCCATGTGGCCTGGCCTTAGCAACAAAGCTAGACTTTTGTTTGGAAACCACATCCACTGGGGGAAATATGATCAAACTCCAACACAAAGCTAACGGTTGGTCTAAGGCGGCAGCAACGGTGCCATGAACTGTGCTTTTGTCATATTTTGATTAAGAACAGGATACTGCACCCTCCTCGGTTGGGAGGAGATTAATGGTCGGAAATACACAATGCTCAGGGTTTCCTGCCAAGATGGGTACCGGCTTTTCAAGAAGCAAGAACCGGCCAAGGGAGTCGGTCCAATGCTGCCCAGCTCTGGAGCTGCTGGATCCAAAGTTTGGAAAACGTTCTCACGCCTTTCTATTTCCCCATAAAAGCAGAACAGCTGGCCCTTCGCCTGACTTTCTCCCCTCCCCTCCTTTCTAGAGTTCTTTTCGGGGGGGGGGGAGGGGAAATACTTATTTGGACTACAATGCCCCAAATCCTGGCCATTCTCCTACCTCTTCTCCTTGCTGACACATCCATCGCCCTCATCAACTGTTGCAAACGAAAGGAAAGCGCACACCACTAAGACTGCAGGAGAAGGTCCATTCATCATGAATCTTTTCCCCACTGCATGTGCTGGGGATAATGGGAAATGTAATCCAGCACTTTTGGAGGGCCCAAGCTTGGGGGAAGGCTGGATCAGAGTAAGAGTTTAAGAACCTTTTAATCCATTTCTTAGGTAAGTGACTGGCGGTAGCTGGTCATTTTTCTTTTGTTTCGGTTTGCCTGCCTTTGGCCCGGAGAGGTGTAGCTGTATAGAAAAAGAGGTGGTCATAGGTTTCCCCTCAGGAGATGCATTCTCCCTTCTTTCAGACATCAAGGAAAGCCTCTTGTAAGATTGTTTCCTACTCCAACGTCTGTGTGCGTCATCCAACTGTAAATATACGCATGCAAGTACACACATTTTCAAAACAAGCAGCCAGAACCCATCAAGGCGTTGTCCAATGGCTGCCTAGTGAAGGAGTTGCTGGATCCAAAGTTGGAAAATACAGGTCTATTCTTGTTCAGTGGATAAGTGAGGAAAGCAGCCTTCCTTGGCTTGGTGCCCTCCGGATGAGTTGAAACCTATAACTCCCATAAAGCTCTGGAGAACGTCAGAGGCCCAACCGGATTAGACCCATTAAAATGGATACATTACAGTGATGTACATTCCATGTATTTCAACGGGCCTACTATCTTCAGCCTAATAATAATTACATGCCATCAAGTCAATTCTGAATTATGGCGATCCTTTCCAGGTAGAGAGTACTCGGAAGTGGTTTGCCATCCCCTTCTTCTGAGGGTGCCCTGGGACTGTGCAGGTTGCCCAAGGCCACACAGGCTCGCTCTACTTGCAAGAGGCACAGTGGGGAATCGAACACCTAACCTCTGGCTCCGTGCCACTCTGATTTACAGTGACCCTTTTCAGGGTTTTCCAGGTAGAGAATATGGAGAAGTGGTTTCCCATCCCCTTCTTCTGGGGGTGCCCTGGGACTGAGCAGCTTGCCCAAGGCCAACTAGGCTGGCTTTTCTTCCCCACAAGACACAGAGAGTAACTCACGCTCCGGTACTCCTCCTGACTTAGCTGTCCAGCCAACATCCAGCCCTAATACGTAGTCTAAATCAATGACTCAGCTAACCAGCAATCCCACATAAAACCGCCAGTAAGATGAGGGCGGATGGCTTGCTCTCTTAGGAAAAACTGCCCTGCATCTGCTCCATAACAGGCTAGCTGTAACTCAGGGCACATGGCGCCTTCGTAAAATCTGGTTGTGCAACTCTGATGCGGGCCGTATTGATGTCATTCAACCATAGAATTGTTATCTGACTAACCGCCTGCCTGTTAACCATCTCAATTGATTATGCCATTACACTGAAACAGACATGCCCATTTTAAAAAACTGTGAACTATGGTGCAGTTTGGAGAAGCAAGCAAATCAGGAGCAATTTTTTTAAAAAATGTGACTGGTTACTGCTAAACCATGAGTTAAAAATGTGCCAACCCTGTGAACTCAGTGATTCTACAAAAATCCTTAGTGCAAAGTGAAGATGACCTAACCAGGATGGGAGCTGGCTGGGAAATCCTGGTAGTAGTAGTAGTAGTAGTAGTAGTAGTAGTAGTAGTAGTAGTAGTAGTAGTAGTAGTAGTAGTAGTAGTAGTAGTAGTAGTAGTAGTAGTATTTTCACATTTTTCCTGCTCACATTTATATCCCTTCTTTTCTCAGAGGAGCTCAGGATCATGTTCACCACCTTAGATTCCGGCGAAACAATAAACAAACATAGAATGGCTGGACACACACCCTAAAGGTATACGATAGTAATTGTGTTCCAGTAAGTCATTTCTGGCTTATAGGAACCTTCCCAGAATTTTCTTGGTCTCAAGTACTCAGAAGTGAGAGATATATCAGGTCCTCCTTCTGCTGGTGCTGCGGGACGGACATGCAGCTTAACCACAGTAGGGCATGCGACCACATCGGCCACATGTGCTCTGGCTGACCCCGTTCCCAGGGAAGTACAGTGGGGATTCGCACTCCTGACTCAGGCCATCCATCTCTCCGATCTAGACCAGCTCTCCTCCATGCCTATGTACAACGGCTATGTTCGGGGCAGAAGTGTCAAGATTGCTTTGCCCTTCGGATCTGTAAATAACGGACAAAAATCCTTATGCTGTCAACTGTGCCTGTGCCAACTTTGTTGTTCATAAATAAGGAAGCAAGTATTGAGGCAAGGGAGGGTGCCAGAGCCTGATTGCCTCCCCCCCCCCTAAATATTGTTCCAAATATTTAATTTGTAAGAATGGCGTGTGTGTCTTTTTGAAAAGAATCCCCTCTTCCAGCCACTCATCTTTATTCTCCTATTCCAGGAAGTTGCTTCACTTCTAGTAAGTGTTGCAATTTAAATTTTAAACAGAAGCAAGAGTGCAGCATAAACTTGCATCTATGTCATTTCCTGTAAGCAACTATTTGCTTAACCAAAAACCAAACCAAAAATCATCTTTTGTGCTGACAAATGGTCCCTGCCACGTTAACCACAAAAGGAGAAAACCTTTAGCATATCATCATCATCATCATCATCATCCCTGGCTGTCTATGATAAAAGCCAGCACGTTATTCTAAATAGTTTCTTTCAGGAAACAAGTTACAATAGTGACTTGGGTCATTTTATTTCCATTTCCTTCCTGAGAAACTAAAGATTGCAGACCAAGAAAGGGGGGGAAAAGGATAATTTCATTAACACATTCAAAGCCTGTTTGACCAGTTCTCACACTTTCTGCCTTTGGAGAAAGTGTGAGAACTTTCTGTACGGCAAAGGTTTTGGCCTTCAGCTTTCAGAAGCTCTCAGCCATCCTGGCTATTAATAAAAGATTGTAGGAGTCTTATTAATTCAAAACCTCTAGAGAACTAGAGGTTCCCCACTCCTGGTGGAGGGTTCTTCTTTGGGGCTTGCTTATTTATTTATTTATTTAAAATATTTACATGCCGACTTTCTCCTAAAGGCTCCAAGGCAGCTTACGGTATTAAAAGAAACAAAATTAAAAGCTAAATACATTATTGCAATATTAAGCATCTAACAGATATTAAAAGTCATAAGAGCAATATTAAAAACACAAGTAAAACACAAAATAAAATTATCTCTTTTTAAAATATCCCCTTGGTCAACCAGCCATTTAAAAGAAGGCCTGCCTGTAGAGAAAGGTCATCACCTGCTTATGGAAGGACAGCAAAGATGGGGCCAGGCTGGCCTCCAGTGGGAGGGAGTTCCAGAGTCTGGGAGCAGCCACAGAGAAGGCCCCCACCCGTATCCCCACCAAGGGGGTGGGACTGAGAAGAAAGCCTCTCCTGATGATCTTAACACCCAGGCAGTTCATAAAGTGAGATCCAGTCTTTGAGATAGCTTGGACATTAAGCTTTAGAGGTTAAAACCAACATTTTGAATTGTGCCCAAAAATGGACCGTCAGCCAGTGGAGCTGCTGTAATAGAGGGGATATGTCGTCCCTAGTCAACAATCTGGTTGCTGAGTTTTGGATCCACTGAAGTTTCCAAACACTTTCCAAAGGCAACCCCATGTAGAGCATGTTACGGTAATCCAACCAGGATATAAGTAAGGCATGTGTCACCATGCCCAGATCAGACATGTCCAAGAACGGGTGCTGCTACAGCATTAGTTTTAGCTGTGCAAATGCTTTCCTGGCCACCAGTGAATCCTGGGCATCCAGGCTCAGAGATGAATCCAGGATCACCCCCAAGCTGTGCACCTGTGTTTTCAGAGCAAGTGTAACCCCATCCAGCACAGGCTGCAACCCTATTCCCTGATTTGCTTTTCAACTGACCAGGAGCACCTCTGTCTTGTCTGGATTAAGTTTCAGTTTATTCGCCCTCATCCAGTCCATGACTGACACCAGACACTGATTTAGAACCGAAACAGCTTCCTTGGATTTAGATGGGAAGGAGAGGTAGAGTTAGGTGTCATCAGCATACTAGTGACACCAAACCCTAAAACTCTGGACAACCTCTCCAGCGGTTTCATGTAGATGTTAAATAGCACAGGGGACAAAACAGATCCCTGAGGGACACCACAAGCCAATGGCCAGGGTGTTGAACAGAGTCCCACCAAGACCACCTTCTGGGTTGTTCTCCTCTCCAAGAAGGACCAGAGCGACTGTAAAACAGTGCCTCCAAGTCTCATCCCAGAGAGATGGCCCAGAAGGATACCATGGTCGATGGGATCGAAAGCTGCTGAGAGGTCCAGCAGAACCAACAGGGACACACTCCCCGCATCCAGTTCCCAGAATAGGGGGACTCATCCACCAAGATGACTAAAGCAGTCTCCATCCCATAACCAGACCTGAAGCCTGATTGAAACGGATCTTGATCATCTGTCTCGTCTAGGAACCCCTGGAGCTAAGCCACGACTCATTCTGGTACCTTACCCAGGAATGGAATATTAGATAATGGCCGTAATTCTTCAATACCATGGAATCCAAAGAGGGCTTTTTCAACAATGGCCTTATTTTTGTCTCCTTTACGTTTGCTGGGCTCTTACCCTGCTGCAAGGAAGCATTCACCAGCCTTCCCACCCACCAGTTCCTCTTGGGCAGCTTTTATAAGCCAGAAAGGGAAGGGACCCGACAGACATGTGGTAGCTTTCTCTTCTCCAAGGATTCACATCCTCAGGCTGCAAAACCTACGGAGGAAAGCTTAGGTAAACATTTGCTCCCTTCTAAAGCCAGACTTTGCTTCTTTCTTATTTGCATACAAGCTTGAATGGATTCCATATCCCAGTAACAAAGAGACCTCAAGAGAAATAAAAATGGGGCTGAGTGTGTGCCCAAGGGTCATTAACTCACGGCTTGTCAAAGGGTGTGACAGCTATGCCAGGGTGTGAAGGGCATGGCTGGATTAAGGAGTGCAGTGGGGAGATGTAAACAGGAGTCTGAAAAGCTATAAAAAAACAAAAGGGAGGGGCAGACAAGGATTCAGGCAAATAAAAGAGTAAGGATGCAATGAGACAAACAAATCGGAGAGGTCAGTCCTTAGCTACCTGCCTCTTCCTGCTTCCTCTTTGGAGCCTGCCGGAGGTGGACCAAAAGGAAAACTAGCGGCTTATCAATGTGTCTGCATTCGAAAGCCAGGGGGCTTTTCCTAAGAATGAGTGAGGCTTAGTCAGTTGTAGACTACTCACTTGGAGTGCAGAGGATCCCCCAGTCCAAACCCCATCACCTATGTACCTACACCTACATGAGCTTCTATAAAATAGCAAGAACATGATAGCCAGAGGGCCCTGTAGAAAGCCATGCTTTAAAAACCAGCACATTTGGTGCTTACAAAGCTATTCCTTGGAGCCCTGCAGAAACATCTAGCAGTTTTGCACGGTCCATGTTATGATGGGTAGATGGATAGATGGCCAGAGAGGGAGGCAGATGGATAGAAAAATGAATGGGCAGACAGACCCACGCAAGAGTCAAAATCTTTTTTTAAAAAAATCTATAGGGACGTTTATTTTGAATACCTCTCATTACAATAATCTGAGCCCAGTCTGCAAAAAAAAAAAAAAGAAAAAAAAGGGGGGGGGTCATCATCGTCATCATAGAACTGCAGAGCTGGAAGGGACTCTATGGATCATCACATCCAGCCCGTCAAGGAGGCCCACTGACGAATCGAACTCTCAACCTCTGGCTCTGCAGCCAGAGACCTAAACCACTGACCAATCCAGCAGTTCATGTCATGGAAAGCTGTCCAATAATATTTTAAAATACATAAATAAGAGGCAACATAGTGTGTGTTAGCCAGAGACCTAAACGTTTGCCATAATTCAGTTAATGAACAGGAGATTGTTTAGGGTAGAATAAATAATGTGAAGAGCTAAGTGTGAGGAGGGAGGGGCAAGAGTAACTTTTTGAATAGAATATTTCAGAAGTCTTGAAATCCTTTGTGAGTGTAGCCTGAGATTTATCACATTCTTGTCTCCCTTGAAGAGAAAGCCTATAATAGCAGCAGGCTGTATGAGAGACCCAGTTCTGGAATATTTTTAAAACGACAGTCCTCTTTGGACAAATGTGGGCAGAAGGCAAGTTTCTGATAGAACTGTAAAACTAACCTGAAAAGTTATTATTCTAAAAAATGAAATCTTCATCTGGGTTGTAAATATTAAGGGTACAACAACCAACAAGAATGAGAGCCTTCAGGTAGAAAACCATAATTTAAGTCAAGGCTTGCTGACTCGTGATTTCAGCTGTTTTAAATCAATTTGATTCAAACCGAATCCACCCCGATGACGGCCATTTTCAAAGGAACAGAAGAGGGTAGCATGGTAGAGGTGTCACTGGCCACAGCTTAGACACTGATTTTTCTTCTTTGTTTCTCTGCCTGGCTTTTGCTCCTTAGCAAACGGGTTGGACCCAACTTTTTAAATGCTATCCAAGGAACCTGGTGCGTTGGCCCTCTCTATAGCAGGCTAGAAGCCAGTACTGCCTGTTTCGAACCACCACTACCTTTCAGGAAAACTTACAACCCTCTGTCGGGGGGGGCCCCACCAACAGATCACTCCACTTGACTCTTAAGAAAGAGCAAGCTCTGACAGATGATGACAGGAACGTGGTGAAACAAGAACCACTGAGAAAAAAGGAGGATTCATTCCCCTGTTCACAGGCAACTCGGAGTCTGGAGGAATACAATGGGGGGGGGGGGGAAGAGAGAATGAATAAACCCCAAGGGGTTAAAACTCCGAAGCTCAACCTAGTTAAAAACTGCGGTGCCTATGGGTCAATGAAGGTGACCAAAAGTTGAAAAATGCCAGGGGAAAAACAACTCGCAACTGGACCATGATTTGTGCCAACCATGTGTTGAAACACTCTTGTACACTTAACATTTTAGTTTTGTTTCAAAGTGCTGCTTGCAGGCATGATGAGCACATTAGATCAGCATCAGAAACAGCTAATTTTGCTGCATGATAGTATCCCTAGCTGGCTGGCTTTTTCAGTGGTTTAGGTATCTGGCTGTGGCTTGGGAGCTGGGGCTTGGGAGTTCGATTCCCCCACTGTGCCTCCTGGGAGTAGAGGCAGCCTGGGTGGCCATGGGCAAGCTGCACAGTCGTCCCAGGGCGCGCCCCCAGAAGAAGGGAATCGGAAACCATTGCTGACTATTCTCTACCTGGAAGACCCTGATAAGTCAGAATTGGGTTGACGGCACATGAACTTGAGAGGATCTGTCACTATCGTCCTGCTGGATAGCTCAGTGGTTTAGGCATCTGATTTGGGAGTTCAATTCCCCGCTGTGCCTCCTTGACAAGGACTGGACTCGATGATCCACACATCATCTGGAGCTGGGTCCCCTTCCAGCTCTGCCCTTCTAAGATGGTGATTTATGCTGACATTTATTTATTTATTTATTTATTTATTTAGTAGTTTCAGGGACTACGATAGCAGACAAGATGCAAGTTCTACGGGTGGGGGGGGGGGGAAGCATTTTGAAGAAATGCACACTGTAGTTCCTGCCTAATACTCTGCTGCCCACCCTCCCTATCTTCATCCTCTCCCCCACACCCTCGGCTGCCTTTTGTTATGGCTGTTCTGCAAAAAAGAAAAAGAAAGAAGAAGAAAAAAGCAGGGGGGGGGAAAGCTAGACATGAAATGAGCTGGACATGAAAACAATCTATGCAAACCAAAAAAAAAAGAAAAAAAAGAAAAAAACCAGAAATAAACAGCCACCATTGGGGATATTGTAACCAGAATAGTCAAGGCGATTTACTGTTTACACCCCACTTCTCAGAAATACAAAAGGTTCATTTATCCTATGAGAGTGCACAGCATAAAATGAGAAGAAAACAGAAAAGAGCTGGAATATATTAAAAGACAACAGTTGTGTTTGCTATTTTTACACGCATTTACAAAAATGCATTTTAAAGGATGAACTAAGAAGCAGGGTGGATTTGATTTAAATTTCAAACTGATTTAAATCACAATTTAAATTTTAAAAATTTGATTTTTGGATGATTTAAATTTTAAAAATGATTTTTTTGAAAAAACTTAAATTGTGATTTAAATCAATCTGATTTTTTTTAGAAATCATTGATTTTTATCCACTCTGCTAAGAGGGAGGCTACATATCTGGGTAAGAGAGAAGAAACAGAGCTTGGGAGCCATACTTTTTCTATTACAGTTCCCAGAAACCTCCCAGATAGCACAGACATGTAAAATAAATAAGTTATATTTTCCAAGCTCTGGGAAGAAACACTGAAGAAGAGTTCTGAAGGCAAAATCTGCTGGGCTCCAGGTTATTTTCCCAGGGTTGTCATGGGATGTTTTGAAGTGTGGAACACTCATCTGGACAGTCCTCCCTGGCCTTGCTGGGAGAATCCAAACATTATGACAGCTGGGTTGACCCCTATGGGTGAACCTCTGCAAGAGGAACGGGTCTTTTGTAAAGCCAACGGACCCTAACTATCCCTCCATGACCAAGCCACCCACAGATACTTCTGTATGTACTTCCATAAGAATAGTTCACACTAATATTTTATTGCTGGCAAAGTTCACTTGCCTCTCTCAGCGGCTGCAGTGATTACAATAAGCTCAGAGGGAAGCAGGAAGACTGGCAGATGAGTCCGCTTGAAGAAAATCATTGCACTTGGACCATTCCAGCCCACATTCCGCTAAACCACGAGACCTCCTCCTGTATTTTTATATATATAAATCTTCACAACCACTCTGCCAGGTAGGAGGATCAGGGAACAGCTGTCATCTAAGTGAGCTTTGGTTTGGAAAGAGCGTCGAAGCCACGTCTCCCTCGACCTCAAACCCAACACTTACTGCCTCCACCACACATTTCTCTCTTTCTAATCCTCTGTGAATCACAGATGATTCACCCTCCAGATTCAAAACCAGCCCTTCAGTCAGGGTCAGAGAGGCCGCTGGATCGGAGCAGCAGAAGGGAAGCCAGGCACGTTGGCCAAGCACCTTTCCAAACTGGGTGGATGATTAACCTGCAGGAGCAGATGCCAGGTGGGGAAGAGAGAAAGAGCCCAGGGCTCAAATTTGGTTCTTACAGGTCTTGCAGGCAGCTGCGAAGGCAAGAAACCCACCCAGGCCAGCCCTCTCCACCACAGTAACACAATACATCTTTCTATTTATTTACTTAGAATGTTTTTACCCTGCCTTTCTCCTTAAGAAGGACCCCAAGGTGGTTTGCATCCTTAAGAGACAACATTTAAAGCTAAAAACAGTCGGTATACAATTATTTAAAAAGGATCAAATAAATGCCATGCTAAACGACATTAAACAAAAGCAATAGCAAAAACACATTCAAAGCAACAAGGCACAACCATCCGGTTAAAAATCTCACTTAAGGCAGCAAGTTATTAAGCGAAAGCCTGCCTGAAGAGAAAGGTCTTTGCCTGCTTGTAGAAGGACAGCCAAGATGGGGCCAAGCCTGGCCTCCAGTGGGAGGGAGTTCCAAAGTCTGGGAGCAGCCACAGAGAAGGCCCTCTCCCGGGTCCCCACCAGACACACCCGTGAGATCCAACAGGCAGACTGGCTTCATATCAGCCAAAGGCTCATGGATTCAGCATCCTTTAAAAAAAAAAAAAATTCCCTCTCTGGACAATCCTGAGACCCATTTATATATCTATTAGCTTGTTCATTACAGTTATATGCCACTTGTCTTCTAATGAGCTCACACAATATTCTGGCCTCTTCTTCTCCCTACTTTCACCTTCACAACACCTCTGTGAGGAAGCCCACACTGAGAGAAAGAGTGAGCGATTGTGAGAGAGAGGCTGGCCCAAGATCAATCACAAAGGGAGTTTCAAGACTCAGTGAGGACTAGAGCCTTAATCTCCCATCCGTTAGCAAAAGATATTCAGATATACGTCTCCTGATACTGGAGGTAATATATAGTTATCACAGCTGATACCCACAGGTAGAAGCAGCAACACCAGAAAAAGGAAATCATTCTTCTAAATATACTCAGGAGAGGATCAGCCCTTGAAAAACAGAACTACCCAGGATTTGAGCCCCATTTCCCAGATTCAAGTCCTTTCTGAGCCACAAAAGCCACCAGTTCTCTGTGGGTCAGTCAGCCCTCTCTCAGCCCGACTCACAGGGCCGTTTTGATGGCAAATCAGTGTGGGGAAAAGAACCACCTATGCCAGCGCGTTTGCTGGAAGGAAGGCTGATGTCAACGTAACTAAAGAGTCCAAAGGGCTGCATTTCTGTCCGTCTTCACGAATGCCAAAAGTCTGGGATGTTCCTCTGTCGATTCAACACAGGAGCAAGAGGAGGAAGAGTAAGATGACCTGACCACGTCCTGGTTGCTGGGGGACACCTGAGAATCATTCATAAACACAGGAGCCCCAGGCCAGGGGGCCTCCACGGTGCAGCCATTATATATTTACACTGGCATTTTTATCTCGCATGGATAACACTGAAAGTTTGCTTCAGATTTAACAGAGTACAAAGTACCAACAGGTAGAAGGCCTAGAGTTTCTAAATTAAAAAGGCAGGGGAGGAAAGTGGAAAGGATATTTCACAGAGAGCGTTGGTTCAGCCCTTTCAAGCTGTGCAAACAGGGATGGGGAGAAGTGCAATTTCACAATTTACAAAGAGATTAAAAAATAAATAAATAAAACCCTGCCCTGACTTTGGTTGGAAAGGGCAACAGTTTGAAAGAGGGCTGAGGAAGCTGCAGTCTTCCAGGTATTTTGTACTAACGTGCTTCCTTACTTATATAAAATACTACATATATGCTGACTTGTAATGTCAGGGTGGGTTGAAATAATAAACCAGTTTGAAAAGTTTAAAACATACAAAACTATTTAGCAATGAAAACGCACTGAACAATTAAACATTTTAAATGGTTTCTGCAGTTCCCACATTTCCTTGACACTGACTGTGTCAGCTAGGGCTTCCAGGAGTCGAAGTCTATAAAATCTGGAGGAACAAGGGTCCCAAACCTCTGCTTTACAAGGCTTTACATTTTATTTCATTAGGAGTAAAGTCCATCACTCTCCACAGCCACGTTAATGCACACTCGCAGGAGGAGAGCCAATTTGTATGCCAGACTCCTTGCAAAGGTAAGGGAAAATGGAGTTTTCCAAAATGAAGGCTGGCTGGATCACTCAGTCGTTTAGGTATCTGGGAGTTCAATTCTCCCACTGGGTCTCCAAGGAGAAGAGCCAGCCTGGGTGGCCTTGGGCCAGCTGCACAGTCCCAGGGCACCCCCCAGAAGAAGTGAAGCATAAACCACTTCTGAGTAGTTTCTACCTGGAAAACCCTGAAAAGGGTTGCCATAAGTCAAAATCCACTTGACAGCAAATGATGATGATGATGATGATACGAAGCTTCATGAAACTCGTATCCTTCCCGGAGCAAATCAACTGCTGTAAGTGTGATCTGCCAGACACAACCACCATGAACGACTAGGCATGGGTCTTCCGGGTTTCCTGGACTTCAGCTTCCAGACTTCTCCAGGAATTTCCCCTGCTAGAACTCTGAGGCCTTTAGCCAAGCAACTAAACTCCTCACATAAGGTTTTAATTATTGGCAGCTTCAAGGGATTAGGGAACTAGTAGTCTATCTGCCTATTGGGCTCAGTAAGGGCACCTCTCAAAAATTTACCCATCTCTAATCCATTGCACCTAATCTCTAATCTCACAGATTGAGTTTAGCTCCTCCCACCCATTTCCTATGTCTTTTTTAAAGGAACAAAATGGCGGATGGACCTTGGTCAATGAGATGCTACACATGCTCTCAGGTCAGGAGAAAGCCATTGCAGCCATTAGAACAGACACCTGAAAACAGTGTCTGGAACACAGTGGAACTTAATGAGTTTTTTCACTTCCTAGTCAACCAACACATATTTGCTCCAAGATGCTATCATCTCTCCTGCACAAAGCAATTTTAAAAAACAACAACAACATGGGATGAAGGTCAGCATTATTTACTGACAAGCAAAAGAGAGAACTAGATGGGAACACAGCTTCACAGTTACAGTACTGGGTAAAAAGGATGAGGAAAACAAACCCTGTTTTTGATTTTGAGAGCTCATGAAAGTACAGTGCCAGGCTGGAAAAAAGAGATGGTGGGAAACCTTTATTTTTCCTCTTTGCAACCTCACCACCACTACCGCCACCACGGCTGCAAAGAGAGATGGACAACTGACAGTTGCAAAGGTGAGGTTGACAGGAGGGGATTTTTAAAATGTATATTCTTGTAGCATTTCTAGGAATACTGTAGAATCATATAGAATTATTGAGTTGGAAGGGGCCTATAAGGCCATTGAGTCCAACTCCCCACTCAAGGCAGGAATCCAAATCAAAGCAGATCTGACAGATGGCGATCCAATTTTCTGTTGAATGCCTCCAGCGTTGGAGCGCTCACCACCTCCCGAGGTCATGGGTTCCATTGTCATACTGCTCTAACAGTCTAGAAGTTTTTCCTGATCATCAGCCAAAATCTGGCTTCCTGTAGCTTGAGCCCATTGTTGCGTGTCCTGCACTCTGGGATGATCAAGAACAGATCCTGCCCCTCCTCTGTATGATAGCCTTTCAAGTATATGAAAAGTGCTCTCCTGTCTCACTTTTCTCAAGGCTAAACATGCCCAGTTCTTTCAGTCTTTCCTCCTAGGGCTTGGTTTCCAGCCCCCTGATCATCCTTGTTGCATCGAAGAGTTGTTTTCTAATCTGGACTAGCAGTTGATCAGTTTGATTTTACAGCTTGAGGAATACGTTCAGTAGAAAGGGCATCACACCAAGGTGAGGCAGTTCACAACATGCATGTTCAATGTCCGGAAGGAAAAGACACCTGTTTGCAGACGTCAAGGATGAAGCTCCAGAGGCTAGAGAGCCTCTTCTCAGCTCCTTTCTCCCACCTGTAAAACTGTAAAGCTGATGCAAGAGGATGGTTGCATGCCAGAGCTGGAAATAAAGATGTCTTGAGTCCAAACCTGCTTTCTGCTATGAATGCTGTAAATGGCCTGAAGCAAACCACAGGCCTCCAGTTTTTCAGCCTCAGCAGATACACCTTCCACATTCACTGGGTGATTATCTTTCTTTTTTATTTATTTAATCCATGTCTATGCCGCTTATCATACCTAAAACAATATCTGGAAGCAGTGTCCACAGTTAAAGACGTGGTGGTGCTGCGGGTTAAACTGCAGAAGCCTCTGTGCTGCAAGGTCAGAAGACCAGCAGTCGTAAGATCGAATCCACGCGACGGAGTGAGCTCCCGTCGCTTGTCCCAGCTCCCGCCAACCTAGCGGTTCGAAAGCATGCAAAATGCAAAAATGCGAGTAGATAAATAGGTACCACCTCGGTGGGAAGGTAAACGGCGTTCCGTGTCTAGTCACGCTGGCCACGTGACCACGGAGGATTGTCTGTGGACAAACGCTGGCTCTATGGCTTGGAAACGGGGATGAGCACCGCCGCCTAGAGTCGGACATGACTGGACAAATTGTCAAGGGGAACCTTTACCTTTACCTTTAAAAAGAACTCTTATTTAATTATGTGCCATCAAGTCGAATCCAAGCATTTTCTTAAGCACGAAGTACTCAAGAGGTGGCTTCCCAGTCCCTCCTTCTGGTGGCACCTCATGGGACTGGGCAGCTTGCCCAAGGCTGCACAAGTGACAGGGCACATCATGCCACACGTCCTCTGGATGATCTCACCCGGGCCCTCACTCAGAAGACGCAGGGTGAATGTGAGCTCACTGAGCTATGCCAGCTCTTCATGTCCTACCTGCCAGGTCTAAACCAATATCTTGAAAAGGTATACAAAAATCAGAACTAAAGAGTGCCACAACAAATATGGACATGCAAAGTCAAATATGCAACCAATTACCTTATAGGGTTGCAGTTCATTTTTTTCAATCTCTGGAAATCCTGGGTCTTCAACCCTATTTTAACCATCACAGCTGCTCAAGGAAGACTTACTCACTTTGGTACTTAGAGTGTATGTATGTTGTCTGATCATGATGTATTGATTAATAAAAAGGCATTTTATGTTGTAAATCACATCTGCTAAATCCACACACTTCAAAAAGTGGTGTGTCCTTGTAGAATACAGAAGCGGCTGTAGAGAGAGCGTTTGCTCAAGGATGATTTACAGCAGAGGTTCTCAAATTTGGGTCCCTAGATGTTCTTGAACTGCAACTCCCAGAAATCCTGGTCAGCACAGGAGGTGTGAAGGCTTTTGGGAATTGCAGTCCAAGAACATCTGAGGACCCCAGTTTGAGAACCAGTAATTTACAGACCTTATTACATAGGAAGAATGAGAGATAACAAGATCATTCCTCTTTGTCCTGCACAAAACACAACAAACAGTCCTGATGCACTTCATACGACTAAAACATTTATTTCTGCATGATTGTTTGAGGACTGTAGCCCATCTTCTCCGATGCGCAGGGTGATGTCCAGCGCTTTGGATATACAGAGCACTTATGATTGGAGATTTGCCACAAAAAGTGTTTTGAAATGTAGCTTAGAACTTAGAAGACTCAACTTTGAAACTGCAGCTTCCAGGTCTCATGAGCACTGACTTATGCTGACTGGGGAATTCTTTAAGTTACAATTAGAGATGGGCATGACCCGCCGGTTTAGCGGTTTGTGCCGATTCGTTTACCGGCGAACAGGTGTCCAGGGCTTCCCAGCCACGCCTCCTTTAGCAGACGTCCATTCATAGGCAGTGCCTGGAGGAGGTGGGGCAGGAAAGCCAAGGCGCTGCCTCTGAGTGGATGCCCACTGAAGGAGGTGGGGCAGGAAAGCACCTAACACCTGTTCGGCCGGTAAACGAATTGGCACAAACTGCCAAACCAGGGGTTCGTGATCCTCTCTAGTTACAATCCAAAAAGTTATTTTGTTCCCTCTCCCCACAACTTTACCTATGAATCCTCAGTTCCAAGCATAGAAGAAGAATCATGTGTATGATTCTCAGAACAGCTCAACGACCTACAAACTTGCTCATTTTATTCTTCCTTCTATGCATTTTTTTTTCCAAAGGCAGCCTCTAATTACCTGGACTCTGCTACTGTCCTTTTTGGCATAGAGACCGTATTTTCTGTGTGCTGGCAAGATCACTGCCATACAGATTCTCACAACGGCCTAGGGAAAGAAGTCTAGAGACGCCCATTTCCCCTGGCCTGCGTACGTGCGTGGCCTGTTCATACCTACACAAAACATGCACATGAAGAACAAGTCCCTCTGCAAAGGAGAGAGAGAGGCAAACAAAGCAAAGGCCAGCCATAGGATACAACTCATAAACAAACATTACTAGAACTACATAGCAGATCAAGTTCTCTCTAGCTTGCTATTGATTTACCAAACACAGTTAAGCTACAGTGCCAACCCACCCAACTTTTAATTTTTTAAAAAAGTTTTATTAAAAATATCTTTTACCCCACCTTTCTCCTTAAAAGGACCCAAGGTGGCTTACATCATTAAAAAGCAATATTTAAAGCTGAAAACAGTAAGTATACAAATATTAAAAAGAATTAAGTACCACAGCGAAGAACAGTAAACAAAAGGAACACATTAACAGCAGTAAAGAACAACAATCTATTTAAAATCCCCGCTCCGGCAGCCAGGCGCTGAAGGAAGGCTTGCCTGAAGAGAAAGGTCTTTGCCAGCTTGCGGAAGGAGAGCAAAGATGGGGCCAAGCCTGGCCTCCAGTGGGAGGGAGTTCCAAAGTCTGGGAGCAGCCACAGAGAAGGCCCTCTCTCGTGTCCCCACCAAGCACACCAGCGAGGGACTGAGAGAAAAGGCTCCCCTGTGGAACTTAAAACCCAAGCAGGCTCATAAAGGGAGATGCGGTCCTTGAGATATGTTTCTATCAAGGTCATGAAGGGAGAGCAGGAAAAGGAGTGTAAACTTTGGCGAGAAACAAAACGGGGATCTCTGTGAAATCTCTGTGGGTTTTCTCGAGTCCAGGGCAAACAGCTATGCCACGGCCTCTTGAAAAGTGATCCAGGGGACGGGCTAAAAAAAACAATCTGCCGATTCTCACATTGTCAAATCCAGAGCTTGGCACGGTAAAGTTTCAGCTCTACATCTCCCAGAATTTCCTCCCCCACTAGGGTACAACACCCCTGTATATCCTGTGCATATTCTCCCGCTGCAGATACCTGGGTGTTCTTGACGTTCCACACTCACAAAAAGTAATCAAAAGTGCACGTCTCAATCACTGTTGCACAACCTGCGTGTGCACGGTGGCCCGTTTTGCACATCATGTCACCTGTTCTAAAGAGCACAAACAGCAGTACAGATCCCGATGGCTATTGTGGCTTCCTTGCATAACGGGGCGAACGGCGCATCATGTTCCTTGCTCAGAAGGCATAGGCGGTAGTCCAGATCACAATCACCACTTGCACATCCTGTTCCTCATGTGAAAGGACAGGCCGTCGTGCAAGATCTGAATCACTGCTGATCATCAGCTGAGCAAACAAATGTGATAACCACAACCCAGCCGTCTCTCCAGGTCCAGCTCTGTTCCCATAACTAGCACTCTCATTATCAAACTTTCTGCCCATTTGGGAAACTTCTCTCCAGAAACAAACAAACAAAAAGTCCTCGTGGCACCTCTGCGTCACACCAGGACATCATCATTTGCCACATTCTGCCCTTGTCAGAAAAAGAAAGGTGTTTTGGCATTTAAAATCCACACCTTACAGGAGGCAGAGTATTGGACAGAAACCTGGGAAACCCCGGTTATACCTACCTCGCAGGGTTGTTGCAAATATGAAATAGGAGAAGGAAAACCATACAGCCTGCTTCGATCACTGGAGAGAAAGTGGGATATAAAGTCAAACAGAGCTAGGAAAATGAAGACAGCAACAGCTGCTGCTCTCGTGAACAGATCCTCTAAGTGTAACAAAGAAGAGATTTGCAAAAGATCCATCACAGACTGTACGTCCTGCTTTTCAAGAGAATGAACTGTTGCAAACTTTCCTAAAGGTCATTCTAAGCTGTTTCCCCACCACTGCAGGAAATCCCCTGCAACTCAGTCTCCATATTTGGGTTGCTAAGCACTAAGGCAGGACAGTCAATCCCCTTGCTCTGCCATGTTCTACTGGCCAGTCGCTCAGTTACTCCTGATGCTTAAGACAAAATCCCTTTTCTTGGCGAGTTTGAGACCTAGCTTCTGCGCCCCAGGGAAACAAATTTGATCCATAATCCAGCAATATAACAGAAAGGGGGTGTGTGTGGAAGGACTAGAAGTCAGCTATGACGATCAGCACTCAATCTCATCTCGCTCTAACTGTGGCTAAGTAATGTGTGTATCAACTTTCTGCCTGGAACGGATGCTGGCTGCAGAGATGAATATCTGCAGTTCTGCAGCTGTGAAGGCACGAAGGCACTCTGTTAGTGGGTTGCTTCTTGGTTTTCTTTGGGCTACAAAAGCAGAACTTCACTGAAGCAAGGATTTGGGGAAGAAAGGAAGATGGCTTCAGCCTTCCCCTCAGGATTCCAGTGAAAACACAAATTTGAAGAGTAGGGAGCAAAAATCAAGGGTGAAATACTGTTTTCTGCTCAGTCTGAGAGCTGCTGGTGTTTGCTTGACTCCATTCATGGCCACTGAGATGTGTCCAGACAGACCAGGATAGCTTGTTAACACTTCATCCATCACCCTCCATTCTCCAGAATCCTGAGATCGGTAACTTGCTGAAGTTTTATCGCATGTTTTTTTTGCATGTTCATTGTTTCTATTGTTTTTACATTTTGTAATGCCGCCCAGAGTAGACTATCTGTCTAGATGGGTGGGGTATAAATCTAATAAAATAATTTTTTTTAAAAAACCCATTTATTCTGCTGAACAGTCATTTGATCATATTGTTTCTCGTATTTTGTCACAAACCACTATAGGACGGAGGCATTTGGCCAACATGTGGTGTAAATATATACAAAACAAAAATTCAATTTGTGAAGGGTTTTTAATAACCCTACAGCACTGTACAAAAGACTGGTTGAAACTGAAGATGGTAGTATAGTAATGAAAATAAATTGGTGGAAATAAGTTGCAAGACAAGGGACAGGCGAGTGCTGAGAATCATCATCATCTTAGAACTGCAGATCTGGAAGGGAACCTATGGATCATCGAGTCCAGCCCAGGAGGTATAGCGGGGGATCGAACTCCCAACCAGAGACCTAAACCACTGAGCTATCCAGCAGGTCTGAATTAACCACAAAGAAAAGACACACAGAAAGTTGGGGTGGTTTAAAACCGGGATTCTGTCTTCCAGGTTGCTTTCTTCCCGATTCAAGTCTTGTGCACTTTCACTAAAACTTTGAAACAAAACAAAAGAAAACCCTCAGAATGAGCTGACGTTCTGGCCCCTCCGTGCTGCTAGAAGCTACATCTCCCGTTGATGTAGATCACGAACAGCTTCTGCCTCTTAATTGCTCAAAAAAGCAAAAAAAGAGATTTATTTCCTCCCATTATAAATTCGGATTCTGAGACGGAAAAATGCTGGGAGGGGAATGAAGCGCAGAGTGGATTTTGGTGTAGCCACACTGGGAACTCTGTTCTGAAACTGAAAACAAATTATTTGCCTAACCACACGTTCAGAGGCACCCTTTGTTTCTGACTTCAAAGAGAACGCGCTCCCTCCAGGTCAACTCATTACTCTCTATCTCATGCATTTTAATAAAAAGCAAAGTACATCGTGCAAACCTAAAGTCTGATTGCCAGCGAGGTTCTGCATGCAACGAGCAAAAGGCTTCCAGACAGTACAGTACCTCTGTGAGCTAATAACCTCTTGACCTGGATCTATATACAATGACATACTGAAAGGTTTTGCTTTTCCTTAAAGCATATTTCTCTATCATCTGTTGGTCACCCTGGTCTCCAAGAGAGTTTGCAATTGTAAAAAGCATCAGGAAGTGAATTTTACAGCATTTTTTTTTAAAAAAGCAGCACAGGAGACTAACAGCTGGCAGGATTAAAATACATTAAAAACCCAGTGGGGGAAAAAATAAGTCTTTAAAATGTTAAGAGAAGAATATGGACATTTCAAGTGAAAACCAGACAGCAGGATGACTTTCACCTACCATCTGTGCACTATTTTAGCAAAACACACACAAACCCACACACGCAGCTTGCCACGCAATACTCAAAGTGGAAAGTGCTGTGGTTTATTCCAGGCCATCGTAAGGGGTCAACTGAAACTCAATTATCTTTCTGGAAAGAAGGATCAGCAGCTCTAAAAACTGGCATGTTTGCTCAAAGCAATTATCTATCCCAAATCAGCATTTCCCAACATGGTATCATCAAGATGGTCAGAACTACACTTCCCAGAATACGCCAGGCAGTATAAATGTCTCTTTTTGCAATTAGACTATTCAGAGCGGCTTTGTCTCCCTGGAATTTGTGGAATAAAGGTGGATAGGTTGGTGTTTTGGACAGCTATGCTGTTTAGGGGATTCTGGGAGTTGTAGTCAAAAAACACAAATCTGCAACCCCCTAAATCAGAGCTTGAATAATTACTTTTTTGGACTCCAGTTCCAATTGGCCATGCTAACGGGGCGGGGTGGGATGGGGATTCTGGGAACTGTAGTTCAAAAAAAGTAACTTCCCCAGGTCTAGTGTGCTACTTTAGAAAATGCTGTGAATACAATAACTGACACATGGACATTCAAACTCTGTCAAAAAAAGAAAGAGGAGAAAAGATGCCACCACACAACTGCTGGATACATCTGTGGAGCCAGAGGTTGGGAGTTCGAATCTTTCCTGTGCCTCCTTGACAGGGGCTGGACTTGATGATCCACAGGGTCCCTTCCAGCTCCTCAGTTCTGTTGTTATTGTTGTTTTAGACTTTCCAGCCTCTTGGCCAGATTCTTTCAATTTTGGAATGATGCTGGGCCACCACTCTTATTGTGTCTTACGTTTAGCCATACCCTCTGAGGAAAATGGGGGCAGTAGTCCATCCTATAAGGAGGGCACAACTTTAGGGGATGTATGGCATGTTCAGGAGTGTACAGGACAATGGAAGAGTATTCAGACATTCAGTTGTCTACCCTCCATTGCAAAGTGGATTTGGTTTTGGGAATACTTGTATGTCCAACACTTGTTTTTAATGGAGAAAATAAAAAGCTATATTTGGCTTAGGGCCACTCCTTAGTCTACACACATTTTGTTTGTTTGCAATACATGGATAGGGAAAGTATGGCTCTATGCCAGATTATGACTCTCTTCCTCATGTACCATTAGCCATCTCGACTGGGGCTGATGGAAGCGGAAGCTACAAAAACACATTTAATGACCCAGATTATGGTTCCCTTTTTTATTTTATTTTATGGAGCACTCTAATCTGGCTGGCTTTTCGCCGTGTTCTGATCAAAAGACCATTGGATGCACAGACGAATACACCCACTATATGCCCACCTAATGAGAGACTCATTGTGTCATTACTGAAGGATTTCAGAGAGAAAATATCAAAAATACAAAAGGAGAAAACCCCAAACATCTTGTCATTTCTCAGATAGGGCTATTTTTTTTAGAAAAAAAAAAGGAGGACAGAAGACATTAAAACACACACAAAAAAACCTTACAGTACTTCTTTTCTGTCTATGTCATTGTGACTCGTAACCATAGAAACCACATCCTGCACCGGTACTATAGTAACACTGCAGTATGCTTTTGGGTGGGTTCCCCCCCCCCCCATTTCCTTTGCAAATAATGATCCAAACAGACAAAATATCTTTGCACGGGGGAGGAGTGAAATAAAACCAATTTAAGTAAGAGAAATCATACAACTTTCTGCCTATATGTGCATCGAGACCAACACATGTCTAGGCCTTTTTAAAAAAATTAAAAGAAGAGGGAAAGATCTAGCTGCTTCTTGCTTCATTTGTTCTGAAAAACTGTTCTCTTGCCTCTGGAAGTTAAATCCCAATAACAAGAAGGTACGCCTGTCCTCTTCTGGATAGCTCAGTGAACTGGGTGCCTGGAGTCGAAGTCTGGGAGTTCGATTCCCCACTATGCCTTGCAGGAGAAAAGCCAGCCTATATGGCCTCGGACAAGCTAGATGGTCCTAGAGTGCCTCCAGAGGAGGGGAATGGCAAACCTGAGTACTCTGTTACCCAGAAAACCCTGGAAATTGTGAAAGTAAGAACTGATCTAGTGGCACATAATCATCAAATACGGCTGTTCGTCTCTGCAATCTGAACTGAAACTCTTCCGGTGTACTTACAGGCAGGTTGTCTCATGTAGAACTCATCCGGTCGCCCCAAGGCAGTGCATTTCTGCCTCCTGGACACAACTTTGCATCTGGTGAACCTTGCATTTCTAAGAAAATCAACAAGGAGGTCTCTCTCCAACTCAACCTCTCTAAGCCCTGCCTCGGAATTAAAGCCTGCCAGTTCATGACTCAGAAACTAGACCCGCTGCGTCCGGTTTTGCTCTGTAACGCTACTCTGTCATTTCTGTTCTCATGGATTCACTTGGAAGCACCACAGGGATTCCCCAGTGAGTAAAATAGGAATGGCAGTCTGGGTTCCAAGATGGTAGGAAGACAGTACTGCAAATATATAGCAGAACAAACATAGAATATACAGGATAAATAAAGGGCTGACGTTTCCTTCGGTAGACGTTTTCATGGGTTGTTGCCACTTTGTTGGCTACATCTGCAACCGAAGAAATGAGCTAGAGTCCGTAAAGGCTTATACCAAAGAAATCTTATCCGTCTTAAGATGAAACAATTCTTTTTGTTATTCCTGCTCCAAGAGACCTACACAAAGTAACATAAAGTATCCCTTTAGAAAGATAAATAAATACCTTGGGGCAGAGATGGGTAAATTGGTCAGTTTCATTTTCTCTCACATTTTAATTTTGCAAAATGTTGGTCAAAAGGAACGGACATGAAATTCTCCTCCGTGATCCCCACATATGGCACACTTGCTAAAATCAAAATGTCACTTATCATCAAGCATCCAGTGAGATGCAACATTGTCCAGGAGGATCCACTGCCTGGGAAGGAGACCACAGATTCAGACCAGACTACAGCTGGATGCTTTGAGCTTTGGCAGCTTGAGGGCATCAGCCTTTTATGTGTCTCAAATCCAGAAAAATCCTGGACCAGACTAGCAGTTCTCTTGGCTTTCACTGGCAGCATGCAGCAGTGCTGGCCCAAGAAATGATGCTGCCTGGGGTGGGGGGCACCCCGATCTAATGCCTGCTCCCATTTCATGTACAAAAGCCAGCTGGTCTCTTAGCGAAACCTTTCTTCAGCACCATATCTAAATGCAAAAGGAACACAGCGCTCTGATACCTCAATTTGCCACCTTCTAGCATCTGCCGCCTAAGGCATCTACCCACTCTGCCTCACGGGAGGGCCGTCCCAGGCACTCCCACGGGGGGGGGGGGAGGCATTGGGATAAATCAGAAAACAGGTAGAATGGAAGCTCTTACTGGACCTCACACATTTGGGTCTTTTTGTTTTTACTTTTTCAAGTTTGATTTGTGGGAAGAAAAGGGGGAAAAAAACTTCCATCCATCAGCTCTCTCCGGCTTTTGCTCCTGCCTTCTTCCATTTAACAGCTCACCATCTAAATGCCTAATTGTTTTAAATGCCCTCTCTGTGGCGCACTAAGTTCAAACTTTGGTCATTAGGCTTTGCTAATGACTCACTAATTCCTAAACCATGTTGTTCTTGGCGTGTGCTTTCGCATAATGACTCCTTCTCGTGAAAACATGCATTCTGGTCTGAAGAGGGTTTTTTTTGTTTTGTTTTAGTGGACACGTCGCAAACGCTGCTTTAGTTGTTTCTGCCCCAAGAAAAGCTGCGGATGGTTTGTCCACACTCCAGAACAGAACAAAACAGGCCTTCTCATCCATTTATCACCCAAACTGTGAAAAACAAGAGGCCCATAAAAATGCAAGAAAGATCTGATGTGCAGGGGGAAAAAAATAATTGCAAATCTACAGACCATTTGTTTCGACAGGGAAAACCCCAAAAGGATTTAGTGGAATTTTTGCACTGCTCCCTTAAGCAAGGAACTGTTTTGCATTTCGCCCTCTGCTACACCAGAGATTAATGTTTGTTTTAATTTCCCCTGATGTCTCCAATCCTCTCTGCAACATGGCTCTCCTGTGTCAATAACAACGACTGATAGGATGAAAGAATGGCATTCGCTTTCAGCGTCCATTTACTACGAGGATCGGCAGATCTGAAGCCCAGCAAACAGGAAAAGTGCCCTTTCTTTGTCATGCAGGGTCTTCTCAAAAGTCCGATGCGGTGGGGAAACAATTCTGCCACATACATTTTGAAAATAATCAGAGCAAGCCCTTGCTTTCATTAGTCATAAATCCCCCAGCTCTCTGCCTGCCTTGCTTGAGAGCTTATGAAAGTACTCAGCCTCACAGCTCAGCTGAGCCTGCACAGTGGGTAACCTCTTGAGCCGAATGCCACTTTAGCAGCTGTGCAAGAACTTCAGATTCTCCTTGATGTCCCAGGCAGGCAGCTAAACCCAGATGTTTATTAAGACAGAAAAGAGTACATCCAGCTTCGTAGGCCACCAATGATTCCAGGTCTATCCTCAAAGTAAGCCTCCTCCACTGCTTCATACAAATATCTTAATAAGATTCCCTGACAAGCTCGTCTAAGTTAGCCTTGCAAAACCTGACATGCAGGATGAGCGCAGAGCCTCTTGCAGCTTATATATGAAGTACAGTAATTTGCTAAAACTGAGCTGCTAGGTAACTCAGATTGATGGTGCTTGAAAGCCAACCACAGGCAGCACCTTAGTGTCTTTACTAATTAATTTAAAGATGCCTAGACTACAATAAAAACTCTGGTGGTTCCAGGAAGACAGAACCATTCTGGACAGTTTTACTCATTACAAAGATGAATTTCATTGGGAAGGTCTTTTTAGAAACTGTTCCAGGAGCCAGCATCAGGGCAGAAGGCCTCTGAAAACCAGGAGCTGAGGAGCATAGACTAGAAGGTGTTGCTGGGCTCCTTTGAGTTGCCCAGAAGTATTGAGTTGACCATCAGAGGTGGGTGGCAAGAAAATCCAAGGCTCCTTGGTTTTGTTTTTATCGAGCAGAAAAAGAAAGAGAAAGAGAGAGAAAAAAGGAAAGGGTGGTGATAAATCCCAGGCCATTTTACGATACGGTCTGGGATTGGTCTAAAACCAGCAGTTTAAGTGAGCCAGGCTATTTTCAAAGCTAGAATGCCTAACCTCTTCATTTCTCACTGTTATTTCAATAGGAAATCTCTGATTTTTGCTCAAAGCTGAGACCTCCTGTGGTCTTCGTCATCACCATCTGTGTCAAATAGCTCAGACTTAAACCAAAAAAACCAGCTGCATTTGATATATTCCTCTCCTGTACAGCCCTCGTGTAAGATGATGCCACTATCTTACAACTATTCCCGGCTTAGCATTTTGGCATAAGAATAAAGCACAAGGCCACTCATATGCAGAAAACAACCAAGCGGATTCGTAGACAGGTTTACGTTGGAAACACTGTCCGCCTATTTTCGGCAGGGAGGGCTTCATCCTGCAGGATCCTGAGATGCCTCTGTCCTCAGATGTCACTAAAAACAGTTGGGATGTGGACACAAGTAAGGGAGAGCCATGATAAGGGTGTGTGAAATTATGCATGGTGTGAACAAGACCACAAAAGTCTCCTTCTCTCTTTATTAACAGAACCTGAATTTCAGTGAAGCCAAATGATGGGAGACCCCAGAGGAAGTACTTCTTCATGCGGCACTGAGTCAAACAACATAGAGGCTGTGATGCTTCCTAACTTGGATAGCTGTTAAAAAAAAAAAAAGAACTGACACATTCATGGAGAATGGATGAGGAGCTCCATGGCTACCCGTCATGGTAGGCATCTATGACCTGCAGCCTCCAATACAGGAAGGCTCTCGAGACATCAGTTGCTAGGGAACATGCTGCTTGGCGCCACCGCGCTCATGCCCTGTTTGTGGGGTTCTTGTGGGTTGAACGAGCTTCCAGGAACAGAATACGAGACTTGTAACACCATTGAGGGCATCGACACCGGCCCTTCTCAAAGTGGACTGGTGTCAGTTTGCAAACCACGGCTCCGATCCGCGGGGAGCTGCCAAGATACAGAATATATTTCTTCAGAAGGCTAACGCTGATGTGACACAGCACGTCTGTTTATGTTTCCTGACACTCCAGAGGAGGACATGTCATGCAGAGTATGGAAAGATCCCAAGAGCATAGATACACCTTGTTTCTTCAGGCAACACATCTCCAGAAACTCCAGGTTCCAGGTTCAATACCTTCCACAGCTGGCAACCCTACACCATTCCCTGACACATTGGGGGTTGGGGTGGGAATGCCACATTTGAGAAGCACTGATCTACACTGTACAGCAGTAGCCATTTGACACCATTTTAACTGTCTTGCTCACATCCCACAGAATGCAGGGATTTGTAGTACGATGAGGTGCCTAAACTGCCTGCAGGAGAGTTCTAATAGACCAGAACAGACCCTTTTAAGCTCCTCCCTGAAAACTACAAATCCCAGGATTTCCTAGGAAGGGACTGTGGAAGTTACAATGGTGATCAAATAGCTCTAATTGTATTGCCTAGATACACGAGAAGAAAGGATGGAAATATTCTGATCCTGAGCCATGAATTACCACTTTTGAATTCCTGCTTTGAGCTGCTGCCAGTCAGAGCAGGTTATGTGGACTACATGAAAAAGCCCAAATTGCCTCAGGAGCCCTGTTGAGCAGAAGGCTTGGACGAGCAAATGTTTTAAAATAAATTACATGTACCAATGGTGTGACATCATATGGGCCAGCTTCCTCTGTTCCCATTCATTCAAGGGTCAGGCTATCTGAAAACCCTTCACTGCCTGATAGTCACTCCTTCTCATGCGCCCCAGAGAAGCCAACTGAAAGAAATGGCAGCGGGCTCTTACGTTGACTTTGTCAACACAACAGCAGGCTAATCTGGAGAGCACATCTGCATGGCATACACAGCTACTTCTCCCGATGCAGGGGCCTTGCATCCCACCCCCAACCACCCCCTCCCAGTATTTGATGCCAGAGGTGGTTGTCGCACTCCACCCAACAGTATAGTCAACCCTGTTTGTTCAAGGACAAGAGCACATCTCTTCCAAACTGTACCTTTGTAGGGTTTCCTGCAAGGTGTTTTATATCGCTATCCATAACACTAGGATATTTGTGCGCTGCTCTTTGACTTTCTGATGACAGTGTTGAGATTTTGATATGAAAATGTATTAAATGTTAATGTTGTATAGTTAAATGTAAAATGGCTGATTTTACCTGAGTCATGTATAGATTGTATTCAGGTGTGGTATCAAGGATTAAGACTTAATGTACAGCTGTGGTACATGATGAAACTTTGTGTAACAGAAAATGAAGTAATGTATTTTCTGATTGGTCACAGAACTGTACATAAGTCATGTGTAAAATGAACGTCTTTATCTGCTGTAAGTCAGATCACTTTTTCCTATGCTGTGTGTTGCTTCATGTCATGTTATGCTGCCAGAGGAATGTCTATTCTCTATGTATCTATGTAAATAGACTAAGTTGTTGGTTTTACTCTCTCAGTGTCATAGTGTCATAAGTATCTCTGCTAACCAATATCTCCTTACTCTGCTGATGTTATGAGAATACACGTTATAATCAAAATTCTCAACAGACAGGTCCCATAAGTGCATGCATGAAGAGTCCACAACTCCTGTGCCTATAGTTGCCCACAAGCAAACAGCTGATCTGCATTTGCTACCACATCGTATGAGTCCTTGAGACTGAGGAAGCTTTCAAACTAGGGTACGGGGTGGGGAAGTGAACAGCTCTCGAAGACATGAGATGCCACAGGGCTACAGCACCTATCATCCTTGGCTATGATGGCTGGGGCTGATGGGAGTTGGGGTCCCATGACATCTGGATGGCTATCAGCCCCACACATACACATACATAACTTTTTAAAAAAACCAAAAACCCACAGCAATCTTATTGAAACGTTGAGGTTTTGGAAGATGCATAAGCACCCGTTTGTGCAGGCTAAATCTTTCGATAATAGGGAACACACACATCGGGAGGCAAGCGGCAGACAAAACAGATGAAAATGCTTCCCTGATAAGCATTTAAACCTCCTGATCTTTAGCAGGCACCACAGCCTCATAAAAGGAAAATCCTCCAAGCTGTTACAGGGTGATAAAGAAGGGGCACCTAAGCTCCCTTCCCAGTAAATAATTATTGGCATTTTGTCCTCCTCCTCTTCCCTCCCTCGCTCAACAAGTTCTCCTAATCAAGATATCTGTCCTTCCTCACAGCTCAACAGAATGAAGCTGAGCACGGCTTGCAAAAAAAAGAAAGAAAAAAAAAAAGGTCACCCTCCCCAAAACTGAAGGTTGGGTGGGGAGAACACATGAGGTGAAATAACTGAAAGAAGAGAGAAAGAGAGAGAGAGAGAAATTGTTTCTCTTTTGCCAGACACACTGGATCACAGTGGAGTAAAAACTAGAGGAGTGTGTCTTTTATGTCTTTGGAGTCCTGTCAGAACACCCAATGGCCGGTGGCCATGTTGGCCAGAGAATTCTGGGAGTTGTAGTTCCAAAACATAAACGTCCATACTGTCTCTAGCAAAACCCAAAATGTGCACGTGTACACACCTGTACACAAACATATACACACAGACACACACATGTAAGCACACAGAGAAGTAGTGGAAACTGCTTCTCTGAATTCTCTGAATCAAGACACAAAGAAACTCCCAAGTATTATGTTTCAGTGCTTTGGAGACGGTATCTGGTTGACCCTCTGAGTTGGTTTCAAAATGGGGCTGCGGCTGCGGCTCTGGCATCTCTGATCCCCCTCAGCCAGATAGCTCCCAACGCTACCCCGATTAATCCAGAAATTCATCCGACAGATATGTGAGGTCTCTCTCAAGAATGCCAGGGTCTGGAGATGAATTTGGGCAACTCAACTCTAGCACACTTTGGCTGGCCTATTGTTTTTAAAATCAGGAGCACAATCAAATCCATGACTGAGGAAGTGGGATTATTTTATTTTAGGTTTTTGCAAGAAAGGTAACAGGTCGGATTCATGCAAGGGCTCCACTGAGGTCTCCTGCCTTCCTGAACAGCCCTGGTTTAACACCATACCTGACAACCCTGGAGAAAGGTTTCCAAAACACACAAAGAAAGCGCTACTGGGTAGAATGAAAAAATGAAGAATTTCTACCTTCAGTTCCCCCCCCCAAAACCAAACTTCTAGACCCAACCATGACACAAGAGGCTTAGATGTCTGTGAGAAATGCCTGTTAAAAGCCTGCCCAAACTAGACGTCCATTGAAATAGACGGATGAAAGAATTAGACTTACTGAAAATCAAGAGTCCTCCTGACATCATCTGAGAGAGTGGGCAGCAGTACACCAAACTTTATGCCACAGGGGTCAAAATCCTATTGCTGGCATAAGTAAAATGACAGAGCTCAGTGCAGACGGCATTTGTTGGCTCGCAGAATTGGAAACAAGTAAGAATGTCTACATTGACTTCGTAACTCACATCAGAGTTACTCCATTTACTTTATGCCAGCCATAAGATTTTGGCCGATAGATTTCTGGAGAGTAGCCATATCAGGATGTTGCAACCAAACTCAAACGAACGATCTTGACAGCTTTAAGTCAACAAGCTTTCATATATCACATTCCACTTCCTCAAGCTCATGCCATAATACATTTGCTATTATTTAAATTGTTACAAAACTCTGTTTTTCCCTCCCCCCACATAACAGGCCTTCCTTCTTCACACAGAAGGAAACAGCTCTAAGATCATGCCAGTTGGGGTAGTAACACACACAAAAACAAAATACTGTAGTAATAATTTGGTTTCAGTGTGAGCTTTCTTGGGTACAATCCACTTCCTCAGGCACACACTTCAATAACTCTTGTCTTTCCTTTTGTTGATACAGACTTAACACGGCGGCTTCCCTGAAAACATGTAAGAATTCCTCACCTGAAAACAAATGCAGAAATACTGCCTTTTTGCCCATAAAGAATTTAAAGCTTCATACATTCAAATCAACTGAACATTTCAATCCGATTTAATTAATCCATTATAAAATAAATTGATTTTTTTTTTCAAATCGAGGCTACTGCCTTTTTCTTTTTCATGCCACTGGGTTGTTTTTGGGGAGCTGGTTTTATCATATACATCCTCATTGTCAAAAGTCACTGGAAGCAGATGGTGGGGAAATGTATTTAAAGCACGATCAATCTCAAAAACAGCCATGCTTTTATTTTTAATTTTGAAGCAAGGCCATTCCCTACATGCTTCTTAGACTCCACACACGAAGAATGGGAAAGAGAATTACTGTACATGCGTCACTGCTTGCAGTTTCCTCTTTTTTCTTTACGTTGTGAAATTGCTTAGACTCACATATTGCTGGAAATTTGCTATGCTCACAACAACAGCAACGTCACATGCTCCAAACCCACTAAGCTGAAGAGCAGGCATCATCCTGCCCCCTGGAATCTCACTAATCAAGGTGTTTTGAGGGGGTGGAGAGAGGGGTGTGAAACAGCCCAACTACAAGGGCTAATAAAGAACAAAACACCTCGATGTTTTAAAACAGTTAAGCCATCATCATTGTGTGCTGTCAAGTCAATTCTGGCTTATAATGACCCTTTTCAGAGTTTTCTAGGTATACCCATAAGTGGTTCACCCTTCCCTTCTTCTGTGGGTGCTCTTTGGGACTGTGCAGCTTGCCCAGAGTCACACAGGCTGGCTCTTCTCCTAGGAAGCCCAGCAGGGAATCAAACTCCCAACCTCTGGCTCCGCAACCAGAGGCCTAACTCACTGAGCTATCTAGCCAGCTCGGGTCCCCCCCTTAATAATGCGATCATGTCATGCCTTTAGTTTTCTGAGGTGGATCTGCAAATGGAAATCAACGAAGCACAGCTACTAGGGACTGACAGCATCGTTCTTGAACCCAAAGTCCAAATCTGTAATTACATATGGACTTGAGGATAGTCACAAATTGGCATTATAAATTTTTGTGCAATATGGTGGAGCTCCGGGACTAGCATGACGCATACTTTTAAATGGCAATTCACAAACCCAGGCTGGCGATCAGGTCTCTAGATTGTATGTGGCTAACATGAATCCTTTGATGTCTGACAGATAGTTAAAGCCCATGGAATTGGAGCACCTGGCTGATGGGACGTTGAATTTCCTACTGCGCGTCCTCAAAAGAAGACAGCTGGATTTTTTATACCGAGAAAATCCTGAGAGTTCCCATAAACTGGAGTCAACTTCAGAGCACATGATTATTATACTAGACCAGTGGTTCACAACCTGAGGTCCCCAGGTGTTCTTGGGCTACAACTCCCAGAAGCCTTCACCACGAGCTGTGCTGGCCAGGATTTCTGGGAGTTGTAGTCCAAGAACATCGGGGGACCCAAGACTGGGAAACATGGGTGTAGACATTATTCCAAGCTACTTTTTCCTTCCGTGCAACAGTATCCATGTATTTTTTTGGACCTTGAATCTTTTAAAAAGCAAATATATTATCATGATTCTTCTATTGCTAAGTCCCCCCTCTTTATCTTTATTATTCTTATTTTGAATAATTTGTTTCCAGCTTTTTACTGGGTGGTATTTTCCGTTCTCCATATGTATGCATTTATATTTCTCGCTCTGTGTGTGTGTGTGTGTGTGTGTGTGTGTGTGTGTACATACACACACACACAAACATATATATACATACATACATATATAAACTCCTCTGTACCTCTATTCTGCTACTCCTAAGGTACACAGATGGATCTAGATAAAATTAACACATTCATATAAATCTTTCATCAGCCTCAACCATAAGACTGGAGGCACTCAACAATATAAAACTGAACACGTGAAGCAAAACCAGGTTAAAATATTGTGTGCATAAAAGCCACACCCTGTTGACAGGATAGCCTCAGGAAACAGTTGCCTCTAAATAGCCGTCTGATATTTTTTTAAAAATAAATATATAAAAAAACAAGCATGAAATGGAATTACAGGGACTAAGCTCCACCCTAAAAGGCCAGGGTTTTTCCCTGATGGGACACATGTTTCTCCCCTCTTTCTCCTTTTGGGTTGCAAAAGAACAGGGCTTTAAAAGCAGGGATGGGGTGTTGTTGTTGTTTTTTGTTTTTTTGAACTGGAAAAAAAACCAACCCCATCATTCTCCATTCTGGGAGTTCTGCCTCATATACTTAGACATCCAAATAGGGATGACCTGGAGAAAAAGTCTATCGGAGAAGGCTACTTAGCACACCTCTAGCTCCATCTTAGCCACCACTATATACCACGGCTATCTGGAAACTTCCTTTTTGAACAGGAAGCAAGGGAGGCTGAGGCTAAACCAAAAGCCTTCCCAGCTAGGCCTTTTCTCCAAGTGAGCGACATTTAGATGTCTAAATGTGGGTGAGTCAAGCAGAACGCCCAGAATGGAGAATGATGGGATTTGTAGTCCAAAACAATCCAAAAAAACACAACAACTCATGACTATTTACCAACATTGGTGTCTATACCTCCTTTTAAAAATCTGCTGGTCTAAAAAGTGTGATAAGCCTTTCGTCACAGGGATGAGGAGAAAAATACCAATAACAAAACCTGCTGCTTTTCCAAAAGCAAATTTCCCTTAGAATAAGCCTTCAAAAAGATCTCGGAGGCTGTCACCCAGAATCGGCTACAATCCTTTCTGACTCCAGTTCCTATCAGCCTCAACCAGCACAGACGTCGGTGAGCAATCGTGCAAGTTAAGTCCAACGGCGTCTGGAGAGACACAAGCTCCCTACCTCTATTTTGAACAGGGCCCTTCCAATGAAGGGACGTAGGATGGTTTTACTGCAGCCTGCAGGCAATCTTAAGGGTTCTATATCTGCCCTTCTCACTTCTCTTTTTCAGCTTCCATAATGCCATGTGGCAGGACTACAAAAAGAAGAACAGGAAGTTGATGGCACTGGAACACAGAAGTTTGAAAGACACAGTACACAAGAGGGGATGGAAGGACCGTGAATCATTCAAATTTGCAGGAGAATGACTTTTCTATGACTTCCAGAAACAGGAAATAGAAACTGGAGATCAAAGAGTAAGGCTGAACTTGATAGTACCCTTACATCAAAGGGGATAGAGAGCTGGTAGGCTGTGGCTCTTGTTCTCATTTTCCCCTCTGCATAAAGTTTAGAACAAAACAACAAATTTAAATGAGACAAGTCATTGAGTTCTCTATTTGCTCATGATCTTTCATATGTAATGCAGACTTGGGAAAGTTATTTTTTCCAATTACATCTTTCCAAGCTTTGTGTATATCATCATCATCATCATCATCATCTTAGAACTGCCGAGCTGGAAGGCACTCTATGTCAAGTCTAGCCCCTCTCAAGGAGGCTGGGTGGGGAATCGAACTCCCAGCCTCCAACCCTGCAGCCAACTACCTAAACCACTGAGCTATCCAGCAGTTCTATTAATCTTAGAACTGCAGAGCTAGAATGGGCCCTATGGATCATCAAGTCCAGCTCTTGTCACAATGGGGAATCAAACTCCCAACCTCTGGCTCCGCAGCCAGAGACCTAAACCACTGAGGAGTGATGTGCATGAACTGCCAGTTCAGTGGTTCGTGCTAGTTTGTTCCAAGCCCCACCTCCACCAGCAGGCGTCCATTCAGAGGCAGCATCTCAGCTTCCCTTCCTTGCCTCCTCCAGGCACTGCCTCTGAGTGGGCACCTGCTGGAGGAGGCAGGGCTTAGAAGCACCGAACACCACAGAATTCAGGTAAGGTGCAAACGAGCAGACCATTTTCCTAAAAGCACTAATTCTAGCTATCTTAAAACTTTTTTCAAAAAAAGTCTGGCCGGCTGGGTTCTGTTTACTGACTCACTAGCAATTCTGTAAGAGAGCTGAGCACCATGAGACACCCTGCACCATAAAGATGGCATTCTCACGTTCCTTAGGTTTCCCCATGGATAATTATTCAAAGCATAATTACAGAAAATCGGTTGACTGAGGCACAGATCAGAACTTCATGCAGGTTTCCAGAATTCCTGGCTACGACTGTGCCATACCACCTGCAGGCGTTACTTAGGCGTAAATGCCCTCCCATGAAGCTGCTACATAGACCAAATTAGCCCTTCACGGCATTTGGACTCAAAATGGCTCTGCCACCTGGAATACACACTCCAGGTTTGCAGTCCAGGGCCATTCCCATTAATTCCCACCTGGTGCCTTTTCCTGAAAATGCTGAAATTTGAATTCAGCTCCTCCCTACATAACATGGCCTATTTGTCTGCACTTCTACCTGCCCTACAACGGAGTGACGCTGAATCTGTCTCGTCTAGTAAATGCAGCATTGCACTGCTACCTGACGATGTCGATGAAAGAAGCTACATGGACATACGAGTTGAAGAAAGGAAGTTGCGACATTTAGCAAGGGTGTAGAGTGAAACTGAGTGTTGCCACTAAATTTGCACTGATACTGACCTAATTTCCCACTGCTTCTATCCTACATGAAGCATCTGCACAAAAAAAAAAAAAAGCTGTGGGGTCGTCCATCCCCCCCCCCCCCCCCGGCAGAAGCCCATGCTTTCTGTTGACAACTAAGGTGAGCAGAAGGACAAACAGATCCTGATGACTCTGTTTGCAACTTCAACACATTACAGAACAGCATGAGTTAAGGTTACCCCGTGGTGCCCTGGCTCTTATATTGTATGTGCATAAAATAGAAGCAGACAGCAACAGGGAGAGAATAAAACCAGCCTTACAAAAACTGAAGGCGATTTGAAAACCTCTAGTCAAAGCTCAGTGGTTGAGGTATCTGGCTATGGAGCCAGAGTTTACGAGTTTCATTCCCCAGGGTGCCTCCCTGGCAGGGATGTGAATTGTCTCATTTATCTTGAGCTGAAAATACGTGTATTTTTCTTTTGCTTGTTCTTTCTCCTTTTTTATATTTGTATTTTCTGAAATAATAATATATATATATATATTTAAAAAACCCTCAGAAAATGCTTCCCCAGCAACTGTCTTGGAACAAAAAGTACGCACTGCTCACAACACTTTAAAAAGAAAACACACACACATACAAACTAGTGACATTTCCAGTTGTTAAACAATGGTTGGGTTCTTTTAAAAAGTGATGCCCTTATTATTTATAACACGTTGTTTGCAAGCACTGATCATTTGTTCCTATTTAAGGAATGCAAGAGGGGGGCACCACCTCCCCTACGTCTGGCACGAAGGAGACTTGCGATCACGGTACCTCCATTAAAAAATAAAATAGAAATCTTGCTGCCAGGATGACTGAAACAAAGCATACTTAGAGGCTTGGCTGCAAAGTAAAGAAGTGAAGCTGAAACCTCAAATAAATACATTCGTCACGCTACTGATCTCTCGGGCTTCCCCCGTTTGGTCAAGGCAAGAGCCACAAGAAAGAACAAAGTCTCCTATGCGAAAGGTTGGCACGCTCTTTGTTTTTATGCGACGTTAAGTCAAACACTGTGAGCTGACAGTGGACCACAGGATTCTTATACGCCACTGATGAAACCAATAAAAGACCAAAGATGAACAAAATTCAGTTTATCTGAATTTGCACAGGAACAAAACCTCAGCATCTTTGCATTTCCTTAACACCAAAGGAAAGGCAAAATAACCTTTCCATTAAAACAGTTCATAAATAAAACTTTCCCTGGAAAAGACCCTGATGTTGGGAAAGTGTGAAGGCAAGAGGAGAAGGGGATGACAGAGGACGAGATGGTTGGACAGTGTCACCGAAGCTACCAACATGAATTTGACCCAACTCCGGGAGGCAGTGGAAGACAGGAGGGCCTGGCGTGCTCTGGTCCATGGGGTCACGAAGAGTCGGACACGACTTAATGACTCAACAACAACAACAACAAAACTTGCCATTTTGGGAGAAGGTCTGCTTTATCTTGCCTTCTCATAAGAACATGAAAACAGCCATGCTGGTTAATCCAAAATTTCTGGTCACAAAGTGGTGATTAAGAGGTTTCAGAGGAAGCCCAGAAGCAAGACATTAACACAACCAGCTTCCTACTCTTGTTTCCCATGTACAGTGACTAGAACAATGGTTCCCAACCTTGGGACCCCAGATGTTCTTGGACTGCAACTCCCAGAAATCCTGGCCAGCAGAGCTAGTGGTGAAGGCTTCTGGGAGTTGTAGTCCAAGAACAACTTGGGACCCAAGGTTGGGAACCACTGCTCTAGGAGTTTCATGGTTTAGGACTCCCCTTCCTTGATGTATTAGTTTTCCTTATCAGTGTTTACATGTTCACATTCAAGTGTTAGCTTGTTAAGTTCTCTAAGGCCACAGTTCCCAACCCTGGGTCCACAGATGTTCTTGGACTTCAACTCCCAGAAATCCTGGCCAGCACAGCTAGTGCAGAAGGCTTCTGGGAGTTGCAGTCTGAGAACACTTGGGTTACCCATGATTGGAAACCACTGGACTACAACTATAAACAATATCCCAAGTCGGATTGCTCCTAGGTTCTGTATAATAGAAGTATTAATTCCACCAAACTAACAGGTCAGAGGCTGGATAGCTCAGTGGTTTAGGTATTTGGCTGCAGAGCCAGAGGTTGGGAGTTTGATTCCTCACCGTGACTCCTGCGAGTAGAACCAGTCTGAGTGGCCTTGAGAAAGCTGCACAGTCCCAGGAGAAGGGAATGGTAAACCACTGCTGAGTATTTTCTACCTGGAAAACCTGAAATGGGTTGCCATAAGTCAGAATTGACTTGACAGCACATTATTATTATTATTATTATTATTATTATTATTATTATTATTATTATTATTATTATTATTATTATTATTATTATTATTATTAGGCCAGAATAAAAACAGTTTCAAAAATTAAATGCAAATGCTTTACTTTCAGCACCAAGCATGAAAATTGGCCCTACTGATCAATCAGCTAAAGCTTTGGTTGCTTCTCTATTTATTAATATATTGATTTTTACTTAACCACATTTATACCCTGCATTTTTTAGCCTACCTATATGTATTTTAAACTCATTAATCAAGTGAACAAGGCAGATCTATTAGAAAGCAAGGAATAAGAACTGGAGCATCCCAACTAGAAAGAAAGAAAGAAAGAAAGAAAGAAAGAAAGAAAGAAAGAAAGAAAGAAAGAAAGAAAGAAAGAACGAACAAACAAACAAACAAACAAACAAACAAACATGTTTGCTGTTGGGGGACTCGGGCAGGAAATATTACATACTTTTCGAGAAAAATAGTCAAGCCACAGATGCCTTCAAAACATACCAGAGAAAGCTTTTTAGAATGGGCCTTTTCAGCACTTCCAGAAACTCTCTACCAAAGGAGGCCAGGTTGGCCCTCCTGGCTTTCTGTTGGCAGTCAAAGATCATTCTTATTCAGGAATGCCTTTGGCAATTAAAATGGCTTGTGGGTGGCGGGGTGGGGGGGGAAGACTTTTAACCCAGGCAGGTGTTAGTGTTGTTGTTTTTTAACTTGCTGTCTTTTTAGTTGCTTTTTAAACTGCCTCGTATTTTTCATTTGTTTTAAGGTTTTAACAACCTCCTCTTGTTTGATTCTGTTGTTGGCAGCTCTCGAGACCCATCCGGGGACAAAGATGAGGTTTAAAACAGATAAGTAAACAAAGGGAATTCCTTTGCAAGGCAATTATTTAAAAAGCCACTTCTCTAAACCAAGGTCCAAAGTTTACAATAAGTGCAGTAAAACCACAGTAAAAACTTCTTGCTGAGCAATTCCAATTGAGACTCAAGGCAGATGCATGCATTTTTCAGTATTCTGAATATATTGAACAAGTACGATGAAGGAGAAAGGTTCAGCTGAGATTTCTCCCTGACAAGCTAGTTTTCTATGTTCAAGGAACAGTTCTATTGCAGGGGGAAACACTGCAGTTCAAAGTGATACATTCCATGGAGTAGGAGAGTTTATCACTTGATTCTGTGGAACATATAAACTGAACCTACAGTTTCCTCTCAAAGAACAGATTTTTAAAGTTCAAAACAAGATGTGATTAAATATATCTCATCCATGTAGGGTTGGAAAAGATTCCTAAGGTGTTACAAGTCATTAGCAGAGAACAAGGGCGGCGCTGTTCCTGGACTGCAAGTTCCACTGATGGTGTTCAAGTTCAACAAGGTCACACACGGACACACCATTGGTTCTCAACCTTGGGTCCCTACATGTTCTGGGACTACAGCTGGCCAGCACAGCTATTGGCAAAGGCTTCTGGAAGTTTTAGTCCAAGAACATCTGGAGACCCAAGGTTGAGAACCACTGCCCTCTACGTTTCTGAGTAACTGAGCATAGGTAACATAAGGGTGCCACAGTGGGGAGAAATTATGTACAGTAATTAATACATAGTGTTTATGTAGCTCTGGTTCAGTCACAACCTGTGAGTGGATCGTAACAGGCCCCACTAACACACAACTACATCTAAAGTGGCTTGATCTTGCTTGCCATCTTACTAGGCGCCCGGGTCAGGGGAAAGAGAGGAGTCTTGGAGGCTCAGCGTGCTGTTGACCAAGTCCTCACTTCACTCCACAGTGTCTGGAAAAGTTTAGAATGCTTTCGTAGTTGGTGGGTTAAGAGTCTGCATCTTAATGTATGGATTAAAGGTTGCATTTTCCCATACAACCCCACCATCCAGGCTTTGAGGTCTGGAGGAGAGGCCTTTCTCTCAGACCTGTCATCTCCAGAAGCACATTTATTGAGGATTCGAGACAGGCCCTTCTCCGGAGCCACTCCCCAGTTTTGGCCCTCTTTGCCGCAGGAGGCAAGGACGGAGGCAAGGACGGCTCCTTCCTTTTTGTTCATCCATGGCAGGCAAAGACTTTTCCATTCTACTCAGCGTGCAAGTCTTATTTTATTTTTAAGGAAAAGTACTATTACCCTTTTGACTGAGATGTGTCATACAGTCTTTTCATTTCAGCTGCACTTTAATACTATAATGGGGTTGGTTATATTTTAATCCTTGTAACGTGCTGTGTTTTAGTGTTACAGTTTGTTACCTGCATTACAAGATACCTCAGACCCGGCCATGGGAAAAGGGGGCACGTAAATAAAAATTGAAATGAAATAAATAGGGGTGTGCACTCTTGAAATGCTGGGCCCTGAGCAAAGCACATTGTAGGAAGGTCCAGGATTCATCACAACAATTCTCTCACTTCCCCAGAAATGCTCCACACAGCATGAACCACTGTATCCAAGGTAAATCACGGCTCGGGATCTTGTGCATGTCTTTGTTTAGACACGGTAAAGTGGCCATCTCCGGCCGTATTCTCTACTTCTGAGGCAGACAAGCAGGCAAAGGAAAGTATTTGAACATACCGGCCTGAGGTTAGACCAAAAGTTTGATTTGGGTCAGTCTGGATTAAGGAAAAATGTCCAAGAACAACTTACTGGTTTACTTTACTTTGGGACTTGGCAATATTGGCTGGACAGCATTCAAAACCAAATTACATTTTGGCCATGGGAAGATCTAGCAAGAGGAAACATCTGGATAACATTTGGAAGGTTAGAACCAGAGAAGGCCCTTCAGAAATATTTTGAAACATGAGGATGTTTCTTCTTTTTATTCCAAACAGATAAAATGCCCAAAGCTACATTTCACATTTTGATCTCCTCCCTCCCCTCTCCTCCCTCAAGGGACAAACCCAACCCAAAGTCCGGTGTGAAAATGCTCTCAACTTAAAAGCCAAGAAACCGTTACAGGACACCTATCTGGGGCAGGACAGAAAAAGAAGGAGCTTACCCCCTAACTGTTCCTTTTCCAGTTAATGTTTTCTCGGCCCCTACGAGCTGTTTGTTTGTTTCTTACCCCGCCTTTCTTCTAAAAAAGAAGCCAAGGCAGTTTGCATCATGAAAAGACAATATTTAAAGTTGAAAACAGTAAGGACACAAATACTAAAAAGGATCAAACAAATGCCATTCTAAGAAATCGTAAACAAAAGCAACACCAAAAACAGATTCAAAGCAGTAAGGCACAACCATCCATTAAAAACCCCATTCAGATAGACGGTCATTAAGCAAAAGAGAGAGGCCTCTGCCTCCTTGCAGAAAGACAGCAAAGATGGGGCAGCCTAGCCTTCTGTGGGAGGGAGTTCCAGAGTCAGGGAGCTGCAACAGAGAAGGCTAAATCCATTTCCCCCAACATAGGGTGTACTCACAAGGATATCACATGGTTTAGCAGTACTTCTCTTCAACCTTTCTGTTTCAAGCCAAGCAATTCTTTGAAGCACTGGTTCACTGAAAAGCAATTAATGGATCACGTCAGGCAAAACCCAAAGTCTCTGGATTTTGCCTGATAGGCTTGCACAGACTCCCATGGCTACCTCTTCTAAAACTACAGTTAATGGACCAGTCCTATTTGGCCACTGATTGCATTTTTAAAAATTACTGTAATTGTTGTTGTCATCTTATTGTTATCTTCTGTGTACAGTATTTGTAAAGGATGTGGTTGGATTTGGTTTGCCCATTTCAAATACAGTACCGGAAAGAAGCCTATGTTTAACTACCCTTTCCAAAGATGTTAGATGCAAACTGTATGCAAACTATGTACTGGTTCATAAATCTTGGAATTCAGAGCTATCTGACTGCAGTTTCCATCATCCCCAGCTGCCATGATCAATAGTTAGAGGCGATGGGAGCTGCATGCAATATCAACCAGGCACCTAGGTTGAGAACGCCTGGGCTAGATAATACTCCAGGACATATATCTGTTCAAAACACATACATCTGTCTGAGAAGCAGACAGTGGTTTAGGTCTCTGGCTGCAGAGCCAGAGGTTGAGAGTTCGATTCCCCACTGCGCCTCTTTGACAGGACTTGATGATCCATAGGATCCCTTCCAGCTTTGCAATTCTAAGATGATGATGAAGGCTACCAAAATCATTAAAAAGGCAAATGTTAGAGGAGGAACTTATACGACTACCTATGTGTAGTCGTATAAATCAACCTTTCCATAGGCCTGCAGACAAGGCTTTTCTCTTTCCATAAAAGAAGCCCAAAGCATGAAAAATCCGATGCATCGTACAGGTTAATGCCATCTAATAACATGTATGAATACACACGGGTTACTTGGGTCTCTCCAGAAATTAATTTGTTATTCATTGTAATTTGGCAAGAAGCAGCACGGTGACAAAGAAAACAGCAGGACACATGGATAAAGCAAGAAACTGTAACACCACTAGAGGCAGTTAACAGAGTGGGCTAAGCAGGAGCTATATGAATAGCAGAAAACCTGCACCGAGCACCATCACCTTGAGCAGATGCCAGGCGGGATTCAAAACTCTAGTCAGCTCTGGTACAGAACACAGGGCTGCCCACATGGAAGGACTGCATATTTATATTCCATATGTATCCATGGAGGTTCCTTGTTATACTGGTATGTGGTCAGGAACTTTGCTTTGGTTGTGTGTGTGAGGGAGGAAGGCAACGACCTTCTTGAGCAGCAAGAGGAGATGCAGCCTTTGTGTGTAATACATCCCACGTCCAATCTCACTAATACCTCTGGAAGCATCTGCCAGAAATGCTTTGAGAAACATCTCTTCCAGAGCAGGAAACCCATGGATTAGGTGGACCAACATGCTGTCCTTGTAGAAGGCAGCTTCAGTAGTTCGTTTAACTGGATAGTTAGTCTTTGCGAATGCTCAGATCTCAAGAGAGAGCAACAGAGCATATGGCAATGGCTTGTACTTTTTGAAAAGACGTATCTCTCTAGCTACAGTGGCTGTTCTTTATTTAAGAGAACTCTGCACAGCATTTCCTTTTCAAAGAATGCCAAAGCAGTTTACAGTCTTGTGATGTTGAAAACTAGAGAATACTACCAAGTCAAGTGATAAAGCAAAACAAGAAGCCTTTGAAATCTCTAAGATGGTTAGCGGCAAACACAATCAGGCAAAAATGCACATGAATTTACTTTTTGGTCATTCACGGTCTCACTTCCTAACTTCGTCTCAAAGCAGCTAAATGAGGAACGTCTGGCAATGATAGATCTGAACTTCCCCAGCTAGCAGAGGAAGATCAGAATAGGAGGAAATGATTCTACCTCAACCATATCATCTGAGAACAAAACAGCACAGTTTGGGAAAGTTATTTCTTGAGATTGATAATATAATTGTGACTCATCAAGTCAATGCTGATTTATGGCACCCTTTTTCAGGGTCTTCTAGGTAGAGAGTACTCAGAAGTGGTTTACCCTTCCCTTCTTCTGCGGTGCCCTGGGACTGTGCAGCTTGCCCAAGGCTAAATAGGCTGGCTCTTTTCCTAGGAGGCACAGTGGGGGTATCAAACTCCCAAACTCTGGGCGTTTGATTCACAGCCAGATGCCCAACTCACTGAGCTATCCAGTCCACACACTTCTTTGGATTGCCGGTCTCAGAATACCCTCCTGTGCGCATTAACAGTGGCCAGGAGATGCCTGTGAGTTGTGGCGTCTTTCCTTCTCCAAAAATGCTCCCAGAACAAAACAAAACCCATTTTAATTTCTGCAAAACAGACAAGGGGGAGAAAATCAGGACTGGTAAAGAACATCTCCCGCCACTCCACCGCAGTATTTCTCCCCATTCAATTCACCATCACATCCTCACTGAATTAGGGCTCATTTTCCAACAGGATTTCAAAAGAGGGCACTTAAGGCAAAACAGCCAGTAAAAAAACCTAGGATCAAGAGCACAGATGTCTGTAATGCTGACACTCACACGGGAGGCTTAGCTACACTCAAAACAGACCTAGGTGGAAGTCCTTTACAGCAGTTTCATCAACAATAACCTCTGATGAGCTGTGTTTCCTGTGACCTCATTTGCCACAAGCCTAGGCAGGTCTCTTAAGGTCTCCTATAACTCCACCACGGTTCCTGCAATCCTCTTAAGTTACATGCTCCATAGTACAAAAACATGCATCTTCCCCTTAACATCTTTGAACCACCTGTTACACTTCCTATTTGGACTGAAACCAGCAGGGGGACCCTCCCCATCCCTCTGGAGAAGTGGGATGGAAATCTACTGATCTGCTCTACTCCATAGTGATGGACGGGACATTTTGTCCCATTTTGCTAGCAGAATATAGTAACATCTGCACAATTCAAACATCAGAGGAATCAAAGCCTAAACAGACTCGCACATCCCCAAATTGTCCGTCTGCTTTTTACATCAGAATTTACAAAGCTGAAACGGAGGAGAAACAAGAAACGGACAGATTGGCTCAACTCAAAAGATGAGTGGAAATTTTGCTTGCTTTTTCTCAGAATCTCCAAAAGTCCAAGGGAAAACAAAATCTCACAGATGTACCTATTATTTTATTTTGGTCTTGCAATAAAAGAACTGAAACGAACAAAGAAAGCCCACTGAATGGTGACACCAAGCTTAGAATACGCCGGTAGACAAATACAGAGCAGGACACAAGGATTAAAAGCCTGTTTGGTAATACCGTTTTACTAACAGGTTGTCCTGTTTCTGGAGTTTGTGTAACAGAGCACCATCAACACTCCCTTGCACACGTAGACGCCCAGTTGCTTTAGTTGGGGTGATGCTGGCAAGATATTGGGTCGGAGTCCCAAGTCCGAGTCTAAGTTTTTGGTACCAAGTCCCGATTCCCAAGACCCAAATTCGAGTCCTTATTAAAAACAAGCTCTTTTTTCCCTAGAAAAAAGGGAGGGGTGGGTGGGTTCTAAGTCGTGAGTTTAGTCTGAGTCATTGAAAAAAAAACAACTCAAGTTGAGTCTGTGTTGAGTCACCCGTGTGCCTTAAGTCTGATTTGACAGTGAGTCCCACAACTTGGGTCCCCATCCCTGCCAACTGGTGCAACGGCAAGCCAGAGACTGTATCACTACGCTCCATGTTCCCTCCGCGTAGTCTGTCCTGTGACACTAAGTGGTTGCGCTTTTATGTTCTTTGACACTGGATTTTCCCCATATTATTATTATTTTTCCAACAAAGAACTGCTCATATTTCCTAAAGCAATCCTTGTTGCTCAGAAGGAAGCCTCATTCAGTGAGACTTCCTCCTGGGTAAAGATTTATGGGATTACAACCTAATGCTCTTTTTGCCATAAGACTGTAGTAGAGAGACACCATGTGTGACACTAGGAAGCCTTTATAAAGCAAAATGGATGTGGAACAATGGTAATCCAGGCACACTGGTAAACTCCTGCCCAAACATCTTGCGATGAAGGAGCAATATACAAGGGTCCAGAAGTTACAATACCTATGCTTGCTTTTCCAGCCAATGTGGTGCAGTGGATAGAGAGCTTGACGAGGACTTGGTGTCCTGGGTTCCACTACCCACTTGACCACAGAAACTCACTTTGAGGCAGAAATGTTAAACCACTCCCTTCAACGTTTCACAGACTTTTGTCAGTCTCTTGGAATGAGGTGGCAAATCCCAGGCTTTGGGCATTTTCCCACTTGGTTCCCAAACTGTGCAATTTTCTCCTCCAGCATCTTTGTATGGAACCAGAGTTGGACAAATTTAGACGAGGTTCGGAGACCTATCTGTTCAATGTGGAGCCATACGTATTTGGTGTATTTGGTATTTGGACAGGTCAGTGCCTGGTGTATTTTATTTGAACTTTTCAGCTGGTTTTTAGCAGTTGGTTACTTCTTTTTGATCATTGCTTACTTTGAAGACTTTTACATTGATGTACAGGTTTATATATGTACACATAATATTACGGTAGTGGTTAAATGTGTTGCATGTTTGTACATACCTGATTTTATTGGGGTGCACTCTTATGTAGAGTCCATTTATTATTATTATTATTATTATTATTATTATTATTATTATTATTATTATTATTATTATTATTATTATTATTATTATTATTATTATTATTATTATTAAAACAAAAGAACAACCTTCTTGGTTTTGCCATACAGTGGTACCTCAGTTTACGAACGCCTTGGTTAACGTAATTTTCAGTTTACGAACGAAAATCCATTGAAAATAATGCCTCAGTTTATGAATTTTTTCCGCAATATGAAGCAAGTTTGCATTGCACCTGGGAGGTTTGTAGCGCCGCCCCCATGCATGAATTCCTATGGGAAACCGCATTTTGGTTTGCAAATTTTTTCGCATTACAAAACGTCCCAGAGAACGCATTAAATTCGTAAACCGAGGTACCACCGTATTTCAGAACGATAACAAGGCAGTTCCCACCGAGATAAAGCTGCAGGTGAGGTGGAGGAAATTATTCAGTGTGCTGGTTAACAAAATTTCAAAAAGCCACTGCCAGCATAAAATGGGAGCTGGTTATTAACTGGGGTGGGGGGAGGAAATAGCTGTTTTCAGCTTCACAAACCTCCTGACAACACAGAGGCACAGGAACCTCAGTTCTGCTCAAGCAGAAAACACTGCTGTTGTTGAAACAGGGCCCAGTCCTGCCCAGCTAACTCTTTGTCTCACATCCATCTGTGAGAGACACTGACTGGTACATTTCTATGACAACCGACGGGAAAGTGGAGAAGTGGCTGTGGATGCGGGGGGGGGGGGTGGGGGTGGAGGAGGAGGAGAGGAAACCCGGTACAAGGCTGCACAACAATCTTCAGGTCCCCACCACCACCACTTTTTTCCCCCCCAAGACAAAGCTTTGCTTTCTTTTATAAATACTGCCAGGATCAGCCCTTTACCAAATGCACCATTGCTCATTCCAAGCAAAGCAAAAATATTACACATAGTTCTACGATGGGGGGGGGGGGGGAGAGGAGGGGCAAGAGGTTAATCAAAACATACTAATGGGGTACCCACCTCAGGTTAAAATGAGGCTATGAAATGTTAAAAAATAGAATGTAGCCATCATAAAAAAATAGGTAAAACCTCTGCATTAGAGTAGCCAAGAACAGGCTTCACATTAACATTAAATCAGAGACTTTAAAAGGACCTTTTAAATACATTTTTTCTTCCAAAAGGCTCCAGCATGGGCTGAGCTGGCTGAGAGATTCTATTTATTTATTTAAAATACTCTTTATCCCACCTTTCTCCTTGAAAAGGACCCAAGGCGGCTTACATCGTTAAGAAGACAACATTCAAAAGATAAAAACCGTAAGTATACAAATATTAAAAAGAATTAAACCAATATTATGTTAAAAATAGTAAATAAAATCAGTACTAAGAACACATTTAAAAGCAACAAGGCACAACAATCCATTTAAAGACCCTGTCAAATAGGCAGTCACTCAGGAAAAACTTGCCTGAAGAGAAAGGTCTTCATCTACTTGAAGCCCTAAGTAGCAATTTTTTGGTAACTTTTAAGCAATACATTAAAAATCTATGGCAGTGATGGCGAACCTTTTTGAGCCCGACTGCCAAAACTGAAACAACAACCACCACCACCCAGTGGGCGGCGGGTGGCGGGGCGGCGGAAGTGGAAGTGGCGGCAGAAGGGGCAATCCCGGGCATGGAGGTGCCTCCAGGCCCCCACTCTGGATCCGCCTCCCGTCGTGCCCAACCCCGCCACTGCCTATAGCTTGGCCGGCCCGCTGCCACCAGCGCCAGCTGCTCCAGATCCTGGCCCGCTGCTTGTCAGGGCACTAGCACCACGGCTGCAGCCGCCTCCTCAAGTGTGGCTGCCAGGGGTAGCAATCCAGCAACTTATGGTTCGCGTGCCCACAAAGAGGGCTCTGCGTGCCAGCTGTGGCACGTGTGCCATAGGTTCGCCATCGCTGATCTATAGAAACAGTAGTGGGTTTTCTTTTGGTTTTTTGGTGGAAAATGCACAAAAAGTGGGTTTGAAATGGATCTCCAGTTGAGATGGGCACGAACTGCTAGTTCAGCAGTTCGGCACACTTCGTTTCCTGGCCAAACAACTCATCTGCAATTTGGCACCCTGCCCCCTTCAGTAGGCGCTCACTCGGTGGCAGTGCCCTGCCCCACCTCCTCTGAGCGCTGCCTCCAAGTGGACACCCACTGGACGGAGCGGATCACTGAACGATGGATCAGCTGTTCGGCCAGGAAACGAACCACAACGAACAGATGAACCAGTGGTTCATGCCCATCTCTAATTTCAACCTACAGACCATTTAAGACCTAAAGCCCCACCCGCACAGAAGTCCCCATCACTGGTGCTCACCTGAGGGACAATCTCAACACCAGCCTTGTTTTCTAACTAGTATCCAATCGAAAGGTTCCTTTCCTCCAATGCATTTTAACTTCAATTTGCTTTAAAAACTAATTCATTTCTTTGTTTATTAAACAATCAGATAATCTGTATGCATCTTTATTTTGCAATGCATTTATTATATTATATTTTGTTTATCTTTTATCAGACCGATGAAAGGGATACTTTCACACTTTAAAAATAAAGAAAATGAATCACTGTTAACATGAATTGCCCTCCATGATGGATTTGGGCCCACACACATCCCTATATCTTGTCTGCAGAATTGGCTGCAAAAATATTTTTTCCAATTTATGCACAGCTATGCATTATCTCATAGACTTAATTGGTCCCCATAATTTAATTTAATTTAATCAGGCATATGCATAGGCACATAAAGAAGAAGACATGGCTTCTCTCTCTGTCTCTGTCTCTCTCTCTCAGTCATGGGGTCTGTGTGTCACCCCATCTTCTCAGGTCAACACCAGCCAACTAGCTACCAGATTCATTAATTTGCAAGTAGTCAGCAGGGGCAGAGTGGGTAAGGTGGGGGAGATGAATGGTTTATTCATGGGATTAAGACATTGGCTTAACTATAGTGCATGCTAAATTCCTAGCCAAAATAAAACGGGGAAGGGGTTAGATGCAGTTAGCTAAAAAAACAAAAAAACAAAACAAAGTCAGAAAGGGCTGCCAAACCGCAGGGGCTGGCAGGTTCATATTTTTAGCCTTCTGTTCCCACTTCTTTCCCTAATTCCACTCCTCCAGCCCATCCTGCTTTTTCAGAGCATCAACATTCAAACTTTGCCAAGTTCAACACCCCCACCATGACCTTTCCGCCTTCTGCTCTCTGCTTGCACTGGGCGATGCAGGCGTGAGGCCACAGAAGGCACTCTAGAAGACCCAGAAGCACAGAAAGATTGTTCTGCCTCTCCTTCTCCCAAAATAAGGAATGATCCCACCATCCTGTTCTCTATGGGGTTCTTTTTCTTCCTTCCGCAGGGCTTGCCTATCTCAACTACCAACCTCAAAAGGAGGTTATATTATACTGTACTATACTTTAGAGGCAACATCAGCTTGAGATATTTCCCCCACACACATTATTTGGAGTCAGAGATGGTTCCTGTTGGCTCGTCCTTTGGACAAACAGGTGTCCGGCACTTCCCAGCCCTGCCTCCTCTGGCAGGCACCCACTCAGAGGCAGCGCCCTGGCATCCCTGCTGTGCCTCCTCCAGGCACTGCCTCTGAGTGCGCACCTGCTGGAGGAGGCAGGTCTGGGAAGTGAAGAATAAAAAAAACGAACCAGCACAGACCTCCCATTTCTACTTGGAGCACTTGAATGGCCCAAGCGGCATGCAGCAGTCCCTGTAAAGCACATAGAAAAGCAACCTTCGTACAATAAAACGCCAAACATACATTGGAAATTCAGGCTGAACACAAGTCATGGGCCAGGGCGTGGACTCACCTCCCTCTATTACCATCTCCACACAAGAATTGGAGGTTGTTCACGACTTTGTGTACCTTGGCTCAACGATCTCTGACACTCTCTCTCTAGATGTTGAGCTGGATAAACGCATAGGCAAAGCAGCTACCATGTTCTCTAGACTCACAAAGAGAGTATGGCTCAATAAGAAGCTGACGACATATACCAAGATCCAGGTCTATAGAGCCTGCGTCCTGAGCACACTCCTGTACTGCAGTGAGTCCTGGACCCTTTGTGCACGGCAGGAGAGGAAGCTGAACACCTTCCATATGCGTTGCCTCCGACGCATTTTTGGTATCACCTGGCAGGACAAAGTTCCAAATAGAGTAGTCCTAGAACGAGCTGGAATCTTTAGCATGTATACATTACTGAAACAGCGACGTCTACGTTGGCTTGGGCATGTCGTGAGAATGGCTGATGGTCGGATTCCAAAAGATCTCCTGTATGGAGAATTAGTGCAGGGAAATCGCTCCAGAGGGAGACCACAGCTGCGATACAAGGACATCTGCAAGCGGGATCTGAAGGCCTTAGGAATGGACCTCAACAGATGGGAAACCCTGACATCTGAGCGTTCAGCCTGGAGGCAGGTGTTGCATCACGGCCTCTCCCATTTTGAAGAGACCCTTGTCCAGCAGACCGCGGCAAAGAGGCAGTCACGGAAGCAGCAAAATCAGGGAGCTGGACAGGGGACAGATTGTATTTGTCTTCAGTGTGGAAGGGATTGTCACTCTCGAATTGGCCTTCTCAGCCACACTAGACGCTGTTCCAAGTCCTCCATACAGAGCACGTTACCATAGTCTTTCGAGACTGAAGGATGCCTAATACATAATACATTGGAAATTGATTTTTTTTTAAAAAAGGGACAGAAAAAAAGATGGACGCAATCAGTTTAGTGGAAACAAGTGAGAAACAATTACCTCAGGAAAGAGGGTGAGAAGGGCTCAACCGTAGTTCCCAAACCAGGATCTCAGAACTTGTTGGGTTTCATCTCTCAGAATCCTTAGGCAGAAAGGCAGTTCTGGCCATGGCAGAACAATCACATCCTGCAATCCACGTTTGGGAATCAGGGACTGAGACAAAGAGCACATTCTTCTCATGTGGCCCTATCAAGTCCCTTCCAGCTCATGACAATCAAGGTATGCAAGATGTTCAAACAGTGGCTTACTGTTGCCACACCCAAGTAAGTTTCCACAGCTGAATAAGAGGTTTGAACTCGCGTCTTCTGAATTGTTGTCTGGCACGCTCTCCGCTACACTGCACTAGCTCAAACAGCACAGACTTTGCAAACTATTTATTTAGTTAGCTAAAATATTTTACCCCACCTTTCTCCTTAAGAAGGACCCCAGGTGGCTTACATCATTAAAAGACAGTATTTGCCCAAATTCGCTTTTCCGAATTCTCACGTGGCGGTGCATTCCGCCACAAGTGAAGCACCCTTGGCATTGAAGGCAAAAACAAAACGTAAGCCAAAAAGACTACTCACAGAAAAGACCCTCTGCCTCCTGCTTCCCTGTTGGATCATCTCTTTGCTCTCCACCCAACATCCTGCTTATGTATTTTGCAGATCAATCTGCCCCCCCCACAGAACATACACTGTGCAACCACAATTTCACATAAAAGCCCTTGCCAGAAGCCTGCAGAGGTCATTCGTACACCACCAGGACAACTGGGCTGGCACGCTTCATATTCGTATCCCCAGGATACAAATACGAAGCGCACATCTCTAAGTCTCCAGATCTCCTTTCTCATCACTTGCTCCATTAGCCTTTTTAATGGAGCTGCTCCAGCTTGGATAAAGGACCTTCTAGATGCTGCAAGTGCATGATCTCTGCTGAGCAACTCCATCAACCAATGCTCTGGGTCAGGGTGACCCTTGGCTCTGCCCAGCTTTGCCTTGTGTTCTTACCAAGCTGTTTATCATGTTAAATTTAAGGGTTATCTTAACTGTGCGACTCACAGCCTCACCCCTCATTGTGACTGCTCACAATGGCTCTGCCAAATGCTTAGTCACATTGTTCAGAGCCTTACGCCTGCATGCCTCTGTAAAAGTTACCTATTATTGTCTACTTAAGGCATGCCGTATCCAAACACATCTTGCTATATTTGAGCTGCTTTGTAAGTGACAAAGAAAACAGAACAAGAGATATCCAACTGAGTCAAACCGGTGACACATCTGGCATAGGACTGGCGTCCATGAGTAACTTTACCATCTCTCAAAGAGAACTCTTGCCCTAACTTGTTGAATGAAAACCAGGGTATTGCAGATGCCTGGGAATTAACACAGCCTCTCTCGAAGAGCAGAAGGCACATGCTACATCCCTGAGCTATAAAATGTCTTGCCCCATCTTTAATCTTTAGGATGGTGGCTGAAATCCAGTAGTAAGTCACAACTAGAGTAGGCCCATTGAATCAAAGCAACTTGTGGAGAACTTAATGCACCATATCTCCACTGATTCAATGGGCCTTACTACTGGATTTCAGCCAGTATTTTGCAATCTTTAGTCCTCTAAATCAATGGTTCCCCACCTTGGGTTCCGAGATGTTCTTGGACTACAACTCCCAGAAATCCTAGCCAACACAGCTAGTGGTGAAGGCCTCTTGGAGTTTTAGTCCAGGAACATCTAGGGACTCAGGGTTGGGAACTGTTGTTCTAGATGTTCCAGACTTCAGTTCCCAGAAGCCCCAACCCCCATGGCCAGTGATGAGGGGTTTCAGGAGCTGGCCTCTGGGAGACCCAAGACGGAGAACTGCAGTGGTTAAAAGAAGCTGTTGCAAAGGGTGAGTGTCCTTGATGACTTGCCATGCAGGTCCCATCATCTCTCTCCATTGACTGGCAAAATGGCCAATGGATGGCCCAGTGCAGCACAACTGGAAAGAGTCATATTCCCCACTGTGGGGGAAGCTACTCTGGATCAGATCTAGGCTCTTCACATCATAAATCAAATGTATATTTTACTCCATTTCCCATGGTGATAATCCAACACTGATACTGAATCAGGTCCTGAATAACAAAGGTTCATCCAGCTGTAAGAATGCCTTCTCTTCCTCCTTTTGACGGGGGGGGGGGGGGCAAGGACATCTTCCCTATAGAAATCCCATCTTTGTCAGGTAACAGAATGTGTTGGGGTGGCCTGGATGATCCCCTTCCCTCCGAAGGCCAATATCAGCCTGCGAGAAGGATCACAGAAGAGACAATAGGGCAAGCAAATAAAATTCCCACAGCTGGTTTGACTTTTTTTATTTTCCCTCGTGAAGTGAGTACTACCACCGAATGCTGTAGGATGGATCCTTAACAAAATATTTTTAAAACAGTGTCTGTCATGGGTTTTATTCTCCTCTATAGCTCCATAGAATCCGGCTAGGCCTTTTTTCATTCTCTGTTTGGGAATGGAAAAGGCAGAACCAAAGTGAACCGAAGAAAAAGTGCTTTTCACACAGACGCTAAGCTTTGCAAGTGTGAAGAAAAACAGACAACTTCACACCTAAGTTGGTGTACTGTGCGCCTCTCAGCAGGTATTATAGAAGATCTGAAGTTAGCTGCACTCATGAGGTTGCCTGTTTTGTTACTAAAAATTATCTGATATACAGTATTCATTAATTGGTTTTATGATGATTCTTACACAAACAAAGAAAGACCTAACCAACATGAAATTTCATTTTAGAGGTATAAATAAAAATAAATTATTATTTTTTTAAATATATATATTTGAATGCAACAAATACACAAGCAAAACTGACATAGCTAATGTTGGGTGAAAATCTAGAGCTGTCATGAAAGTAAAAATTGGGAGAGACTTCAAAATCACTTTAGATTTATCATGAATTGTTCAGTGCCAGTGAAATACGTTTTCCCTAAAACAGTCTAAATATCTCTCCTACTATTGAAAGTCTGGTTCACAATGGACTCATTTGCAGCTGCTTGAAAACTTCCCTGCAGAGTCAGTAAGCTGAAAAACAAAATCTTGGAAAATTGCAATGCATTTCCTATCATGCATTTAGAGAACACGGTGTATCGGCTCTGGTCTCTACTCCCTTCAAGCGTTGTCTATTGGGTCACGTGTGATGTTCTAGTTCACCTGGTTTTACAAACCTTCATTTCTCAATAAACAGTTCAACAGGTTCATTTGCTACTTTAGAAGAGAAATTTCTTTGACTTGCTTGCACACCGGCTTTCGCTGCAGCATAAAAACTGCACTGAAGTTCTGGGGCTTGGACAGGCACAGGAAGAGAAAAAACAAACTGTGGGTTGCATGAAATGCAAAGCCAAGATTCCACTGGTGATTAAAAAGGGAAAAACGAACAACTCACTTCTAATTTATACCAACCTCCTTGTCCTTTGTATCAACATATATGTAAATATGTGCCATGTAAAGCTCAGGGGTGAATAGAAGGTAGGTGTGGTGCTACATCTCTGGGTGATCTGGATATCATCAAGGGTTTCAAATTCCTAATTGTTTAGTAGCAACAAATGACTGCATACTCTTAAACTATATTGCTGAAATATAAACAGCTGGAGATGTTCAGGAGAAGAAACATCTATAAAGTTCCACTATGGTTCTGAATCCTCCGTCTTTACTTTGAAACGGATTTAAGCCACAGAACATCTAGAGACAATTTTGGACTTTCCTGCTCTTTCACTATCCTCTAATTAATCAATCAATTAGTGCCACCTAGCCTCATGGAAAAGACCCTGGAAAAGACCCTGATGTTAGGAAAATGTGAAGGCAAGAGGAGAAGGGGACAACAGAGGACGAGATGGCTGGACAGTGTCATCGAAGCGACCAACATGAATTTGACCCAACTCCGGAAGGCAGTGGAAGACAGGAGGGCCTGGCGTGCTCTGGTCCATGGGGTCACGAAGAGTCGGACACGACTAAATGACTAAACAACAACAACAACAAGCCTCATGGAGAGATCTGGAAAACTCAAAAACTTGCACATTACAGCAGCATTTTGGCTGGCCCTCAAAAAGTGTCGTGTGTGAATGTTTTTCTGATCCATGAAGCCGTGCAAAGAATTTCTTCTTGAACCAGCCAGAAAACCAATTCCAGTGCACGCCTTTTGCACCAGGTTCTGCTGGGCAAGGACTAGGAAGGAAACAAATGAGATCCTGCAAGGGGTAAGCCTGCTCAGCCCAAAGAAAGTAACTGTTCCCTCACTTTAAGGTAGCACTTGTCAGTCAATGCCAACACTGTTCCTCATCCTACTTCATGTTACGAGCTTCATTTAGCCTACGGATTCAAAAAGATACTTTTCTTTTTCGGCTATGCCATACTGTGCTGTTGGTTGTGTACATAAACCTTGCACAAAACTGTCAAGTTACCCCAGACTTATGGTGACCCCATGAATAAACAATCTCCAATATGTCCTGTCTTCAACAGCTCTTGCAAACTCAAGCCTATGGGTTCCTTGAAGGAATCAATCCATCTTGCATTTGGTTTTCCTCTTTTCCCGCTGCCTTCTGCTTCTCCCAGCATTATTGTCTTTTGCAGAGAATCCTGTCTTCACTTTAATCATTTTTGCCTCCAGAGATCATTCAGGCTTGATTTGCTCTAGGGCCCACTTGGTCATCTTTCTGGAAATCCAGGGTATCTGCAATTCTCTCCTCCAGCACCATATTTCAAACAAATCAATTTTACTACTTTTACTAGTCCATGCAATAAAGCAAGAAATGCCTCATTCTTCTGTTTTGCACTTGTGCTTATAGCAATTTGAGAGACTCTGTATTTCTCCTAATCCTGCACGTGCTCTGGATGCCAACTTTCTCCAAATAATTAAATAATAATAATAATAATAACAGAATACCCATCACATATAAAAGCCCATCTTTGGAAAAACTGGCTTTTTGTTTCCATCATGGTGGGATCCGGAATCTTTGAAAAATTGATTGGTGCGCCATAAGATGCAAAAGATCAAGAACCATGGAGGCTCAAAAGCCTGAAAAGGAGGAAGTCAATCCGTCCATATTCTTGCAGGCACTGCAGACAACTGCCCTGGAATGGGTGGATGGATGCTGGCCACCATCGGTAAACGGGATACCCTTCTGTGGTGCCACATGAGCCGCAAGCCCTTGGCACTCTACCTCACACAGCATCTCACTTTCAGGAAACAATTCCTGGCTTGGTTGTTGTAGGTTTTCTGGGCTGTTTGGCCGTGTTCTGGAGGTATTTCTTCCTAACGTTTCGCCAGTCTCTGTAGCACCTTCAGAGGACAGGAGTTAGAACTCTGTCTGTGTTCTGGTGTAGTGTGTGGGATAGTTGAGTATTTGTAGCTGTGGGATCAGCTTTTTGTCCTTTTCAGAAGACTGAATGATTATGGTGATCAGGGTGGTTTTTGTTATGGGTGTATTGTTGTGATCACCGGTCCTTGTGGTGTTGTGTGCAGTGATCACTGGTCCTTGTGGCTGGGTAGAGTTTGTTGACCTTTTTGCAGGCTGTATTTTTCAGTGCTGGGAGCCAGGCTTTGTTGAATTTTAGACTTTCTTTTTTGTTGAAGCTGTGCTGGTGTTTGTGGATTTCAATGGCTTCCATCACAAAAGACTAGCTAACGACACCCATCAATCACAGTGACGGACCATCTTCTCCCCCCCCCCCCTTATCTCCGGAGACTCCGGAGACCCAGGTTCAGTTGGAAATTCACCTGGAGAAGAGCGGCAATGGCTGAGTCTTTGAACATCTTACACGCCTCAGAAACTCTATTAGGGTCGTCATAGGTTAGAAGCAGCTTGTTGTCACCCAACAACCACAACACGGCACAAAACCACAGTGAAATTTGACCAAGAACTCATTCCACCGAACAGAGACACACAGACATGCAAGTGTGCACTTGTATTAGTCCTGAACATTCCTTCCCCAATTTCTTGTCAAAAGCAAAAACAAAACTCAACCCCAAACTGAAAAGTGAGCTATTGGCTCATTTCTTTTCTTAACAGCAGCTGTACCTCCCAAGTTGAGGCTTGGTGGATAAAGGAAGTTATTTCAATTAGAATGTGGTGGGTTTCCCCCCCCCTCTCCTAAAACTACAGCATTCAGCAGCCCATGGAAATTATTTTTCTGCACCAAATAATGTTCAGTTTACACTTTCCACCGGCCGGCTTAAGCAGGGCATCGGAGCAAAGAGGCACTCAACCAAATGCTACATGGTTTCCGTTCCAACTTGTTGGTACTTTGCTTTGTCAACAGACTATTACACCCCTTGCTGGGGGAAGAGGACAGTCGTCCCCAAACTTTATGCCCCCATAAGTCTTTCGGTCTGGCAGATGTCACAAGCCTTGGTTCTGTACTTTTGTTGGAGTTAACTAACGGAGCTACCTGCCTCCCCCCCCCCCCCGAGCCCTCTTGACTTTTCCACCACCGACTACGTCTCCTCCTCCAGGATCTCCCACTCGACAGAAGAGAAACCAAACACAATGTATCAACATCCACTTTTCACTTCCTTGGGGGAGGTTAATCGGTAACTTAGTTGAGATTGTGAAATCACGTACTGTCCTTCGTTCCTTCGTAAGTCCAGATACAAAACTGTATCTTGTTAGTGGACTTTCAACCTTCTCTACTATGTTTCCTGAGCTGTCGATGTATATGTGTATATATTACACGGTGTGAAAGTACTCAATGCAGCCTTGCGGAGGCTGAGAAGCTCTGAATCTGTATCTTACAGTTAATGTATATGCAAATTAAGCTAATTTATATATTGTACTTACATGGGAGAATGCCTAAAAAAACTGTATGCTGCCTTGAATCCCATGATGGAGATCAGGTAGGCGAGAAATGTACTAAATGCATATTATTCAGCCTTTTCAGTATTTAAAAAAAATTGTGGGAAAATGGCCTGTGATAGTTTTTGCATAGTATAATAGGATAATTCTGTCTTGCAACACAGAAGAGTAATTTAAATATATATATATAAGGTACTCCCAAATTGCTAAGAATAGAGAAGCCACTGCAAAACATTTAAAATGCAAAAATTCAATTATTCAGCTGAAATCTGTGCAATTACTGTTTGTGGATAAGGGGGTGTGGATACATAGTGTAGAGAACTAACAAGACAGGACACATTTTTAGACATGACTTTATCCCAGTGTCTGTGGACCTTAGGGAAAGCTTATATACACAAATAACTCTCTTGATCTCAGTCACAGAGGGTTTGCAGTCCCACAAAATATTTTAAAAAATGATTGGCCCAGACAGAAGGCTCATGAAGCCCAACTTCTAGTCCCAAATAGGAAAGTGGATGACCCCAGACAGCCCACAAAAGCAGGATGGAAGTAAAGTAACAACCACCTGCTGACATTCCCCAAAAATTTAATGTTGTTAAAGTCTCCTTTCAGGTCGATAGCCATCCATTAAGAAACCATGTGGAACACGCATGGGAAGTGTAGAGAGATTCGGCCAAGCTTGCTATGTTGTCACTTGCATTGGCCTCCCACTCATAGAGGGCAATGAACCTGACCAAAAGGCACCTCCGTGCTCCGTGGGGGGCTTCCCCTGGAGTCCAGACCCTGAGAAATCAGGGTCCCAACTCATGTGGAAAGTTCCTATGGATACTGGAGCACTTACCCTTCAGACTGATCACAAGTACAGTAGTTGATAAAACTGTGTGGGTGGAGGAACAGGGAATAGAGCTGTCCATTTTTGGCAGAAGTATCTCACATGGTTCTGATACTTGCACAAGGCTTTCCTTGCTATCATCTGACCATCATGTGTGGGATATGCATTTCCTACCACTGGTCCTCATCTTTCCCCATTACCTTCACTGAACAAATCACGACAACACATCTGACCTTGGAGACTAAAGAGGGTCAGGTCTAGTTAGTATTGGATGGGGGACCGGCCAGATAATACTAGAAATCTCCAGGCAAGGCTAGGAAAGAATCTTACCTCTGAAACCGCTGAATAGCTGCCACCTGTCAAGCTGCCAGATGGACCAGTGGTCTGGTTTCCGTAGAAAGCAATTTACTATGTTCTTATGTTCCCAGTATGAGATGGTGATCAAAAGCCTTTGTCTTCATTCAGTTCATCCCAATGTTGTTTTTACACGCAGTTTGATGCACCTCTCTCAAAGCTGCCCTTCACTTGCTGGTCTAAATCCTATTGCTTATAGTAGTATGCTGCAATAGAATAGACCCATTGAATCAATGGGGGTTTGGTGAGTCAACTCCACTGCAAGCCCCATTGATTCAAATGGGCCTACTCTAGTCAGTCAGAGCCTTTATTGGCATGCACAAAAAATCACATCCACAATATAACAAATAAACTGAATTAACTGAATCTACAAGTTCATCATGTCACAGTCTGCAGCTTCTCACTATCTGGTTCTAAAAGGCTGCAACATTCTCCACTATAACTAACTTGCCTGTTGACAGAATATACCACGGTGTGTCACAATTCGAAAAGCCATGGATTTATCACCCTTTCCTTTCCCATAATATCAACATTCACAGTGGAAAACAGAGACTCTGCTGAAAGCCATCACGTTTGGGGCAATATCCAAGTTTAGTGTACTGGCTTTGGATAGCAAAAGTCAATTCAGCACCTGAAGTCTATCAGATGGTCATCCTGAATGTACAAACTGGCCTTCATTAACTGGTATGCATCAGCCTGAGCCTTAATTCCATGGCAAAGCATACTGTCTGTATGCAGAAGGTCCCGGGTTCAACTCACAGCACCTGCAGTTGGTTTTGGTTGGTTGGTTTTTAAAGATCCGGTGACGGCAAAGACCCCCTACCCAAGACCCTGAAAAGTTGTGGCCAAGACCGAGCAAGATGAAGGGTCTGAGCTGCTATAAGATCGCTTCCTGTGTTGCAAACTTTAGCAGTGGGGTCAAGTATATGAATTTTTATTGGACCGGCAAGAGAAAGCACAGTTGCTCTAACTTATCAGAGCAGCACGGATTTAAGAATACTAAACCGAGCATGGGAATTATGTTGGCTCAACAAAAGAAAGTGGGCGGGGGAGAGGGAACAGATTTAGAACATGGAGGAACAACGGAGGGCAAAGATGGGGTAGTAATAAATATTTATATTCTTATTAAGGCTACTGCAGGTCCTGTTATAGTAACCAAATCTACCAGATTTCCAATACATGTAAATGTTAAAAGTAAGCAATAGATCATTTTAAGCAGAAAGGGGGTGCTACGAATGTATCAGATTTTGTGAGTTGGATTTCCCTTGTTTTGTATTTATTGTGTGTGTGTGTGTGTGAGAGAGAGAGAGAGAGAGAGAGAGAGAGAGACTGTAATCGTACAGTCTAGAAAATTGTTTCAAGCAAAACAAAAATAAAAGCTACGGTTTTTCTCACTGGAGTCTGCAAGATTCTGAAATAAATACAATGAGCAGAGTCTGTTTCCTTCCCATGATGTAAATGTGGTTTCACTTGTTTCCAGCATGCGAAAATCAAGAAATATTACTCTAGGAACGTGGACACCAAGACAGATAAATATGCAGTCTAGGGGAAGCCAAGTCTAAGTCCCACCAAGACGTGTCACTTGCTGAGTGATCTGAGACCAACCAATCTCTTGGCCTGGCAAGGTTCTTACAAAGATAAAAAGTGCGAGGAAGAGGCATATATGGCACTTTGCACTCCCTGGAGAAAAGTTAAAGGCAGCTAATAGCACAGCTATGAGGTTGTGCAGGCAATTTTCTTAATTTTGTTGTCACTTAGCATTTATTAGCATGATCTGCTGCTTCAGTGGCAAAAGGTATAACTAATAAATCTTACAGATAAACAAATATTTAGACTCTTATGTTGTCTGCTCGATAAAACTTCACTTAGCCCAGAGGGGAAAATGTAGATATGTCCCTGAGCAAGCAGTTACCTGAAAACAAGCGTTTGAAATATTAAATTGTTCTACTGGGACATCAGTCACAGAAACAAAATGTAACACAATGTTGATTGTCATAGAATGAAATTATTACTAATAATAATAAACCTGGACAGGCAGAAACAAATAAAGCACATACATGAGCTGTGCATAGCTCCCACAATCTGCATCTTGTTGTAAGTACCACATACTAGGCAAAGGAACAGACGCAACAATAAAGCAGCTCAGGAAAATGTGTAGTATGATAATACACGTACCATGCTAACAACTACATAACAACAACAACAACAAAAGCTTGGTTGGAATAGTGCAACCCACAGCTCACCACATTAGTGGCAAAACCAGCATCAAGACAGTGTAGTATAGTGGTTAGACTGCTATGCTAGACTCAAGAAACATGGCTTCAAATCTTCACTTGGCCATGAAACTCACTGGGTAGCCCTGGGCCAATCCCACTCTTACACTCCTACCGACCAACCTTATGGTGTTGGTGCGATAACAGAGCAGGCCAAAGGGGCCTTGTATACATTGCCTTGAGATTTCTGAACCAAATATGTGATATAAATGCACTACTTCAAATAAAAGCTACCTGGGATTATAATATAACTGAACTATGGCTGAACAATATACAACCGCTTGTATTAAATATGAAACATAGGAAATCCCCTTTGTTGTTGTTTTTTAGTCGTTAAGTCGTGTCCGACTCTTCGTGACCCCATGGACAAGAGCACGCCAGGCCCTCCTGTCTTCCACTGCCTCCCGGAGTTGGGTCAAAATCATGTTGGTAGCTTCGATGACACTGTCCAACCATCTCGTCCTCTGTCACCCCCTTCTCCTCTTGCCCTCACACTTTCTCATCAGGGTCTTTTCCAGGGAGTCTTCTCTTCTCATGAGATGGCCAAAGTATTGGAGCCTCAGCTTCAGGATCTGTCCTTCCAATGCACTCAGGGTTGATTTCCTTCAAAGTGGATAGGTTTGTTCTCTTTGCAGTCCAGGGGACTCTCAAGAGTCTCCTCCAACACCACAATTCAAAAGCATCAATTCTTCGGCGGTCAGCCTTCTTTATGGTCCAGCTCTCACTTCCATACATCGCTACTGGAAAAACCATAGCTTTGACTATGCGGACCTTTGTCGGCAAGGTGATGTCTCTGCTTTTTAAGATGCTGTCTAGGTTTGTCATCGCTTTCCTCCCAAGAAGCAGGCGTCTTTTAATTTCGTGGCTGCTGTCACCATCTGCAGTGATCATGGAGCCCAAGAAAGTAAAATCTGTCACTGCCTCCATATCTTCCCCTTCTATTTGCCAGGAGGTGATGGGGCCAGTGGCCATGATCTTAGTTTTTTTAGATGTTGAGCTTCAGACCATTTTTGGCGCTCTCCTCTTTCACCCTCATTAAGAGGTTCTTTAATTCCTCCTCACTTTCTGCCATCAGAGTGGTATCATCTGCATATCTGAGGTTGTTGACATTTCTTCCAGCAATCTTAATTCCGCCTTGGGATTCATCCAGTCCTGCCTTTCGCATGATGTATTTTGCATATAAGGTAAATAAGCAGGGAGACAATATACAGCCTTGTCGTACTCCTTTCCCAATTTTGAACCAATCAGTTGTTCCATATCCAGTTCTAACTGTTGCTTCCTGTCCCACATATAGATGTCTCAGGAGATAGATTAGGTGGTCAGGCACTCCCATTTCTTTAAGAACTTGCCATAGTTTGCTGTGGTCCACACAGTCAAAGGCTTTTGCGTAGTCAATGAAGCAGAAGTAGATGTTTTTCTGGAACTCTCTGGCTTTCTCCATAATCCAGCGCATGTTAGCAATTTGGTCTCTAGTTCCTCTGCCCCTTCGAAATCCAGCTTGTACTTCTGGGAGTTCTCGGTCCACATACTGCTGAAGCCTGCCTTGTAGGATTTTGAGCATAACCTTGCTAGCGTGTGAAATGAGTGCAATTGTACGGTAGTTGGAGCATTCTTTGGCACTGCCCTTCTTTGGGATTGGGATGTAGACTGATCTTTTCCAATCCTCTGGCCACTGCTGAGTTTTCCAGACTTGCTGGCATATTGAGTGTAGCACCTTAACAGCATCATCTTTTAAGATTTTAAATAGTTCAACTGGAATGCCATCACCTCCACTGGCCTTGTTGTTAGCCATGCTTTCTAAGGCCCACTTGACTTCACTCTCCAGGATGTCTGGCTCAAGGTCAGCAACCACACTGTCTGGGTTGTCCGGGACATCCAGATGTTTCTGGTATAATTCCTCTGTGTATTCTTGCCACCTCTTCTTGATGTCTTCTGCTTCTGTGAGGTCCCTACCATTTTTGTCCTTTATCATGTCCATCTTTGCACAAAATGTTCCTTTAATATCTCCAATTTCCTTGAACAGATCTCTGGCTTTTCCCTTTCTATTATTTTCCTCTATATCTTTGCACTGTTCATTTAAGAAGGCCCTCTTGTCTCTCCTTGCTATTCTTTGGAAGTCTGCATTCAATTTTCATTTTTGAGATTGTATCCCAGTACAGCTTTTCCCACTCTTTTGTTGACTATGAGGGCTACTCCATTCCTTCTATGGGATTCTTGCCCACAATAGTAGATATGATAATCGTCTGAATTTAATTCGCCCATTCCCGTCCATTTTAGTTCACTGACGCCCAGGATGTCAATGTTTATTCTTGCCATCTCCTGTTTGACCACATCCAGCTTACCAAGGTTCATAAATCTTACATACCAGGTTCCTATGCAGTATTTTTCTTTGCAGCATCGGACTTTCCTTTCACTTCCAGGCGCATCCGCAGCTGAGCGTCCTTTCGGCTTTGGCCCAACCACTTCATTAGCTCTGGAGCTACTTGTACTTGTCCTCCACTCTTCCTCAGTAGCATGTTGGATGCCTTCCAACCTGAGGGGTTCATTTTCCAGCATCATATCTTTTAGCCTTTTGTTTCTGTCCATGGAGTTTTCTTGGCAAAGATACTGGAGTGGCTTGCCAATTCCTGCTCCAGGTGGACCGTGTTTAGTCAGAACTCTCCACTATGACCTGTCCATCTTGGGTGTCCCTGCACGGCATAGCCCATAGCTTCTCTGAATTACTCACGACAAGGCAGCAATCCATGAAGGGGAGGAAATCCCCTTAAATATATATATATCTAACAATATATTTCTTTAGATATGTGTCTTTTTCAGACCATTGGGCCATTTACCTTAGTATTGTCTACTCTGATTAACAGCCTTATCTGGAAACAACAGAAATGGGAACATGTGACCACTTGCATGTAAATCATGTGTTTTATCAACTAACTCTACCCCTTCTCTGAAACAGGAAGCTGCTTTATTGTAAGTCACACCAAAGGTCCATCTAGCTCAACATTGTCCACTCTGACCGACAGCTACTCTCCAGGTCCCTTTATGAATAAGGTTCCTCCTAGCACTTCCTACATGACCACATTTTAACCTGAAGGCCTTCTTGCCACTGAGCTATGGAAACCACTACAATCACCATACAGAGTACCTAACTCAACCTTCTTATTTTCTCACTTAATTGTACTGATGCTTCTCCTTCTTTCCATCCTGGAACTCAAGGTGGAATTCCCACTTTAGTCTCCCATCCAGTCGCTGACCAGACCTGGACCAGTTTAGCTTCAGGATGGTTGCTGGATCACCTGCTTTCAGACCAATATCCAGCAATGATGCAGCCCATACACTGAGGATAGAGAATCCTTGGCCCGCCAACAGTTTAGACTAGGACTACCATAATCTTTTGCCACTGGCCACACTGGCTGGGGCTTCTGGGAACTGAAGTCCACAACATCTGGAAGACTAAAACTCCCTCAACCCTGCTGTGCACAATTATGCACACGTTTCCATTTAAAACAAAATGGCCGGGCACTTCATTTTTTTCTTTTTAAAAAAATCCATCATGGAGGCTTATTTCTTTCAAAATCCTTCTCAATAATCCAACTCCTCTATGAAAACCAGGTCCAACATCCTCCCCAAAATACAAATAAATGAAAATCTCATGGATGGGGACACATAACTGCGTAAAACTATAGGGTGGTGATGCTGTTGTCATTCTACAAGCTTCTGTAAGGAGAAATTCATAGCAACACTGTGAGGCAACAAAACTTGGGTCCCCAGATAGTCTGGGACTAAAACTCCCATCACTTGCTTTCACCACTAGCTGTGCTGGCCACGATTTCTGAGAGTTGTAATCCAAGAACATCCGGGGACCCAAGATTGGGAACCACAGCAATAGACATTAATTCTTTTTCTCTTGGTTTCCTGTCCATTTGGCCCATGTACTTTAAGACCATTTTTTAGTTAAACTTGCCTACTGTATGTGATGCCTGGTGGCAAAGAATGCCTTGGGTTAAATCCAGTAGTTGCCCCAATTAGAGCTGTGTGGACAAACTGGCTGAAATCCACCAGTTGTAAGTTGCAACTAGAGTAGGCCCCTTGAATCAGTGGGGATTCGATGAGTCAACTCCTCTGTCAGCTCCACTGATTTGGTGGGTCTGCTTTAGTTACAATTTAGGAGTGATTTCAGCCACTGATTCACTTAATCTAAGTTCTGTTGATTCAATGGGTCTACTCTACTTTGACTCTGGCTGGGATGAACAAGTGGACTGAACCCCAAAGTTTAAGAGAAAGTTCTTTAAACCCAATTTCCTGGTCTCCTGAAACCAGAAAGTTCTTCAGACTTCTTGACAGACATATATCTGAGTTTTAACTACAGGTTAAGCACTCCCACAGAAATAGATTCTACAATCTTCCTCATTGAGAAAGCAGCAAATTCAACCAAACATGGTAGAACTCAGAGGACATTAGTGAGATCAAAGCCTGTCTGCCTCAGTATTTCTACTATGTATCAAGCATAAACACATCCCTACAAATTAACATCGGGTACTCTGACCTTTTTGTTTTCTTTATAAATATCTGCTTTCGCTATCACTACTTCAAACTCACTGCATCTTTTGCAACAGTAGCTTGATAAATATCTTGTTTAGCAAACACTTTTGCACCCGAAGGAAAAGGTGTAGCTTGGATATTTGTCTTCCATGGTTGTTCTACACTACTCTACAGATCACATCGGGGATTTCAAACTGGGAACCCAAGGGAGGAGCTGGGAGTGAGGGTTAAGCCATATACAGACAGAGGCAAAGACAGACAGTATATTTCAAATCAAGGGAGACTGGCTTAAAGCAGGTGGTGCGCCCATGGCCAAAAGGCAATAAGGGCAAAGAATGAAGAAGAGGTCAACACAGTGCGGACATTTTGCTCAAAACACCTTGCAAATCGGGAGCCAAATCTTACCAGGATCAGAGTCGGATACCTTATAAGCAGTCAACTGTCCCAAACAACTGGGGCAAGAAGAAGGCACTGAACAATATCCTCATCCAATCACAGCAACTTATTAGGCTTGGGAGAAAATTGAGAGTATTGAAGAAAGACCATTCTTTGTGGTCTGCCTCTTGAGTCTGAATTACAGCTTGGGAGGAAGCCTTTACAGCCATCTCATACCCATGTTTTACGAAACAGGGGCCGAGATGCAAGCATTTACTTGTTGCTTTCTGGTGCTTTCAGGCCCCTGACAATACACGGACATAAACAAAGCAATAAAAACACCATCATGTGATTATACCCCCATGGCTGCACCTCACTGCCAATGGAAGAAAGGGGGACAAAAGTCTTCCTATGTAACACTGGTGAAAATCCTCTGCATGGCTCACCCTGTATCATTATAAAAATGAGCCAGTGTGGTGTAATTTTAACAGTGGTAGGCCAGAAAGAGGCCGTGGGAGATCTCAGGCCAGTTCCTCTTTCTTAGCTGGCCTACCTCACAGGGTCATTGAAATAATAAAATGAAGAGGAGAGGGAAGGCCAGGCAGGACACTATGAGCTCAGTTGGGGGCAGGGGGTGGGATAGGATGTTAATTCAATTAATATATAATTAAGAAGGAAAGGGGATGCACAAATGTATTAATGTACCCAGAGCTGAATGGAGGGGGAATTTTGACATGGGCTCCAATATGTTTTCAGCACATGCTTACAGTTCTGCTCAGATGTAAACACATCAAGAGGTCCTTGAAATGGGATTGGCCGGTTTTATTTGTGCAAATGCCAACTTGCCATTTAAAAGAATTGCAGCTTCAACGGCTTGGAGTTTGTGCTCCGTCTTGGGGTTCCAAGTGTCACGGCCCTACCAACTGCAGTCCCAAAATATATACAAACATATATACACCAACTCTAGAAACAAAACGATTAAAACAGTAAAAGGCTACCAAAAAACCCACACACATCCCCGTCATCCCATACGCAAGCTAAATGATTAAAATATGCGTTTACATTAAAAGAGATCAACAGACAGAAGACGGGCTTGAGGACATTAAAACAGTAAAACTGCTTGCAACCCCCCAACCCCCCCCCCAAAATAAATGAGCTGACCTAATGGAGGTTTTGACCATCTTTGGGGGGGGGGGGTGTGCGCGCGCTGAGCAATCGGAAAAAAAAACAGGACCAAGAATGAAGAGAAACAGGTAGAAAGGGGGAAAGCAAAATTAGCAGCAACCATCTGTATGGAACTGATGTGGAATTGGCGCATGGGGGTGAAATTTGGAGGCAGCCATGGGTGGCTAGGTCAGGAGAGCCCTGCACCGATGATCTTGCAGGGCACTGCCCCTTGTCCACATGTGGCTAAGTTATGTGCACCAACATATTACATGACATGCAGTTTAGAATAAGTTACAGCAGCCCGTGTTAGCAAAGTCGGGGCAGTGAGGACTTAACCAACCTTTTCTGGGCCCTATTCATAATCACGGTGGGAGCAAAGCACACATACTGATAAAACCAGGACCTAAAGCAGGGCTTAAATCACTTTTTTCACAGTAAAACTCTCTGACTTCCTCATTCCGAATCCATTCCGACTGTACAGTCCCTTGCCACGGGCTCAGTGTCTCATCCTTACCTATAAAATGTTTATGTTCTGCTCATTTTCTGTCTTATTTTTCTATCAGTGCCCTTCGGTAACACATGGCCTGATTATCTGAAAATGTCAAGTGCAACGTTTGGAAGGAAAAATAATTGCCACAAGTTTGTTCTTAGAGAAACACACAACCCCTCCATCATGAGATTTTGCTGTAAAATCATTTCCATCCAAAGGACAGAAGTGACTGAACATAAGCATCTAGAATTGTTTAAAAAAACACCTCAATAACACTATCTCCATTTTGACATCAGATATTCCAAACTGCTGAAGGACAGGAAGACGACAGGAATATCATTTTTTTTTAATTTGTTTTTTTAAAAAAAACTTGAGTTAAAGATTGACTCACTCTTTGGCTAAGTGTCATATCTTCCATTTGCATCTCTTGAATCCAATTCTCAACCCTACTGTTGAGTTCTGAATACACGCCATCTAAAACAGGCACTGGGGTGTGTGCTTTTTTCACAGTGGGACGTTTCCCAGGTTCCCCCCCAGCCATAAAATAGTACTCGGATGCCACCAAGAAGCGTGTCGAGCAGAGAGCCCGGCTCAATCCCACGCTAGTCCAGACGGGAGCGGACCCATGGAAATTCTATCCGTGTCCCATTCTTTTCCATGGGGCCATTCTTTCCGGGGCGGAAACGGGATTGAGCCTACACAGACAGACAGACACACACCCCAGACACCTTTCCTCTCCTTTCGGAGGTGGGGAAACGAGGGCGGGGGAGAGGGAAAGCGAGCGAGCGCGTCAACACGGATCGTCCGCGGAGGAAGGCAGGGAACGTGTGAACTCACCGTGGCAGAGGCGAGGCTGTTCTCGGCCAGCGTCAGATGGTGAGGCTCCCACCGTCTCAAAAATTTGGAGGTGAGGATCTTGCTGAGGAATGTCCGCGGGTGGCGGATGACACACACCTGGATGTCCCCCTCCTGGAGCAGCTTGTACCTCATGCCGGTGCAGTGAACGCCTCGCCGGCAGAAAGCGGCCCCCATTTTACTGCCTTCCGTCGCCGACATGTCTCCCAACAATGGCTTGGTCTCGTCGATCTGCTGCTGCTGCTGCTGCTGCTGCTGCCGGGGGTCGCTTCCCCCGCCGCCGCCGCTATGGAAATCCATGCCAGCTGCAGGGGAGGGTCGTGGGGTCCCCTCGCTTGCTGGCTTATTTTTTTGGGGGGGGGATAATTTTTTAAAAAAACACCCTTTTGAGTTGCCCCCCCCAATAATTTCCTGCTTTTAAAAAAACAACAAAAAAACTCCAAATCGTCTCGGGGAAATGGTTAAAATGTAGAAAAACACACCACGCGCATACAAAGCCTGGGGGGTGGGTTGTTTTAAAAGGAGGAGGAAGGAAGGAAGGAGATCGGGGGGGGGGGGGGAAGAGACACCACCACCTACCTCCCCAAAAATCCAAATACACGCACGCAGACGCACAATCAGGAAGCAATTTCTAGATTAAAAAAAATAGATATCCAGATTTGTTTTTTTAAAAAACTTCCCAAAATCCAAACAAAAACAAAACAAAAACACCAGATCAAGCTCCTTGTCTTCTCTCTCTCTCTGGCTGCTGTTTCTTTGACTCGCCTCTCCTTTTGTTTCTAATTGTGATTTGTGTGTGCGTGTGTGTGTGCGGGGAAGGAAAAGGCGGCCAAGCCCAGCTCGGTGGGGCGGCAAGGTGGGGAGGGGGTGGGTGGGCGAGAACTCGTGGCTTCAGTTTCCCAAATCCATGTCGAGAAGCCCGGATCGATCCCGACGTCCAGGAAGCCGGAGACAAAAGGCAGGCGGCATCCAAACCAGGAAGGGGGGGGGGGGGGGAGAAAAGCTGAACTCCCGGGGAAGAAAGAGCAAAGCCAGCGGCGGAAGCGAAGGGGGATGATAAATGGCTGAGTGGAGCCGGAGGGAGAGAGAAAGACTCGGCTCCGGCGTCGTCTCTTTCTTTCTTTCTTTCTCTCTCTCGATCTCTCGGGCGCACGCTCGCCGGCTCGCGCGTAATGATCCCTGCACGTTGGAACGGTTTGGCAGACGCGTGTCCGGGAGGAGGAAGGCGGGTGAGCTGTGTGGTGTGGTGTGGCGAGAGAGGGGGGGGCGGGTGGGAAGCGCGTGGAGCCGCCCGAGCCTCCTCCGCCGCCGCCGCCGCTCCTCCTGCCGCGGGTGGGAAAAGAGACTCCCCGGCTTGGCGGAGAGACGGTTGCGGGGAAGCAGCTCCGGAGCGCGTCCGATTGGTGCCCTCGGTCATGTGCGGCCCGCTCTGACGTCAATGCGAGCTTGGCACGGCTGGTGCGCCTTCTCCCTGGCCGGCTGGCCGGCCTGCTCGTCTTTCTCTCCTCTCCCTCTCTCAGGGCAGACCCGGGTGCAAAAGGCAGAGGAGGGTCAGGAGGAGGGGGAAGGGGGATGAGAGGCGGGCGGGCGCATTGCCAAACGCAGAAGGACCGGCCCTGGGAGGAGAATCCTCCCCTCCTCCGGAGCCTCGGCTGGGTCGTTGGGGATGGGTGGGCATTGCCCGAGAGCAGAGCCAAGGAGGCAGAGGATCATTCAGCATCCGGGAGAGCTACGGATGATTACAAACAAACAAACAAACAAAAACCACAGCCGTCACCCTCCTCCTTATCATCTTTCCTCTGGTGAACTTTTAAACATGCCGGGGTGCTCTTTGGGGCTCAAAAAGGTGCCTTGATCCTTCGAAGGAGATCAGCCAGGGTGGTGCAATGGATGGGATGAGGGAGCAGGATTCAGCAGACCCAGGGTTCGAATCTCTTCTCCACCCTAAAAACTCACAGGGGTGGGGAAGTGGCTAAGATTAAAATCACACCTTAAATACCTCACACCGCTTGAAAAAAATCTCATTAAGGTCCCTAATAAGTCAGAGGACACACAGCTAGCAAGCAATCCTTGGAATAGAAAGGTGGGTTACCCACACCTACACACATGGATGCATCATTGCTATATTTTTAAAAAAATAACTTTATTAATTTGTAGGGGTCCGCCTTGTTCATTTACTTTAGCCAAAGCAAGGCAGGGATATATCTCTTTGCTAATCTCAACTAGAGTAGACCCATTGAATCAAGGACTGAAATGTCAATACAGAAACAGGGAAGGTTCTCCCTTTTTCCTCCCCCCCCCCCCCATATGTCTCAGTCCAGCCTTTTGGGAACCCCACAGGACTAAATATTCTTCACTGTGATGCCACCAGAGGTTGGCGCTCCTATGTTGCGTACTTGTTTTTGCCCCCATTTTAAAGGTTGCAAGGCTTCGTTGAGAGGTGGAGGAAGGGCGGTCCTCTAAACATTTCCTAAACAATTCCCAGGATTCCTCTCCATGGGCTATGCTGAGTACAACTGATGGGAGTGGTAGTCCAACAACATTTGGAAGGCTGCACTTTGCTGACCCAGGATGGTTGTTGTTGTTCCTTGTCTAGTCTCCCTTGACTTTTGGCAATCCTATGAACGAGCGATCTCCAAAATGTCCTGTCCTCAACAGCCCTGCTCAGCTCTTGCAAACTCAATCCTGTGGCTTCCTTTAGGGAGTCAATCCATCTCATAATTAGTGTTCCTCTTTTCCTGCTGCCTTCCAAGTTTCCCAGCATCATGGTCTTTTCCAGATAATCCTTTGCCTTCTCAGGATGTGCCCAAAGTAGGGCAACCTCAGTTTCAACATTTTTGCCTCCAGAGTTCAAGCTTGATTTGATCTAGGATGCCCTTGTTCACCTTTCTGGTGGGTATCTGCGCAGCTCTCCTCCAGCACCACATTTCAAATGAATTAATTTTTTCCCCATCAGCTTTCTTTATTGTCCAGCTGTCACACCTGTTTGTGGTGACAGGAAATACGATAGTGCAGATGATCTTGGTCTTGGTCTCCAGCGACACATAGAGACAAACATGCTGGCATTTGGGGGTTCCATCTTTTGCTTTTGGCTCCACTCCCCACAAAAAAAGTGGACCCGGAAGAGTCGTGAGAAACGGAACTGGCCCTCCATCCATCTGAAGAAGGTGCCCCACCCTGGGTATCCTGCCTCTAGATATGGGGATAGGAATGATGGTGCTGCCTCTACTGATGACGACGACGAGGATGATGTGACATCTATGTGCATGGCACTTGATGAAGATTTATTAAAATCATGCACACCCATGCCCTTTACTCCGCAAAGTGGCATTTCACGGATTATCCAGAGTTCTTGGAGCAACACTGGGTCCAGGCTATCATATTAGGGGATGATGGTGAGTCAGTGTATTCCATGGATGTCACCCCCACATGTTGCTGGACATATGGATCTAACCAACATTGATGGTGTCACAAGTTCTTTGCTTTGCGTTTCTCTCAGGCTGTGTTGCAATTGCTTGTGGAAGATGGCGCAGGAAGCCAGAAAAAGTAGGCAGGCTGTATCTGTGGTGAGCCTGTTGACCACCACGCTTCCTCTCAGTATTTGCTCAGCAAAATACTGGAAACTGAATGGCCACCCCACCCCACCCCCGAAATAGATAATCCATCTCATCACAACGGAAGAGCCTCTTGAGTTTATCATTTGAATTTCAACTCCGCCTAAACATGGCATCAAGACTGTTTCGAAAGGTTTCCTTGGGAATAATTCAGTCCCAGCTAGTGCAGCAAGAAGGGGGAAAGGTATGTGCATAGGAACATACTTCATATCTTCATTGCTTGTTTGTGCATTTCATGTATAAGCCTCCAGGAAACTCAAGTGGCTCTCCCCCTCATTTCATCTTCATCCTACCTGCCAGGTATGTCAGGCTGAGACACGGGGACCAGTCAAAGGACAACCAAGGAGTTTTGTGGTTGAATGAGAACCAGAACCCAGATCTCCAAATCCAAGTCCCACATTCTTAATTGCTGTGCAACACTGACTCCTTGACCTGAAACAGAACACTGGGCCATCTAGCCACTTGGTGGTGGATCTCCAAGGGATGAAGCAGACACCCTTCCGATCTTTTGGCTCTGCTATCCAAGTTATTGTTTTTAAAGGATGTGTCTTGTAGAGGAGACACTGGCAATTGGGGGTGTTCCAGATGTTGTTGGATGTCCAGAATAGCCTAAACTAAGGGATACTCTCTCCATAAGAGCGCCAGTTGAGGTCATCTGCCCTTAAGAAAGCTTGAATATAGGTGTGGTTATTGAAATCAATTTGGTGATGGGTCTGGGTTTATGGATTCAGTTTAAAGTCATGTGGCAGTCACGTCGTTTTTGGATCGGTGTGTGTGTCTTCTTGGGAAAACTTTTAATCCATTTTTAAACTTTTGTATATCAGTGGAGGAGCTACACAAGCTTTTAGGGTCATTGCCTTTGAGGCTTCATCCTGCGCCCACTCTCACGCTGGCTTCCTCTCACGGTCATTAGTTGCTGCTACCCTTGTGTTATATTTAATTATTTTTTAATTTTTAATTCTTGCAATCTGGCATAGTGCTAGTACAGAATGATAGGTGGTAGTGGGGAAATAAAACATAGGGTTCCCTACAGCCTGACAGGGAGACAGACAGACAATCACAGGCACAAAGAGAAGGGAGAAGGAGAGGGAGGGAGAGAGCACCAGGTGAAACTGACCATAGATATTGACTAGGCTTAGGAAGGAGGGACATATGACATTATTTATTTGTTTGTTTTATTCGTTACATTTATATCCCACCAATCTAGTGCTCTGCAGGGATTCAAGAAGGAATGTAAGGCAGAGCTGTTTGAGCAGGTCCTTGGCTGTTATTAAACTGCTCTTCCAGCACTTACGTGGTGAAGCATTATGTGATAATGCACTGTATATAAGACAAAACTGTTTGATGGGCTTTAGGTGGTTCCTCACTGTTATTTGCATTTTTACCATTTGTGCGAGGTATTTTACTGTTTGATAGCTACGGCTGGTATATGTATAATGGCTGTTGGTATTGTGATGTACACTGTTTTGGGTGTCTTTGGACAGAATGTATGGCACAGAAATGAAATTAATAAGTAAATAATAAAGGGACTTGCAGGCCGACAGAATTTGAACTAATGCAGGTTGGCTACCCTTGAATTCAATCATGAATATGGGCCTTCATAGCTTTTACCAACAACTTTCCAAACAATTTCTAGGTTTCATATTCAGTCTATTTAGCTGATAAATACCGTACCTTTGGCGGATTGCCCGGCTGCGGCCCTACCTTGATATGGGGGCGCTCACTACCTTGGTGCATGCGCTCGTAATCTCAAGATTAGACCACTGTAACGCGCTCTATGTGGGGCTGCCTTTGAGGTTGATGCGGAAACTTCAGGTGGTGCAGAATGCGGCGGCCAGACTCCTTAGTGGAGTGAGAAAATACCAGCATATCTCTCCTATTCTGGCCGCATTGCATTGGCTGCCCATTCGGTTCCACATTGACTTTAAAGTTTTAATGCTTACTTATAAGGCCCTAAACGGTTTAGGACCTCGATATTTGGCGGAACGCCTACTCCCACCAAGGTCTACCCGGATCACCCATGCGAGTCAGGAGGTGAGGCTGAGGAGCTTGACGCCGAGGGAGGCCCGTAGGGAAAGAACAAGAAATCGGGCCTTCTCGGCGGTGGCTCCTCGCCTCTGGAATAATCTTCCTCCGGAGATTCGTGCCGCCCCTACGCTGGGTATCTTTAAAAATCAATTAAAAACATGGATGTTTATACAGGCCTTCCCTCCAGTCAATACCTGATCTTTTTACCTTTTCTATTTATCTTTATTTTTTGTTTTATAATTGTTATGGAAATTGTTTTTGTAATAATTTTGTGATTTTATCTGTTGTTTTATGTTGTTTGGAAGCTGCCTAGAGTGGTCGCAAGACCAGATAGGCGGGGTATAAATGAAATAAATAATAATAATAGTACCTGGATATAGGGGTTATTTCCTTTTATTTACTTAATTCACATCTCAATTTTCTCATTGAACTGGGACTCAAGGTGGCTCACAACATAATCAATTTAACAAGAGCACAGGTAAGTTATAGTATCTAAACACAATCCAATTGTATCATTAGAATACAGTTGAATTAAAAACATTAAAAATAATCAGTATATAAAAAAAGACAGCACTCTTCCATTAAGAACTCCCTTTTCCAGAAATTAGTTACTTACCAGAAGCCTGTCTAAGGGACCTGTCCTGTTTGCAGAAGGACAACTGGAAGGGGTCAGCATAGCCTTTTCACAGCCTGGGAGCCACCACTAAGAAGGCCCTCCCTCCCTCGTATATGTTTTTAACAAGCTATGAGCCATGCTACTACTTTTAACTAAACCTCACATTCAGTTCTTCTGCATACAAAGCTGAGATTCTGCCACTGAGCTGTAGCAGAGAGGGAAAAATCATGAAAAATAAAGTGATCAACATCATGCAACACTGAAGCGACTGAACTGAAAGTGGATGTATTTAATTCAAAGGCAAACAGGGTGTGTTTGTTGATGCCTTTATTAAACCATTGAAAAACCTAAGAAAAGCCACTTTAACTTGTACCAGTCTTCACTAGCCTGGGTAGCAGTCTGGATATAGGTGGTGCAGAAAAATAATCAGTAGTCCAAGAAATTCTGGCTAGATATCCATGCTAGATCTCTTTGTCAAAAGCAAGTTTCAAAATGGGGCTGCAAGCTTAGGTCTGGAATGTAGGTTTCAAGTTCCACCCCTGTTGATGTGGAATGGAATGTCCTTCCCAAATTTTTTAAACACAGGGCTTCCAGCCCTCTTTTCCTATTGTTGCATGTATTTGGTCAGCCATCATGCCATTAGGTTGTTTTTTTAACCCTGTCAGCGCAGTGAAACCAAACATTGGCTCTTCTTAAACTTCAGCCATAGTTGAGAAGAGCTGGGGGGGGGGGGATGCAAAGTGCCATCAAAGAGATGGTTTCTCTAGTTCCCATTTGTTCTTGTGTGATTAACACGGTGCAGCCTTGATCTCTGAACATTCTCCACCCTATGCGAGGGCAGATAAATCAGAGAGACTATGTCACAGAATTTCTCCAGACCAAGGGAAAAAAGAGAAATTCTCTAACAGTTTCCAAGCAGTGGGGGCCATTAACAGACACTGAAAAAAACTACCACTTCCTTCTTTTTGATGAAGGTTTTCCTTTGCTTATTTTGCTGCTGCTGCTGCAAATGATAACAAAAATTTGCATCAGAAGTTTTATCAGAATATATGCCTGTTGATAAGTTTCAGCTTAACTCTAAACTTAGACATGCTATAATCATGCAGTATAAAGGGATATGAGTCTTAACTTTAACAGCAAAAGAGGGGGAGTGAGCCTCCTACCATTTAGAGCTTATTTCCATTGTGAAGGAAGTCAGCTGAGTGCGCCGTCCTCAAAGGAAAACAGAGAGGAGTGGAAGACTGATTGCGCAGTGGGGGAATTGATTCAGTTAGAAGAGAAAGGAAGGGGGAGCAATAGAGCAGTGGAAATCTTCTTAGCAGAGACTAGACAAGACAAGAAAGGGGAGGAGTTAGATTTGTGGAGATGGGATGAGAGTATAAAAGAGGAGGAGAAAGGGGAGAAAGGAACTCAGACGGAAGGGATAATTTCTCCAAGATATGGGCCAGTGGAGTTGGTTCGGGATTTTCCTAATCTGAGAACCGGAGGAGGTCTATTGCCGGATCCCGTCAATCTGAGAGAGATAGACAAATCTAAAGGGAAGGCAGAATGGACTATGGTGGCGGTGCCTCGTTCTCAAGACCTAACGAAGAAGGTAACGTACATTGGTACTACCAGTTACCTGCCCTATCTGGAGGGGAATTACGTGAAGCACCCTTGCTGCGGGACGATTTGTGCAACGTTGACTTATCCCACTTGGGGTCAGAACCGCCAAGATCCCCACGGGAAGAAAGAGAAGTGAAAAGTGAAAAGAAAGGAACAGAGATGAATGTTAGAAGTTATAAGTTATTGCCCGAGTTAAGTTTACTTGATCCCTTTTGCATTGACAACCTTGAAGTTAGCAAGAATAAAGATGACATGTTCAAACCGTCAGTTTCGTCTCCGTCTCTTCTTCCCGCCCAAAAGACAGCCCTGCCTCCTCCCGATAATCTACCCAATCACAGTGGCGCCCAACGTGGGGCGGGCTCTCAAGCGGGAAACGAAGAAATGTCGAAATTAATAAAAACAATTGAAAGACAGGAAAAATTAATAGAGAACTTGGCAGAACAACAGACGTTACTGACTAGAAAGATGTTGAAAAAAGAAGCTGATGAAGATAGAGTGGTGGGGAAGAATGTGTTAATTAAGAATGGATTGATAGCTGGCCCTGCTCCTATACGTATTCAAAAAATGAACAGCAGCGATGATCCAGAGGCTTACTTGCATACTTTTGAAAGGGTAGCTGTGGCGGCAGGATGGCCGAAGGAACAATGGACCCTGATTTTGGTTCCATGCCTCACCGGTTTGCTGCAAGAGGTGGTAGATACTTTGAGCCCCGAAGAGGCAGCTCAGTATGAAATGGTGAAAACAGCTATATTAAAGACGTTGAATCTCACGGAAGAAGCATACAGGAAAAGATTTCGAGAGTCGAAGATGAGACCAGGTATACACCCTTGTACACTTGTACAGAGGATGAGGGCTAACATAACCAGGTGGATTAAACCAGAAGAGAAGACCAAGGAACAAATATTGGAAGTGATCATCATGGAACAGCTAGTAACTACTTTGAATGGGAACATTAAAAGTTGGGTACAAAAGAACAATCCCAAACGGTTGGAAGAAGCCCTCCGCCTAGTGGAAGATTATTGTATGTCGGAAGATTTTGGAAAAGAAAGCTCCACCCTCATGGGAGAACGAGGAAAGGCGCGCGAGAGAGCGATGACGCAGAATCTAGGAGGAGGGTTTCGACGAGGTGGTGAGATGCAAGGAGCAACAAAACCGCGTGGTCGTCCCTTTGAGCCGATGGGCCCCAAACCCGTGCGACCCATCACTTTTGACGAACGACTGTTTGCGCCAGGAACTGGTTTGAAAATGGGACCCGAGGGGAGACCCGTGTGTTTCAGCTGTGGGTTACCCGGCCACGTGCGAAGAGACTGCCCAGGGACTGATTGCTCCTGGGTAGGAAGCCATAATATAGCAAAAATACCAGAGGGGCTTGAACAGATAGGTTGGGAGGTGGAAGCATGGGTTAATGGAGAAAAGAAGAAAGCGTTAATTGATACAGGGTGTGGAAAAACTTTGGTTCGAACTCTGGCAGGAGGGAAGTTGGAAGAAGGTCTAGTGGTAAAGTGTATACATGGGGATACCAAGTCGTACAAGACCACATGGGCAAATGTGAAAGTAGGAGAAAAGACTCAGAGAATGAAGGTGGGAATTGTTCCCGGATTATCAAGAGAAATGTTATTGGGAAGAGACTGGGTGGGGCCGAAGACTTTGTTGAACCCGAAAGAGGGTTTACAGGGAGACTGTTTGCAAAATGAAGATGAGAACGATTTTTTACAGGAAACATCAAGAGAACAAACACGCGCATGGCAGCAAGATGATCCCACACTACAAGAACCCCTGCAAGCAGCTAGAGAGGTGGGAACACTCAAAAGAGGGGAAAAGGGGACAGTGATGGATGGAGGGTTGTTATATTGGGTAAATGAAGAAGGGGAGAAAAAATTAGTTGTTCCCCAGAAGTGGAGAAAAAAAATCCTAGAATTAGCTCATGATATACCTATGTCTGGACACTTAGCAAGTGAAAAGATGGGAGCCCGAGTAAAACAGAGGTTTTGGTGGCCAGGGATGGACAAAGAGGTGAATGAATATTGCCAAACGTGCCCAGAATGTCAGAAATCACAAACCAAACCACGCCCTGGAGCCAGACTAATCCCCATGCCCCTAGTGGACCAACCTTTCCAAAGGATAGGAATTGATATTGTGGGACCTCTAGTACGCTCCACAGGGGGACACACCCACATTTTAGTAATTATAGATTACGCCACAAGATACCCAGAGGCTATCCCTCTACGGTCCACGACAGCAAAAGTACTAGCGAAAGAATTATTGCAAGTATTCACCCGACTAGGATTTCCAAAGGAGGTCCTGACAGACCAAGGGACCAATTTCATGAGCCAGACGCTCAAAGAAATGTGGCGTTTGTTAGAAGTAAAACCCATTCACACAGCGGTTTATCACCCACAGACTAATGGGTTAGTAGAGAGGTTCAATAAGACATTAAAGTGTATGTTAAGAAAGTTGGTCATGGAGAAACCCAAAAGATGGCATTTACTAGTGGCCCCTTTGATGTTTGCGGTTCGAGAAGTACCACAAGCATCTACTGGATTCACACCCTTCGAGATGATGTATGGATGGAATCCTAGAGGTATACTAGATTTAGTAAAGGAGAAGTGGGAAAGTGGGAGAGATGAAACACAATCAGTGGTGAAACACGTTATTGAGATGCGAGAACACTTGAGAAAGGTAGCAAGAATAGCAAAAGATAATTTACAAAAGGTGCAAATGGGACAAAAGAGGAGATATGATGCTAAAGTTAAACTTAGACAATTTGAACCAGGACAGAAAGTGTTGTTGCTAATGCCTGCAGAGTCGGCCAAACTGTTTGCCACATGGCAAGGGCCATATGAGGTACTCAGGAAAGTAGGATCAGTAGATTATGAAATTTGGATGCCCGATAAGACAAAGAAGAAGGGAATTTTTCATGTGAATCTGTTAAAGGAATGGAAAGAAAGGGAAGCACTATGGGGAGAGGTAGGAGAGGAGGACTTCGGTCCAGAAGCTAGCAACTGCCTTGAACAAGGCCTTAAACTAGAAATAAGTCCGGAGTTAGAAGAATCACAACGCAAACAATTAGAGGAGATAGAACAACAATTCAGAGGAGTGTTCTCAGGATTACCAGGATATACCCCTTTAATAGAACATCCTATTAACACCAACTCCCAAGTAATTGTAAGATCTGGAAGTAGGAACTGGCCTCATCATTTGAAAGAAACTATTAATAGAGAAATAGAGGATATGTTGAACTTGGGGGTAATTGAACCATCTAACAGCCCTTGGAGGAGTTATCCGGTGGTAGTACCCAAACAGGATGGTAGTGTGCGGCTCTGTATAGATTTTAGACGCTTGAATGAGGTATCCAAGTTTGACGCTTATCCCATGCCTAAGATAGATGACCTCTTAGAACGCTTAGGAAGGGCAGAATACCTGTCCTCCTTGGATCTGACCAAAGGGTATTGGCAGATACCACTTAGAGAGGAAGATAAAGAAAAGACTGCTTTTGTCACCCCTAAAGGTTTGTTCCAATTCTCACGCATGCCATTTGGGTTACATGGCGCAGCAGCCACTTTCCAGAGACTCATGGATAAAGTTCTAGAACCAGTGAAGGAATTTGCAGGGGCATATATAGATGACATCTTGGTGTATAGTAATAGCTGGGCAGAACACGTACGACATCTCAAGGAAGTCTTGTCAGAATTGGAAAAAGCAGGATTAAGAGTTAATCCTACGAAATGCAAAATAGCACGTAAGGGAGTAAAATTTTTGGGATTTCAAGTAGAACGAGGTAAGATACAACCGGTATCCGACAAAGTGGACAAAGTAACTGCTTGGCCAAGACCACAGTCAAAGAAAGAGGTTCAACAATTCTTAGGATTAGCCGGTTATTATCGCCAATTTGTCCCCAATTTTGCACAAGTTGCAGCTCCTCTCAGTGATCTGACTAGGAAGAGAAAACCTAACAAAATTGTATGGGGAGAACAAGAAAACCAGGCTTTTGAGAGGTTGAAGGGAATTTTAGCAAAACTTCCCAGTAGGTATGCCCCGGATTTTGATATACCTTTTATTGTCCAAACAGATGCTTCTGATAGAGGAATTGGGGCTGTATTATCACAAAAGAAAGGAGATGTAGAATATCCGGTCATGTATCTCAGTAAAAAGTTGAATAAGAGAGAACAGAAATATGCCACCATTGAGAAAGAAGCGTTGGCAGTGAAATGGGCAATACAAACACTTAGATATTATTTACTGGGCGCTCCCTTTGTGCTGGTAACGGATCATGCCCCTTTACAATGGCTGAACCACATGAAAGACTCGAACCCCCGTTTGACACGATGGTATTTGAGTTTACAACCTTTTACTTTCAAGATACAGTATCGTAAGGGAAGTGCCCATGCTAATGCAGATTATTTTTCCCGACAGGGAGAAGGGGGCGCGTATGAAGCAGAGAGGACGGCCCACTTGTCGGGGGGGGGCGTGTGAAGGAAGTCAGCTGAGTGCGCCGTCCTCAAAGGAAAACAGAGAGGAGTGGAAGACTGATTGCGCAGTGGGGGAATTGATTCAGTTAGAAGAGAAAGGAAGGGGGAGCAATAGAGCAGTGGAAATCTTCTTAGCAGAGACTAGACAAGACAAGAAAGGGGAGGAGTTAGATTTGTGGAGATGGGATGAGAGTATAAAAGAGGAGGAGAAAGGGGAGAAAGGAACTCAGACGGAAGGGATAATTTCTCCAAGATATGGGCCAGTGGAGTTGGTTCGGGATTTTCCTAATCTGAGAACCGGAGGAGGTCTATTGCCGGATCCCGTCAATCTGAGAGAGATAGACAAATCTAAAGGGAAGGCAGAATGGACTATGGTGGCGGTGCCTCGTTCTCAAGACCTAACGAAGAAGGTAACGTACATTGGTACTACCAGTTACCTGCCCTATCTGGAGGGGAATTACGTGAAGCACCCTTGCTGCGGGACGATTTGTGCAACGTTGACTTATCCCACTTGGGGTCAGAACCGCCAAGATCCCCACGGGAAGAAAGAGAAGTGAAAAGTGAAAAGAAAGGAACAGAGATGAATGTTAGAAGTTATAAGTTATTGCCCGAGTTAAGTTTACTTGATCCCTTTTGCATTGACAACCTTGAAGTTAGCAAGAATAAAGATGACATGTTCAAACCGTCAGTTTCGTCTCCGTCTCTTCTTCCCGCCCAAAAGACAGCCCTGCCTCCTCCCGATAATCTACCCAATCACATCCATCCAGACTTTTTCACCAAGCTGAGGCAGCACTTGAGTAAATGTGGGACTAAAACTTCCAGAATCCCCCAGCCAGCAATGGACTACAACTCCCAGAATCCCCCAGTGAACAGAAGACTACAACCTTGTTTAGCTGGGGGGAATTCTTTGTGAAAACAACATTAAAATTAAATAAAGAAGCAGCGTTTTATATGCCGTTTTGTGCTGAACAAATGATTGCCTTCAGAAGTTAAGAGCAAAACTGCATTGTGAATTCTGTTGGAGACAAAGGACCAAAAAAATAAAAAATAAAATCCTCTTTTAGTTTTACAGCTAAAAGCATAGGTTGTGCTTAGAAGCAAGGATGGAACTCAGAAAACGTATGAAAAACATCAGAGATGGCAAATGTTTACAAGAACATTGTTTGTTCTTGCTCCTCCATTATTCCCCTATGTATGTCAATCTCATGTGACCCAAGCTTAACCGATAAAGGCAGCAAAGATACAGCAACCAAAATGGCGGGTTCTCAAGCGCTGTATGCAGGAGTCACAGTGCTGGGTTGTGGTATTAGACAGTACAGCCCAATAGGAAGCTTGCTCCTGCCCATGTCTGATCAAGGAATGAGAAGAAGGCGGGACATGGCAGCCATGGGATGGGGGGAAAATGTGGGTGCAATAGTATGCCTTCAAGTGGACCATTTATTTCTTCCTCACCAGTCCTTTGCTCCATCTCTCCCACCTGCAATTCACGCCAAAAGGTCACACCAGAGAAGGTTCGGCTGATAAAAGAGTTGACAGAGGATCACATGGCCTTCCGGAAGTTCTGACCCTGCACCATCCCTCGCCACTGGTTATGCTGGTCAGACCTGATGAAAAGGGCAGTCAAGAAAGAGATAGGTGGAGAGTGCCGGCTTGGGAAGGGCTGGTATCATAGGGCCTTCAGGCCCAAACCTCTGTTGCTTCCAGAGGATCTGTCACTGAGAAAAACTGCTAGGTAGACCTTGGCCCTTTCATAATGTTGCTTCCCACAGGAATTGAGTCAGAGTCCTTAGGAGGGAAGTTAGGGAAAAAAAACATGTGTTCCCCCCCCCCCCTTCTGCAAATAGCATGCAGACATGAGCAAGTATCATATTAGGCTACAGCTGATCAAAGAAGATCACAAGGAAGTCGCGAGGGGTGGTGGAGGGAGAGTTGATAAGATGGTATCTCACAGGAGATATTAGAAGAGTCAGCTGATCATTCAAGGGATGGGTAAGTGACTGGTCCAACAGAGAACTGGCTTTTTTTCTTTTTCTTTTTGTTTTTACAAGCTTAGAGGGAGAAGGCATGTTTGAAGAAATAAGATTTACTTACTTACTTAAAGAGAAACAATGAGTATATCTGCACTATACAGTTCAATGCCACTTCAACTGTCTTGGTTTAATTCTATGCAATACTTAAATTTACCATTCGCTGACGTACTTAGAATTGTCTCCTGGGCTTCCGGGGGAGTACATTAGAAGTCTCTAGAAGAAAAGTGTAAGTACTTTTCCAAACTACAGATGCAAGGTTTCTGTTGGGTGGAGTCATGAGAGTTAAAGTGGCATCAAACTGCTATTGTTTTGCAGTTGTGGATTTACATATTAGTAGTCTGAACTCATGTTTCAACAAATGAATAAATAAAACCAAATCCTTCAGAGCATCTAGAGTGCGATGGGTCTACTCCAGTGGTTCCCAACCTTAGCTTTGATCGACTTTGTTGGCTATTGTATGCCTGACTTGACTTAGATCCACCCCACTGATCAAGCATGATCTCCTCTTATTTCCTGCTCCATATATGGTCCTGTTCTAGTCCATGGGTCTGTTCTAGAGAGGGAGTCATGCAGCCGTTGAGGTGGACGCTCCCTACTTGTTTTTGCAGCCCTGGGCCCTTTCCAGTCCCCACACAGATGGTAAAAGGTAGACTGCTGCTTCTGGAAGCCCTTGGAAGCCACTTTGGGTCCCAATTCTAGGACAAAGACAGCACATAAATCAAATCAAATCCATCCAAATTAAATCCACCCACCCACCCACCCACCCATCCATCCATCCATCCATAGGAACTGTGATTTTCCCCATGAACTAAGTGTATAACTAGTGTAGGACAACTGAGACTATGATCCAGGATACTAATATTTAGAAGATGCAAACATTGGCTTGCTGGAAGAACACAAATCCTCACCCTCCAAGCAGCTATACCGTCTCCAGGCACACCTTCCCAGGCAGAAGGAATCAGCAAACTGGTGGGCTCTGTGAAGAATCAAAAGGGCCATCACATACTTAGACTCAAGACTTTTATTTAATTCCTCTGCCCACATCCGCATATATGCTCCATCACACTAGTAGGGCTTTGTGTGGCCTTTCATCCTGCCCACCCCCGCCGATAAGGAAACTTGATTTCCAAACATTATAGGTAAAAACAAAATTCAAAATAAAAGAAGAAATTTAAAAAGACAAAAATGTGGTGGCACCTTAAAGATTTCCAAACAGGCAATATGTGTGGATGGGTCGGGTGGAAAATCCTAGAAACTGAATGGAAAAATTCCAGCCCCATGGCATCAGGGGTGAGGCATTTAAAAACACACTCACACACACACAAGTGGTTGGAACCAGCTCTCAGCTCACCTTAAGCTACACGCCTGGTGAACCTCTACCATGAGCCTTTTGAGACTTTCATTCATAATTTTTTCTACTCTTCTACCTGAGGAAGTGAATTTTATTCACAAAAGCCTACGCTGAATGTTTGATTTTCAGTGGTCTAAATAAAGCCATCACCTTTTCTACATTTGAATTTTGTAAAGGACCACAAGGCTACCTCTGTTTAGTGTAGCCCCCGGCACCAAAATAGCAAATTACAGCTTTGGAAAGTGTTGGTCCTCCCGTCTTAGAGAAGAAAAACTATTTCCCCTCAAATCCTGATTGTTTTTCATAGGGAGGGTTGGTGTGGACCTCAGAAAATAATGAGTCCAACAAAAATGGCTCCTGACGTTTGTCCATTCGTTTCGCTCTGAGCACAACTAACATTGGATCCAACCCACTGATACGCCCTCATAAAGAAGGTTCTATCAAAATATGCAACAAATTGTTTTGAAAATAGGGAATCAAAATGAAGACGCAAAGCAAAGGTCAAAGCAGATGACTAGCACTCTGGTAGAAGAAGATAGTGATGGTTCTGTTTGTCTCAAAGGGATACGCAATGGTCCCTTTTACCCAACTAATGTAGGGTTGTGTAAATATTTGAAGGCTGCTGGATTGCATACAGTACTCTGTTCTAGGATTCTCTGTTCCTTCAGGTCTGGATGCCTAATCCTCATCATCATCTTAGATATATGAAGGGATGGCTCCTACAGACAGCATCTGTACTCTTTGGAACTGGTTACCTCTGGGAGACAGGGAGAATGGATGCCAAAGCCTAAGAATATAGTCTACAAAACAAGGAAAGAAGGAGACCATAGAAAAAGGAGTACAGTACTGCAGAACCCTTAACTAGCTCTACCTACCTCTACTGCCTCCTACTGGCCTATAATCACTTGTGCAATCATGATTGTACTTTTCTTCCCTTCCAACAAGAGCTTGCCTGATACAAGAGGATGTAAGAGTTTCAATGAATATTTTAGCCTTGGCGCTAGTGCTTCTCAGTGCATTTGTCCCAATAATTCACACTTGCCTCAGGATCTGCAGATTTCTTCTGAGACCCACAAAATGAAAATCTACCCAACAATAACATAATTATTTGTGAGAGGCCATCCCATTACAAAACTATCTAAACATGAATTAATTTACCCTTATCCAACAGGTTGTTTTGTTCTGTTTTCTCCCATTTTCTGATCTCAACAAGAAGTGTGACTGAAATGCATTTCTTCTGGAAAACTTGATAATGTAGGTCCTGCCTTTTGCTTATATCCACTCCTGACAGCTTTCATCATTGTCTCATCCCAATCTTACAAGAAATGCTTGCTTTGATCTTCGGGCATATGAAGGAAATGGCATTTTAACCTCCTTTTTAAAAAATTAGGACTGGCTCATTCAAATAATGTAATAATAACTCTAGTATGAACCTCCATGTTTTTCAGGGATATACTGGCAGCTGGCCAGGCATTGTTTTCCATTTGAATTTTTTAAAAGCAAATATACTCTACCAAAAATCACCAAACACAGTTTTCTCCTTTCAATAACAACTTTCCAAAAGGCATCTAGAAAATTCACAAACTGTGCCCAGAGATAATGGATTTCTCCTATCATTTGTTTGTAGGCAGTTATGTGGAAATTCCATTTAACTATTGGAAATAATTTCCTTGGTAGCTTATTTCTAGCTAAAACTTGAGTCAGATGTTTTTGGGGCTTCCATTTGGCTCTGAAGCCTGCATGACAAATCACCCAAGTTTATAGCTCAGTGGTTTCCAACTTTGGGTTTCCAGATGTTCTTAATTTATTTATTTATTTATTTAACTTATATGCTGCCCACACAGGTCTCTGGGCGGCTTACAACAATTCTTGGACTCAATCTCCCCCCCCCCCCCAAAAAAACCTTCACCACTAGCTGTGCTGGCCAGGATTTCTGGGAATTGTAGTCCAAGAACATCGTGGGACCCAAGGTTGAAAATCACGGTTATAGACGCACAATAAGGTCTTGTTGTGGTTCAGAAGGACTCCATCCACTCGACAGCCAATAGTGGATTATTGTAGGGTTGCATACAACTTTCTTCGCCTTTGCTTGGGCATGATTCAGACTTGACTGCATCAACCAGAAGTGTTTCTGGTAAGCTGTCATATACCAAGTTAGATATTTGGTCCATTTAAGCCAGCCTTGACAACTCTGACCCCCAGTTGCTCTCCAAGGTCTCTAATAGGAATGTTGGAAACAACTTTGGGAGATCCCTGATCTAGTCTGGCTGTCGCTCATCCATGCCTCACTCTGCTTAGCTTCCCATATTAGACAAGATCAAATAGGTGTATTCAGGCTGGTATATTTATCCACTGTCCTCCTCCGAGGTGGGCTGGTCCAAAAGGTAGTCTTGACAGTCTAAGGCATGAGTGGAATAATCACTAGGTGTTGCTGTTATGTGCTGTTGAGTCACAGATGGCTTGTGGCAGCCCTAGCAGGATTTTTGAGGTGTACAAGGAGTGGTTTTCCATTCCCCATCCCATATTCTGCTCTCACACTGCAGTGCATTTCAGTCACGTGGTCATGAGTATAACTAGCTCAAAATGATCGAGTGGAGTTCCATGGCTTTGATGGAATTTGAACTCAGGTCTCCAGAGTCCTAGTCCATCATTCTAATGACTGTACAACACAGGCTGCCTTTCTGGAAAACCATAAATCAATCTGCAATTCTGGTGTGCGTGTGTGTGTGTGTGTACATGCCTGTGTATCTAAGGATCCGTATCTTGAACTATCTTTAGGCTTCACTGCCTATCAGGACCATGGGGTTTTATGCTTTGTACAGTGTCAGGAAAGCATAAATACTAATTGGCCGTGGACAATAGTAACTAGAACAGCAGGGCTGATAGCAGTGTGCGCCACGGCTGAAAGAAAGACAGACTTGTTTTGACTTGTTAGGGGAATAAACATGTCAAAGTCGTGACGGGAGTCATACGGGCCAAGAAGCCTTCACTGTTGCTTATGGCAGAAGACATCAGCAAACAGAAACCAAGTCAACCAGAAGTAAAGCAGTTTCTCACCCACAAATGCAACTGGCTTTTGAAGGGAAGATTTTCTTCAAAGGAATCACTGCAGGGAGCGGGAAGACTCAGCTGAGGCACTATTAGAAACCCATTAAGAAATCAGGCTCAGTGCAGTCTAATGATACATCTTTCTTCCCATCAGTTAAAATCAACATACACGGCTCTCTTCCTTCTTCTCAGTTTATCCAGACAACCACCCTGTAAAGTAGGTCAGTTTGAGAGAGAGTGATGGACAGAAAGTCACGTAAAGGTTTTTTTTTGGCTGTGAGGGATTTGAACCCACCACTCTCACAAGTCCACTTGGTGGATACACGGGAGAGGGCCTTCTCTGTGGCTGCTCCCAGCCTCTGGAACTCCCTCCCACAGGAAGGCCTCATCTTTGCTGTCCCTCCCCAAGCAGGCAAAGACCTTGCTCTTCAAGCAGGCTTTCCCTTAGTGACTGACTGCCTACAAGACAATAAACAGGATAGTTTATATTTTGTTGCTTCTAAATTTGCTTTTACTTTACTTTTTTAATATTATGTTATTAACTCTTCTTTAATATTTGAATAATGTACTGTTTTTAGCTTTTAATATTGTGTTTTTAATTATGTCAGCCACCTTGAGGCCTCTTATAGGAGAGAGGCGGGTAAAAACATTTTAAATAAATAAATAAAATAAAATGAAGCCTGTCTACCCAAACAAGAGATAGGGCTATTTTGGAAGGAGGGGGGCATAATAATTGAAATTCAGGAGGAAATATATGTATCTATACTGGTCCCAGTGGTGGGTACACTAATTTCAGATATGCTTTTTTAATTTGTTTTGAGTTGCTTTAAGTATTAAGATGTGTGTTGTTTTTTTTCTTAGATTGTGTTTGCATATTGTAATAAATATTTATTTGTTTATAATTTAAAACAATGAAATGAAATGAAATAAAAAATAGATAGACCAAGGCCATCCATTGAGAACGCTGGCTCTGAGAGGAACTCTCCAAGACTACGAGACATCATCTTCTTAATCATCCTATTTCCAGGGCAGGTCCAATCCAACTGTGAGGTGTTCCAAGACCGAGATGTGCCACTGGAAGTCCTTCTCTGTCCTTGGCTCAACCAAGAAGAGCTGCACCCTCCAATTAATCATTGCTGATTGAGGGTTCGGGTGCCGTGGCCTTCGCTTCCGTTGATAGACAATGGGACGGGAGTTGTAAAGAGAACCCCTGAGATTAGAATTTGGAAGGAGTCCTTTGCTGGCAGAGCGCAAGGCAACAGATGTTCAACAGGGAACGAGCATCAGGATGCCAGTGGTTAAGACATCACACCTCCAGTTCACAAGAAGTTCCAGGGCTTGGGCAATGTTGTGACTCGCGCTGGGCTGTGGTCAGAGACAGACAGCACATTCCCAGGACGGAGGAGCGTTCTACCCCCTTCGGCAACATCCTATACATGTAGGAGTTATTTCAGAATATTTCTCCACTGTTCTCATTTCTTAACGCACAAGCAGTTACATAGTTACCCAACACATCTCAACAGCATCTCTCTCTCTCTCTCTCTCTCTCTCTCTCTCTCTCTCTCTCACACACACACACACACACACACACACACACACACACACACACACACACACACACACACACACACACACACTCTTTTCCTTTCAGTGGCACAATCTGCCTCACTAGTTGGGACTTCAGTTTATTTCTTAGCCGGGGCAGCTTGACATTTCTGCTGTCCCACTGACTTTATCTCTCTGTTTTCTGTTCTTCCCAAGCTGATCAAAAGGCAGAACACAGAAGGGAAAACAAGCCGACGTAGATAGACACCTCCCGTCCAAACTTCAGTCTCACTTACGATGTTTATTTACTTCCATATTTCTAGAGGAAAAGTATCTGCAACGTCTCACTCACTATTTTTGTGTATGTACGATTGACAAAAATATATGCAGTGGTGTTCATTTGTCCTGTTTTGCTTTTGGCTTTTTTTCTTCTCCCAAAACCAAATTAATATAGTTCAAACAAAAGTTAGGTCCTGGGGGGAAAGAGCATCATCAGTCCAGCCAGGAGCCAATGTCCCCACAGAAATATCCTTTTATTCTTGACAAATGTGCTCATGTACATCTCCTGAGAAGTAACTGATGACTGATGGCTGCCAGAGGAGGTCTCTCAGGCTTAACCTAAGCATGAAATAACCTGAAGGTATAACAACAACAACAACAACAACAACAATTGGAATACTAGAAGCAGATAACATTGTGCACACAAAAGTTGAAGAACTGACAGAAAGCGAATATATCAAAAGACTGCGGAAAATCTTAAAATCAAAATTAAATGGGGGAAATACAATCAAAGCCACAAACACATGGGCCATTCCAGTCATTAGATACCCAGCTAGAATAATAGATTGGACTCAAAATGAATTAGAAGAATTGGATTGAAAAACACATAAACTAATGAACATGCATCATACACTACATCCCAAAAGCAATGTGGACAGATTATATTAACCAAGAAAAATCGAAGGCCGTGGATAACTGCAAATACAAAAGGTAGTAGAGGAGGAAAAAATAAGCCTAAATGATTATATCAGTAGAAGCAGAGAAAAATTATTTAAGGCAGTGAAAATGGAGAATATTTTGAAAATAACAGAAACAAAAGGCTCAATATAAGAAACAACAATTTGAAAATAAATTAAACAGTTGGATAAATAAACCACTACATGGACAACACCTGAGAAATATTGATGGAAAGCATGATCATAATTCAACATGGGCATCGCTAAAACTGGGGACCCTTAAGAAAGAAACCGAAGGCTTGATCTTTGCTGCACAAGAACAAGTTCTCCAAACCAACGTGATGAAAACTAAGATCCAAAGAATCAGTGCTAACAGCAAATGTCGACTCTGCCAAGGAAAAGATGAAACTGTGTCACACCTCATCTGCGAATATGCAAAGACTGCAGAAACAGATTACAAAGTTGGACATGATAGAGTGCCAAAGTTAGTGCACTGGTCATTATCCAAAAAATATAACTTGCCAGCCTCTAAAAACTCCTGGGAACATCAGGTAGAGGTGTCAGAAAATGAGGAAGTCAAGATCTTGTGGGATTTCTGGATCCAAACTGATTAGACACCTTGAGCATAACACACCAGACATAGTAGTAATACAAAAAAGAAATGTCTGGATCATTGACATTGCAATTCCAGGGGATGCCAGAGTTGAAAATAAAGAATTGGAAAAACTAACAAAGTACAGAGATCTGGCAATCGAAACATCTCGCCTCTGGAGGAAACACAGTTCAGTAGTCCCCGTAGTCATTGGGGCTTTGGGAACAATATCAATAAATTTCACATAGTACTATAAGCAGTTGCAGATCTCAGAAATCACCATCAGAGCTACAAAAACCAACAATATTAGGAACAGCATACATCCTGTGCCGATATTTAACAGATACTTAGGTTTTTGATTAAAACTTGTATCTGTTATATAATACCAGTCAATGTTTCTATAATATTGACTGTGTCTGGTGTTTCTTTAATAATAATTTTAATAATAATAATTTTAATAATAATAATAATAATAATTTCTAGATAGAGAATACTCAGAAGTGGTTTACCATTCCCTTCTTCTGGGGGCATCTCAGGACTGTGCAGCTTGTCCAAGGCCACCCAGGCTGGTTCTTCTCCCAGGAGGCCCTGTGGGGAATCGAACTCCAGCCAGATACCGAAACCACTGAGCTATCCAGTCAGCTAAAGGTATAGCTGAAGGTGCAAGTTGATACCAAATGGGGAGCTGCATTTTTGCTTCAGGTCTCATACTATTTTGTGCTGTTAAGAATCCAGGCAGGATAGCGGCAGAGACCGGGAACTGGGGAGATCTAATTTCAAAAAAGCCACCTCAGTCACAAATACACAGACAGGGAGGAGGTTTTTGTCTAGACGACAGCATCCAGAATGCTAGAGGCAGTGCTGTTGCTCGTGGTCCGTGAATCAAGCATTTCTCATCTCTGCAAACGCACTCAGTGTTAGACAAGCTGTGATTCCTTAGCCTCCCTCATGCAATTTGGGGGTAATAATTCTGATCAGAACAACGTGTGTCCTTCATGCCCCCATTTTCCCCACCCCAGCCCAGCTATTTTTGCTTCCTCTGGTCCCACCAGAGCCGTTCATTTCATAAAAGATATGGTTTTCCCCAGCAAAGAAGTATCAAAATACTTACAAGGTGCACATTTTGCAAAAACAGATCTGGATTTCCAGTTCCATTCCCACCTCCATGATTTGGGCGGTCTGTCCAGCTGCCAGAGGATCCCAGGAGCAGAAAACTGTCCCTTGGACGTGCCAAAGTTGCTCCCTCCCATGTGATGGAGTGAAAAAAGCCTCCCCAGTGCATCCTGGCTACAAATGGCTCGTTATTTGGTTGTGAATTTGTTTTTTGTTGAGTGGCATTTCCATGATGAAGGATGAAAACAGGCTTGTCAGATTTTGCACCTCAAGTTCCAAAATAATCCGGTTTTGTGTCTGAAAAACAAAACCTTGAAATGGGTGGGCAAGTGGGGGACATCACGGGGTGCTTACCTCAGGTGGCAGAAGGGCTTAGGTCAGCTTTGATACCAATCTATTTTACAGAGCTGTCGCTAAGATTATTTGAAGTCCTAGGTTTCCTACATGTGTATCTTACCTTTACTCCAGTGACTTCGAGGCAGAGTGCATGGTGCTCCCTGGGTTGGAGAACATAGAAGGAGCCTCCCTGAAGAGTGAAAAAGCATTGCACACTTGGGTGTCCCCCGGACAATGGCACGCAGCTGGCAAAACCTTCACTTCCAGAAGCGTTGCGGTGGGACAGCATTGAACCCACCCATTCCATGGAAGCTGACCCCCCCGGACGACGGCTGAATGTGAGGAAAAGTTTCTGCACACATCTTAAGCTCTAACCGCTTCTTGGTAAAAAACAGTGCGATTGTCTTGACATTTTGATGGGCATTTGATTCTGCCTATTTCATGTGCGCCCATGATTTTGAATTGTGGAATATGGAAGGAAGGAAGGAAGGAAAAGGAAGGAAGGAAAAGGAAGGAAGGAAAAGGAAGGAAGGAAGGAAGGAAGTCAGCCAGCCAGCCAGCCAGCCAGCCAGCCAGCCAGCTAGCCAACCAGCCTGGGTCAGGCTGAAAGACCATGAGTGGCCAAGTTCATCCAGTAAGCTTCATGGCAGGATAGGGATTGGAACCCGTATCTCGAGTCCTAGTCTAACACTCTAACCCTTAGTGGCTATTCTGAGAGGTGAGATCACCTCTGCAAGATCACCAGTGCATTGTCCAAGGATGATGGATGCCTTTCACCCTCAGGGCCAAATTCAGTTTTGGAAAAGTTGGGGAGGTGCATTCTAGCGATGGGTAGGGCCTTGATACCAGCACATTTTATCTTAGTAGGAAAAGGGGATGATATAGCAGGAGATGGGCTGACTTCATAAAGGAAGCCACTGCCTTTAGGTTGAAAGCTTTGAGCAGGAGGATTAAAGACCTATTAATTCATTAGGTCATCGTAAATTGGAAGGGATGTGAGATGCATGACAAATACACCACCATGGTCTCTTAAAAGCTCTTACTGTTGGTTAATAAATCTTAGAAGAGGCGTGCTGACCTTTCAATGGGGTTGAGGGATGTCCAGAAGCTGGAAAAACACCAAACGAAGGTGTTACAGTTAAGGGGGGAGTGCCAGGAAACTGGACGGGGGACCTCAGAAGGTCATATTCAGCCCTACACCCGAGATTCACCCCCCCCTTTTTTTTTTTGCTCTTTTTTACCTTATCTTTTAAAAATTGTGACTTGAACCTGAAACTTGTCCTATATATTGCATGTCTGCTATCTGAGCGATGAACTTTTAGATGGCTTTTTTTAATGGTTGGACTGAGAGCGGATTTCACAGGGATCCCTCTGTGGGCCTGAGGGCCATAGGGGGCCCTTCACTGGTGCGGACGCAGCCAGGCCAGGCCAAAGAAAGGGATGGCGATCCCGATTCATCAGGAGGGCACCCGGCGGCTTGTTCTAACTTGGCACCTGGCTATTCCTCCGTGAAGGGCATTTGTGAATGAATGTCACCATTATGATATTTCATAAAGTAGGGCATCCACATTCACAAAAAGTGCCCCATGGAGAAAATCTAGCCTTTATGGCTTTTGACCCACGCTTGCTCTGAGGAATTTTGCAAGAGCTGGTGGAACAGCCCAGTCAAGCATTTTGGTTTTTTTTTGCCACTCCACCCTGAATTTGCCACATTGGTTGCCCCCCCCCCCCCCCGGTCCTTCCTTCAAACGTGCAGATACGAGAGACACACTGCAATCTTCGAATGGCTCCATCTTTTCCTGCCCATTGCTAAAGACTGTTGCAAAAGGGAAAAGAAAGAAAAAGAAAGAGAGAGGGGGGGGGGAGGTTGGAAGGACTGCATGTGGGTCTCCCCTCCCCGCCATATGATCCCATTCAGAATACCCAAGCAGAATAGCTTCTGCAGCTGCTATAAATAACTCGGGATGCTATTTTTAAGTCTGTGGCGGGAGCTGCAAAGCAAGATGTGCTTTGAAATGCTAAATCCTGTCAGAATGAGGGGGAAGTGAGGCTAAGGGGAAATGCATCTCTCTCTCTCTAGACCCGACTCCACGTGAGAGGGACTGCGGCCCATTTTCTCACATGTCGAAAGGCAGCCGAGAGGCATCTCGTGTCTCCCCCATTCATGTCACGAAGCAGCTTGCCTCATTTCTTCCCATTCATCTCCTCCATTCACGTTATTTTCCAGCTTCTCTCAACGAGGCACCGAAGGATGGGGGAAGAGAAAGAGAGAGTCAGAGACGCGCACACACACAGCCCTTCCTTTGCCGTTTTACCAGAGGGACTTATTTTTTTTCCCTCACACAGGCGGCTCCACAAAGCCTTTCCTGGACAAGTAACAGTCCCTCAGCTTGGGGTCACTCTGCTACTTCACGTGTTATTAGGTGGAGAAAACACATAATGCTTTTTTTCTGGGAGGAAAAAAAATGTTTTGCTTTACCTCACCGCTCACAACTGGGGGTGATGACAGAGAGATATTCTGAGGAATATGTGAGAGAGAGATTCTGAGGAATATGTGTGGAAACCGTTTGAATAAACATCTGTTGCAATTGGTTTCAAAGCATAAAGTTTGCCTTCAAACCCTCACTACTGCATCTTAAAATGCCACCTTTTAAGGAAACACCCCGGCCAAGGGGGGGGGGGGGAATGAATGCTGCAATATTGGTTTTGATTAAATGATGTTTAGTTTTGAATGCCAGAAGAGATCTGTGCAAACAGGCCTATTTCCACAGGCACTACATTTTATAGCTGTGGTATAAATTAGATCTGATTTTGTTTGTCATTGATCTACATAGGATTGCTTTGGAGAAATGCACATTCAGGCACACATCATAAGGTACCTCTCCTCCAAGTCTCTTGTCTAATTAGTTATACATTTTACAGGCACTGAATGCTGAGAGGGTGTGGGTGAATTACATGGGCAGAGAAGGATCATAAATAGTAGGACATGTCACCTTTCAACCTTTGAATTCTAAGTCTCCAAAGGTTGAAACACAACTCTCCTTATTTAGGGTGTCCTCATCCTTGGAAAGAAGGCTGACCGCTGAAGAATTGATGCTTTTGAATTGTGGTGCTGGAGGAGACTCTTGAGAGTCCCCTGGACTGCAAGGAGAACAAACCTATCAATTCTAAAGGAAATCAACCCTGAGTGCTCACTGGAAGGACAGATCCTGAAGCTGAGGCTCCAATACTTTGGCCATCTCATGAGAAGAGAAGACTCCCTGGAAAAGACCCTGATGTTGGGAAAGTGTGAAGGCAAGAGGAGAAGGGGACGACAGAGGACGAGATGGTTGGACAGTGTCATTGAAGCAACCAACATGAATTTGACCCAACTCCGGGAGGCCGTGGAAGACAGGAGGGCCTGGCGTGCTCTGGTCCATGGGGTCACGAAGAGTCGGACATGACTTAACGACTAAACAACATCCTTGGAAGAAGAAAAAATCTTTCAGTAAAGGCTTGTGGCAATTTCAATTTCAGCAGGAAGTGTTGGAAAAATGCTAGCGCATTTTGGCGGGCCTCTCCTGCTCTCCCCCATTCAGTTTCAGGAGGAAAAAGTGAATCTAGTAGAGCAATTGTTATGAAAATAGCACTTGACAGCTGGATATACCTAAGCAGCCCATGGGCTGAGTGGGTGTCATATGCCACCCCTGTAGGAGGTGAATCACTCCCTCCCTGCTTGGACCACAGGACACTATTCAGGGTGAGATATGAAATCCCAACTTGTGAACGTCTACTTTTGAAAAACGGCCTATTGGCAAAACCATTTGCTCACCCGATTTTGAGGGCGAAATACACATTAGAGGTAGTTCGTCATTGGAAGAAGAAATTCCTTAACTGCTACAATTATCCGAATATCACAGCAACTTTCTGCATCTCCCCCACAGTTTGCAAATTAGCTGCTTTCATTTGTGACTAGTCTTCTGGAGTATAAATTTTCATTGGCAAGGATGATCATTGAGGTGCTAACGTCTGCCCGAATCATGTCTCTGGAACACTATACATGTCAGCTCCCAATGACAAGTTACCTGTAATGTACAGCTGATTGTTAAAGCCATAGTCCATTTTTCACCAACATGAAACCTCCTTCAGCTGCTTAATTCTATCCCCTCGAAATGTGTACAGGTAATCTTCCAATTTTCTTCTTGTATCCGCAGCAGAAAATCTGTAGGATTTCAGACTTCCATGCAGTGCTTATCATGGCCTAGCATTATTTTCATTTTCAGAAGTGAAAATGCTGTATAATACTAGACAGTTTTCCCAGTTCATGGTCCCTTGCCCTTTAATCTCATAATGCAGGGCCAAATGCAATAATGGAAGAGAAGCTGATGCCTTTTTTATGGCCTTAACTGCTATATAATTTTTATGGTTTTCAACTGTTGGGCAATAAATCTTTTCTCGACTCTAGTAAAGGGGCATATTTTGAGCAGAGCCAACTGAATATACACAGCTGACTCCGGCTCTTTTCTCAGAAATGGGGTGTCAAGAGGTTCCAGGTCAAAAAGTCAAGTTCGTTTGTAGAGTTGAAGTACTGCTTCTACCCCTTCTATAGCTGCAAACATCCATAAACTAATTGTGCTGGGATGTCTCTTATCGCTGAAGTCACAGTGATGTCTAGAATTAGCATTCGTTAGAGCCTGCAAGCAAGTAATATAGTAATGTGCAAGTTACACAGTTATGCACAACAAGTTACACGTACTAGTTACCTACGAGAAGTTAATGCAGAGTGTAACAAAGGCATACTGAAGTTACATTTCAAAAGTAATGAGCAGGATCAGTTATGAGCAGTTACTTGTCAGTTTGTTGTTGTTTAGTCGTTAAGTCGTGTCCGACTCTTCGTGACCCCATGGACCAGAGCACGCCAGGCCCTCCTGTCTTCCACTGCCTCCCGGAGTTTGGTCAAATTCATGTTGGTCGCTTCGATGACACTGTCCAGCCATCTCGTCCTCTGTCGTCCCCTTCTCCTCTTGCCTTCACTCTTTCCCAACATCAGGGTCTTTTCCAGGGAGTCTTCTCTTCTCATGAGATGGCCAAAGTATTGGAGCCTCAGCTTCAGGATCTGTCCTTCCAGTGAGCACTCAGGGTTGATTTCCTTCAGAATGGAACTTGTCAGTTTAAGGATTAACAATTCCCAGTTAGCTTTCAAAGTTATTTTAAAAAGAATTGTAGATGCAGCAATATTTCAAGCAGTTGCCAGGCAGAATTAAAAATTTTGGTTCTAACCTAGGAAGCCCTCAATGGCTTGGGTCCAGGCTGTCTCAAGGACCGTGTCTCCCTTTATGAGCCAGCTCGGGTGTTAAGATCATCAGGGGAGGCTTTTCTCTCGGTCCCACCACCCTCACAGGTGTGTTTGGTGGGGACACGGGAGAGGGCCTTCTCTGTCGCTGCTCCCAGACTCTGGAACTCCCTCCCACAGGAAGCCAGAATGGCCCCATCTTTGTTATCCCACCACAAGCAGACGGAGATATACCATTATGGTTGAAGGATTCTGGGAGCTGTAGTTCTTTGTTGACCTGCATGTAATGCTTCAGAAATTGTTCTCCAGAACTATGAAGTCCCTAAAGTGAGTGACACTGATTTCAGAGACTTGAGGAGGCTGAGGAGCAAAATACTCTTTCAGTTCCTGGACGGTCACGTGGAGAATGCTGTCAATTTTCCTGTGTCTACAGATGCTGACATGTCTACATTAAATCACAGGTTCAGTCTCTTTCAAAAGCCTCCTTCACAATCAAAACATCCTATTTACCCTCAACTCCCTATCTAGGGTAGTTGCAACATGGCCTTTACTTTTTAAGAGAGAGTTACACACCAAGAAAATATTTAATGCAAAAGCCAGTAAATGTATGCAAACCACAAAATGTTTATTTGGTTAGTTCATTAAACACCTTTAAGACATTTCAATATTCGTCTGTACCCTTCTATAAAATAATTCATGTTTTCAACAAACCTCCAATACATAAAGCGAAGTGACTTTTAGGAAAAGGTAAAGGTTTCCCTTGACATTTAGTCCAGTCGTGTCCGACTCTAGGGCGCGGTGCTCATCCCCGTTTCCAAGCCATAGAGCCAGCGTTTGTCCGTAGACAGTTTCCGTGGTCACGTGGCCAGCGTGACCAGACATGGAACGCCGTGACCTTCCCACCATGGTGGTACCTATTCATCTACTCACATTTGCATGCTTTCGAACTGCTAGGTTGGCAGGAGCTGGGACAAGCAACGGGAGCTCACTCCGTTGCGTGGATTCGATCTTACGACGGCTGGTCTTCTGACCTTGCAGCACAGAGGCTTCTGCGGTTTAACCCGCAGCGCCACCACGTCCCACTGAAGTGATTTTTTTTACCATACACAAATATCAGATCAAAATACAACACTCTTTTTCTTACATGTTATAAAACCCAGTCAATACAAACTACATTAAAAAAGATAACACACTTTCACTGATCCTTAGTATCATTTTATGCTACTATTTGCATAGCGGCTACAAAGCCCCTTGAGCACAATCTCTGTGCTTTAATTAAAACAAAACAAATTTTTTTAAAAAGTAACCATTTTGTTTCCCCGACAGTGTACTGAAAATGTAAACAAAGTGCTACGTAATCCAAAATCCATTTTGTGCCCTTTTTTTTTTCATTTTTACAATATGTAAACCTCAGAAGCATACCAGTGAGAATAAAGAAATTCTAATTTTTCGATTGTTGTCTTGTTTCATGAAAACAGACTGGTGGACACAGGCTATGTGAAATGATCCTAAAGCAAACAAGTGCACATATGCATTGGGCATCGTCCAACACCCTAAAATTCCCATGCAGAGTTCTGAGCTTTTCTGTGAGAAGCAGCTGCCTTAACTGTGGTGAAGCAGATAGGTGTCTATTCAAAGAGAGAAGGACGGGAGGGTCTCCTCTCAGCAAAATTCAACCCAAGAACTCCTTCTGTTTCAAGGCAGGCGCTTGAGAAACCAGATCGAGTGTTCCAGTTTAAAAGGTCTGAAAGACAGAACACTGTGGAGTGCTAACGGGCTAGTTTTTAGGATACGACCAACACATTCTCTAATCATCCTTAAAGAAGTTCTGAAACGGTTGTTCTATTCAACAGACGCTTTAAGAAATAATAAAAACAACGAGACAAAATGTTTAGGTGGGTAAAGGTCCACTGGAGATGGAAGAAGATAGACATAGTATCTATCTTTACTGAAGGAATATTAAAATACTGGGTCTAATATTTTCCCTATGATACACTACATTCCACTGGTCCCAACAAACCTCACTGGATCACTGCCCCCTTTTTTCTCTCAATTAATTAATAAAAGATTAACATGATTTCTAAGGATCACAACTTAAAAAAAAAACCTGTCACTGACAAAACATTTGAGAAGGCTATACCAACAGCACAGACAATACTACCTACTCATTATGGACTAACATCAGATGCTCCATTTTCACGAACAGATCACAAAGTGCCATTAAAATTGCACATTTTTTTCTTCAAACCATAACCAGACAAGTTAGCATGCACGACACCGAAACTAGCTCAATCTCAGCTGTTCTTACATTGAGTTTGTTTTAAGTCCAAGTTTAACAAAAGATATAGAACAAAACAAAATCAGGAAAAACAAAATGACACATACTTAACGATGGATTTGTTCAGATCCCATTTTAAAATTTATGGTCAATAGAGCGAGGGACAAATATTCGTGGCATGGGTGCGCAACTGTCACCTCGCTCGCATCTCTGGACGACAACTCCATTAATCCATCACTGTGTGCAGATGGGAGTTGCAGGTCAAACACACTTGCAAGGCGACAGTTCCCGACGTCTGAACTATGGCGGTAAAGTCTACTGCATATCCAGAAAAGAAACATACCCATAGCAACATAAATACTGTATACACTTGCCAGGACTGGCTGACATTTAACGTGCAAAGGACATATGAGGAATAAAACCGTGGAACACAAACAGCAGCTTTGCAGCAACAGTTTCATCAGATCCCTTCTGCATGACTTTGTCCGCAGCTAGTAGAGATGGGTGTGAACGTCCGGTTTGTGCCGGTCCATTTTTTTTGTCCGAACATGTGTTCGTCACTTCCCAGCCCCGCCTCCTCCGGAGGGCGCCCACTCAGAGGCAGCGCCTTGGCTTCCCTGCTCCGTCTCCTCCAGGCGCTGCCTCTGAGTGGGCGCCCTCCGGAGGAGGAGGGGCTGGGAAGCGCCGAACACCCGTTCGGACGAAAAACAAACCAGCACGAACTGGCAAACCAGTGGTTTGTGCCCATCTCTAGCAGACAGTAATCAAGTATCTCAAGTTTAAATATAAATTTTCTGCAGCAGGAAAATGTCAACCTGAGATTTTGGAAAGCTGTTCTGCATCAAGACAGAGAAGCCATCAGGACTTCTAGCCCAGGAAGGGACCCACAGAAGCGGGCTTTCCCTTGTAGTGCTGCAATTGCCATTTGCTTGCTTTTCTCTTCTGTAACATCCAGTCGGTACCCGTCAAGAGATGGGGATGTGAATAGGTAATGATATCTGAACAAACCCTATGGACCGAGTTGACAAATTGAAGGTGATCTTTGAGGTCTATTAGTTAACACTTATGTTTTGTAGAGAATTGTGTATTAGCTTTGACCACCCCAAGGGTATTATTATGAGTCGCAATCTATAGGTCTTGGGGTTGACAACACTTGCCTGGCACAGCACAAATAAGATACATCTATGTTCCATTTCTGAACTCTATCCTGAAACTTACTTGTGGTCCCGTTATTTGCTTGGCAATTATTGCAATGTTTTCCCCAAATAACATCTAGTTTGGGCCATGGATTAAAATTAAATGAGCATTAACTCAATCGAATACATATTTATATGGGACTTCTTTATATTTAGGTCATCTCATCTGACACAGATTCCTATACCATTTGCAATTTTTCATCTTAACATTAAAATGGTGATTAGAACGCAGTGACAGCAAGAAATGTATGTTTTCTGAAACTGAGCAGTTCAGCTGCAAATGTCAGCAGATGGAAAGAACCCTGGTTTCATGAATTATGAGTCATAAATAGAGGCAACATTTTATGTTTGTTAATTGCGAAGGTCTGACAATCTCTAAGATATGTGTCGCACTCTTCTCCCTGAACAGTAATATCCTGTACGCGTTTGTGATTTTTCTCTCCTGCTAGTCTCTGCAAGCTGTATTTCACGTCTGCAATTCACTGCCTTGGTACTGTAAATAATACCAAAAAAATCACCCAGTTAATGGCATTTTAATGAATTAGCCCTGATCTAACTCTTTCTGAATGGGGACCTCATGGTTGTGGAGTGAAGGGAGGGAGGGAACTGCTCTACCTTCTTCCTGATTAGAAAATGCTCCTTGTGTTCATTTTCCAATGTTGAAGAAAATGAAGCTCTCACTAACATGTTACAGCAAAAATGTATAGGCATGGACCTGCAAAATTTTGCACCTGAGAAATTTTAACAAAATAGTATATTGTTTTGAAAGAGGACTAGAAACTGTCAATTGAAAAAAATTACACAGCTACACTAAGTTAATCCATATATTGTGCTCACCCAAAAAAGGCCACTATGACAAAGAACAAAAAACAGTAAATCTTAAATAAACTGCATTTTTATGAATGAACATTGTGGATGTGTTGGAAGTAGAGATGGGCACGAACCGCTGTTTCGGTGGTTCATGCCAGTTTGTCCTTCGGTGAACAAGCATTTGGCACGTCCCAGCCCTGCCTCCTCTGACAGGTGCCCACTCAGAGGCAGCACCCTGGTTTACCTGCCCTGCCTCCTCCGTGTGCTGCCTATGAATGGGTACCCGCCGGAGGAGTTGGGGCTGAGAAGCATCAAACACCTGTTCAACTAGTGATTTGTGCTCATCTTTAGTTGGAAGCACAAGAAACTTCTACTTCTCTTTTGCGCTTGGCTATATGTGAACAAAGTTGTACAACACTTAAAACAGGGTGGGTTTGAATGAAATCAAATTGACTTAAATCACAATTTAAGTTTTAAAAACTGGAATTTTTTTGATGATTTAAATTGATTTGATTTTAAACAACGATTGATTTTTATCCACCCTGGAAAAAACAAGTCCCTTAATATTTTTTTTCAATTAACAAAAGAAACAAGATATTGGAATCTGCAGTCTCTCAGAACCCATCTGAAGAAGGCTGCAAACACAATCCAAAAAAAATTAAAAGCACTTACATTCTTTTAAAACTAATGTTTTTATATGCACAGTCAAAAACTATTCCTTCCCATTTATTTCAACATAGCCTGTGTGCGCGTGACTCGAGAACGCATTTTTTAGACAGAGAGGACCAGAAATACTAAGAATGTAACTCTTGCTAAATGAAAGACTAATGAGTTGACTAACGAATCCATTCAAGGGGAAGAAATGACATGACCCACCCATTGGTTAATGTGGAAGTCTTGCAAACAACTCTATAATAATTACTAGCCGAAACACAACCATTATTAGACCATAAGCCTGTCCACACGTATCTCTGTTAGTCTTTTTTGCATGAAGCAAAGAAAAAGCCATCTTCCAAGGCTGGGCTAATCATTCTGAGTGGAAATGCTGCCTAGCAAAGGATACACCAAGGAAGCAGGAAGTTTCACTGAACATCTTCACATAATCACAATGAGCTTTCTCTCTCTCTCTCTCTCCTGGCTGTTCTTAAAGAAAGCACAAATATTTAAAAAAAGAATTCAGAGACTTTTGCCCTTTCCAAAAGAGTACAGAAAACCAAGTTGAAAAGTTCTGGGGGCAAACATGGAGCTGAACAAAGAATTGGAAACGTGGTTTATGGATTTCATCTCCACAGAAAGACATGTTCCTGACACACTTTGGCCAGCTATGGATTTAGGGAGTGATTTGCCTGAATGTGCTATATAAGCTTGCATTACGTTAAGAGTTAAGAGAGGGTAGCTCAAAAGTGTGAGCAGAAATTTAATAATAATAATAATAATAATAATAATAATAATAATAATAATAATAATAATAATAATAATAATAATAATAATAATAATAATAATACGCGATCAAGTTAATTCTGACTTATGGCAAATCTTTTCAGGGTTTTCCAGCGACAGAATACTCAGAAGTGGTTTGCCGTTCCCTTCCTCCAGGTGGCGCTCTGGGACTGTGCAGCTGGCCCAAGGCCACCCAGGCTGGCTGTTTTCCCAGGAGGCACAGTGAGGAATCTAACTCCCAACCTCTGGCTCTGCAGCCAGAGACCTAAACCAAACCACTGAGTTAGTTGGCCAGCTTTTAAAATGATGATGATGGTGGTGGTGGTGGTGATGATGATAATAGTAATAGAACTGCAGAGCTGGAAGGGACCCTATGAATCAGTGAGACCAGCCCCTGTCAAGGAGGCACCGTGGGGGAATCGAACTCCCATCCTCTGGCTCAATCCAAGTATGTCCCAGATTAGGAAGCAGCTCTGCAGCACAGAGCAAATCGAACTTCAGAGTTTGGAAAAGTTACTTCTGGACGACACCTCTCGGAATCCCTTGGTTAGAATGGGCACAAGCCAGTAGCCAAGTTGGCTGGAGGACTGAGAGAGGTAGTCCAAAAAAAGGAACTCATTCCACATAGTGTGGAAAATGAGTAGGAGGAAGCCACACTTGTTACCAGTAAAAATAATGATGACTCCACTTGCACTGTTGAAAAGGGAGGTCAGAAAGATACTATTTTCCTGTTTAGCACCATAAAAAGATTAACAATTCATAGTATTAAAAAGACCCTGTGAAAAATTCCACTAAATGGGGTCAGGAAACTAGAACAAAATATTGATCCACCTTCAGCTCTGAAGCCAAATGTTCAAGTTCTCCACAAAGCCCCATCTTTGCGGGCTTTGTGGAGATGAGAGCTTGCCCTTTTTTATTATTTAACTAAAAAGCTTGCCACGTGTTCGTATTTAACTTTTCTGTGACCCAATAAATATACTGGCTAACTCAGAATGTCGCTTTTGCATCTGTATGCATATTCCCTTTCTGGATCCGGTAAAGATAAGAACATTATTAAAATGACAGCTTTACCTGCAATGATAACACGAGGACAGAGAGATGCCATCAGCTTTATCATCATCTTAGAACGGCAGAGCTGGAAGGGATCCTATGAATCATTAAGTCCAGCCCATGTCAAGGAGGCAAAGTGGGGAATCGAACTCCCAACCTCTGGCTCCACAGCCAGAGACCTATGCACTGCATTTCACATGGGTGGTGGCAACCTGTGGTATAAAAGCAAACAACTGTTTCAAAATAAAATTCTTCCCTTCCCTAAGCCCATTAGGGGAGCTCTTAAGCAGAGTGGAAGATTACATTCATATTTTTCACAGATAACACCATTGAAAAAATTACCTCAGGTACTGCTACCTGATCTTATTATCTGTGTATGAAAGGCCTCCCTCTTCCCCTAAAACAGCCATTAATAAGAATACAACTTCAACGTAAGTTGTACAAAACTACATGTGATTTTAAACATTTCACTGAATTTCTGTCCCAACCCTTCTTTTTAAAAACAAGAAGTAGCCAAAGGCGTCATTCTTGGGTAGCCTTGGCCTGGATTAGGTCCATGGTGGGACAATTTCTGATAAGAGACAGTATGAGGAAGAACAGCCTTCCACTGCGGTCCCGATCCAGACTGAGGGTTCCTACAGCTGTTTTATAAATCGTAGAACTGCAAAACCGGAAGGAACCCAACGGATCATCAAGTCCACCCCGTCGAGGAGGTCCAATGGGGAATTGAACTCCCAACCTCTGGTTCTGCAGCCTGACACTTAAGCCACTGGCCTATCCAGTAAAGAGGAGAAAGACGCAGAAGAGCACAGTGCTACATTGAACACACATCTAGTTTGGTCACATTCCCCCCTCTCTCTTTTTTTGGAAGAAGGTTGAGTAACCTGACAAACAGCTGCTCTCTCATTCGTTCACACTATCAGACAAGGTACTCCACCTTTCCATGCTTCACAGCTAACGAAATGGTTTAGGACTTCCTGACAATCTACAAGAGAAGAGAAGAGTTACGTTCAATGCAACTTTTAAATAAAAGCCAGTCAGGTATTTGTTTTCTGTTAATTGACTGGCACCACTTGGAAACTGAGATGCAACTTGGAAAAAAAAAAATCTAAGCAACTCCATGAGGGACAATTTTGAAAAAAAGACTCCTTGCAGAAAAGAAAGACGTTCAATGGGTAGATTGCAAAAAAGGTTAATATTCAGCAAAGGGTGCTGTTTACATCATATTTAATGAAAGGTGTGGATAAGAACTAAGTAAATCGTCTCATAAAGAGAAGCTGTAAATTAAGTATGCATCATTCCCAGTCTTCAGGTAAATTATCAAGTACACAGGTCAAGAATTCAGAACTTATGGCAAAATAGCACCTTCAAGAATAAAAGAACAAGGCGCTTGGCATCAAGCGGAACAAAACACGGACTAATTATCCCAAACACAAGGAGCAAAGGTTATCTTTGTCCATGTGTTAAGTGATTATTCTGCTTTTCCTGAGAAGCAAAATGCTGGAAATTCCCATTTTATCCTATATGCGTTTTACTTTATTTTGCAATAGTGAGCTGCTAAAATTCAAGTAAAAGGAAAAGGCAGATTATGTTCACTGTAGCCTGTCAAGCCTAACGAGGAGAAGAATCTTCTGCGTCATTCTTAGGTTGAGGCTTTAACTCTAGCTCTGGCCTCCCTTTCAGCAGAAAATCAGAGGCAGACAAGACAAACAGTGAAAACGGGGAGGGGAAGACTTGCTCCCTTCTGCAGACTGACTTGTAGCTGATGGCGTCTCCATTTTACACAGTTACAGGATCCTGAGATTTGTAGCTTGTGGATGCACTTCGCATTCTCTGCTAGAGAGCTCTAGGATTGTAGTTCTAGGGAGGACACAACCATGCTCTTTAGCAGTTGCTTCTACCGACCATGAACACAACAAATACAACAATTTCACAAAACAGAACCACAACAGTTAAATTTAACGGCATAGTATATATATGGTGAGAGGGAAGAGAGGACCAGGAACAAAAAGACTACAGCCTTACTGGTCTGCGCCTGGGAATACTGGTAAGTGTATGACCCTTTTCTCTGGTGTCCAGCACCCTGTATCCCTGGTAGGTTTCCTAAGTTCTTGTAAAAACATAACCTGAACACAGAGAGCCTTGGTTTTAAATAATGGGCAAAAGCAGTAAATGCCTTTCTGTACGGCTTGCTGTTCAGCTAAGAAACAGTTTCTTACTGTGCTACTGGCAGTACGAGGGAATCGGAGGTTCCTATAGTGAAATTCCTACTTAACACATTCGTTTCGAGCAAGAACACACATGTTCCATCAATAAGTTCACCTAGATTCTGGACCTCCCTCCCAACAAAAGGCCAGGCGCGCCCCATCTTTGCTGTCTTTCTGCAAGTAGGCAAAGACCTTTCTCTTCAGACAGGCTTTCCCTTTAGCGGTCGGCTGCCTAAGAGAGGTTTTTAAATGGGAAGGTTGTGCCTTGTTGCTTTGAATCACCTTTTGGTGCTGATCTTCTTGACCGTTTTTCATCTGATATCGGTTTGATTCTTTTTAAAATATTTGTATACTCACTCTTTTTCGCTTTTAAACATTGTCTTTTAATGATGTAAGCCACCTTGGGTTCTTTTTCAAGGAGGAAGGCAGGGTAAAACTTTTTTTTGAATAAATAAATAAATAAATAAATTAAATAAAACAAGTGGTCTGATTAAGGTGAAATTCAGGACCAAGATATTTCATGCTAGATTCTGACCTAGAGGCTCTGGGCTCAAGCGACATGCGGCATACTAAACTGGTACCACCCAAAGAAGTGACATAGAAAAAGTGTCCTCTAACATCCTTTCTTTTAAGAAAAAAAACTTAGGAACAATTTATCTGAAGAAATAATGTGTCAACTGAATGCTGGGGGGCTTCTTATCCTGCAGTTGTTGGCCTCATACAATTTTACCGGGGGGGGGGGGGGGTCAGGTGCTGCCACCTCCACATTTTAACCCTCTCGGTTTTTCTACTGCTTCTATCACCTTTTTCCTTTCCACTAAAGAATCTGCTACGAAAGGGAAGATGGAGTAGCTGCACAATGCCTTTAATCAGTATTAGCAGGAGTCCTGTAGCTAGAAACACCCTTCACGAAGACTCAGAAGGGACAACCTAATTAATGGATTTCACATCCAGCAAGCAATCATTCACTAAAAAGGTTACAGCACAATCTTGTTAGAAAAGGCAAAGTCTGCAGAGCGGGATCCCTGTGAAGTGGCTTTCAGTGGCCACACTCTGATATTTTAATAGACTACGGATCACTCCTACAGCTAGTAGAACAACTAAGATCTTGCAATCTGAAGTATCCCAACATCAGATCCATTTGGTACTTTATACCTGCATTTTCACCCTTCAGTCTCTCTTAAAATTATGCATATAGTGCATCACAAGAGACGTTGAGCAAAAAAATCCTGCCTTCCCACTTACTTTTAAGGCTTTATTAAAACAAGAAATGATTAACATGCTCACAAAACTATTTTAAATGCATTATGAGTTCACGATGATAGACACAGAAGATACTAGCTCAAAACACTAACTATAAATGCAAAATACTTCTATTTTACTCATCTGTTGACATTACCATATTCTATTACCTACAGGACAAAAGCAATGTCTGCCTCCATCCTCAATGAGGAAAGCCAATTATTATGTCAATATTATCATAAGGCAATTAGAAATGCTTACATTATTCTTTTATACTATGCATTAAAATCTTTTCTTTAATTAATGGTAACTAGCAAGGTTCAACAGCCAGAATGGTTCAGTATCACCACACAGTAGTTTCAGCTTTACTCAGAGCTTCAACCAATTATTTTTGCACTGTAACGTCCAGAACTGCTAAATCTCAGCCACTGTGGGTTCAGCCAATGGTCATACTGACTGTAGACTATGAAAGCTGTAGTCCGGAAAAACGAAACTGTACAGCTCTAATTAGGAGCAAGCTGACAAGCAGGTCTTTTGACAGCTGCTGCTGCTGAAACCCACGAGGAGGAAAAGGAGGCAGAGCAAAAGCAAAACGTGTACCTACGTTACAGGAGACGACAGCGCAATACAATAATACCATTTTGGCAGCATTCTCATGGTCTGTAAAAAATGCAGCAGTATCCAGAGCATGCTTAGAATTTCACACATTCAAATCCTAATCTATGTGAATGACTTTTTTTAAAAGGTAAGGGTCAAACTAGGGGAATGCATATGCCTTGTGATTCCATGTTTCCCTCAGAAATACATGCCTTGCAAAGTAAGCTATTTTTACTTTTGAAATAACCAAGTAAGAAACCAAGTATGCTAAGTTGAAAAATGATACGCTAGGCTATGACAGTCAGAAATATTTTGTCACTGGAGGGAGCACAACTTCTAAACACATTAGCACATTGTCCCTTTGATTCTGAGGCAGATTGTGGATAGCCACTTCTCTATTTGCTAATGCAAGGGGTGGCAGATCTACAGCGAAATTATGGTTTTAACTTATGCGTAAGGAAACGTAATGCTAAATACTGCAGGGGCATCTACGTTCACCAAGAAAATCCTGCAAGCTTCCTTTTTCTGAAAGCATCTGTAATAAAGTCTGTATATTCTTTCTCTCTCAAAAAAACCCCAACAACAACAACAACCCAACCCTCTACTAACTTGACAAGCTCACAGATAACAGTTACAATGTGTATTAATTAGGTTGAACTGCAACACAAGACTCGGTCATACAACTAAATGGAACATTTTATAAGATTAAGAAACACACACTTGGTTTTGAATCCTGTTTCTGCTCCTATCAGCACTGTACAGAAAAAGTAATACAAAAGTCCAAGGAATACTCTCCACACCCATACACCCTGTAACGCAGGTTGCTTGGACAGCTTTGTTAAAAATGTGAGGGTGCAGATAGCATCAGGGGGCACACTGATCTGAATCGCCACTAGCAAGGATCCAAATGCATCACCGGGATTTATGCTGCCTCATTATTCAACAACTGATTTAGTAGGTCTACTCTAGCTGCCACTATTAACTCCTTGTATGTCACTATTACCACTTGTGCCTTTAGGGTAACTCACCTTTTGAGTTACCTTACCTGAGATGTAAAAGTTTCCTTTTCGAAGTGAAATCAATAAAAGTAAAAAAAAATTAAATTAAATTTTTTTTGCATCAGTCATGATCTGTTGGCCTGGCAAGGACAGCTGTGCACTGAGAAATTAGCACTGGGCTCTTACCAGCTCATCCTTGGAAGAGTATGGACAGCTGCACCCCCACCATAGTGTGCAACACTGTGGCTTTTATACCCCCTTTCTATATACATTGAGTCCCCTCTCTCCTCTCAAGGTCCTTAACCAGAAAATTCTGCATTGTGAGCTATGGTATCCCACTAAATACATGAGCCGGCACAATGCAAAAAAACACATGCGACTGTTAAGGATCAGCCGGTGAAAGACAGAGAGGGAAGCAGGCCCCACCGAGCCCTCTCAGGGGTCCAGACCCACCCAAAAAGCATGGATTAAGTCTGTGCCTTTAAATATTTATGCAAAGACAAAAATAAATCAGGCAGTTGCTACCGATTATTTCAATGCATGGCACTAGAATACTAACATGTCAGTGGCGTGCCTGTATACAGCACCACAATGGTATTTTCAAAGGCAGTTGAAGAGTACAAGGGAAAATTGCAAGACCTTACAGAACCCTTAAAAAGTTGTCTTGTTTATCTCTGAAAGAATCTAAATGTTCGTTGTGTGACTTAATTCTTCTTTAAAAAATAAATACCTTTATGTTTTAAATGGTTAAGATGTCCAGTACTTGCATAGAAAGAGGGGGGGGGGGGAACTGTTGGCACTTATAAGTTTGTTATTCTTATTGCATATCGTATGCTCGTTCCAAATTTCACAAACAGAAAGCAAAACAGAGCTTGCATAAAATAAAGATGTAGTTTCGAGTTGAATCTTAGCGCCTGTTTTTAACACAATGCTAACTAAACCTTCTGTATTAGAGTGTCAGCAACGGCCATGCAATCAGAAGTCAAAGATCGTGTCACTGTTTGTACTCCCCAGGCAGGATTTGGTAAACGTAGGTGTGCAGGATTGGACATGGTCATGGTCAAGGGTCACAAGACTGAACAGAACTTGTGGTCAAGTCTTTGGGCTAAACTAGATCATGGTTGCATTACCGTGACCCAACATAATAATAATTTTGACTTGGGGTGACCCTTGCCATGGTTTTCCAGGTAGAGAACACTCTGAAGTGGATTCGCGTTCCCTTCTTCTGGGGGGGGGGGGGACGGTGCAGCTTGCCCAAGGCTACCCAGGCTGGCTCTACCTGCAGGAGGCCTAGTGGGGAATCGAACTCCCAACCCCTGGCTCTGTAGACAGATACTTAACTCACTGAGCTATCCAACCTAAACATTTACCACATCCTATGATCCAACACAGGATATAGTAAATTTCTACAGAGCAGTAGAGGACAGCAGGAAGGGAAGGACAGGCCCTTCAACCTGAAACTGCTTCTCTGGAAGAAAAGGTCAGAAGTTGACTTTCTCTGTAAAATCAGTTTACCATCACAGCGCTCCTTTACAGGCATCGGGCACCCATCCAGTTCCAGTACAGAGGTCTGAGGACACAGCCCCAAGACTGAAAGTTAGCCAAGTGATTCTAGGTTGGCATAAGACATGAGGGAGCTCTGCCCTAGGTAGCAACAGCAAGATTCCAAGGCTCATAATGAAACCAGTTGGTCCTACTAGGCACAATCAAATGTTAGGTGTATCAACTGCAGGGGCTTATCTGGGCCTGTGGTAATAGGAACAGATGAAGTTCACCTATGTCAGTACTTCACTACATCAGTTGCATCCAAACCATACTGTTACTCTGCCCCAGTTGTGTTTTGCCACCTCAGGGGGCTAGCACTTGGTAGTATGTGTGCTTGGTGATACAGTGCAGCTATGCCACTCCAGAGCAGAGAATGCATCCTATCCTAGATACAAGAAAATTATTCTATGTGGCTATAAATTGCAGATTTTGTTAATCTCTTTCCTTTTCAATAAGAACTCTCCAATTGATCCAAACAGAGCTCTGAAAGTGTCCGTTAAAGTCAAGAGCCCTCCTAACAGCAGAATCAGCCTCATGATATAGAATTCTGTTTCTGACTAAAGGATGCAACAGTTTAGCATTAAAAAAAGAGGTCGGTGCAAGATGCTGTTGCCAGAAGAGCCTTGCCAAACAACGTCATGTTCCCCACGGTTGGTGAGAAGGCAGCCTTGAGTGAAAGGAAGAGTGAGGGAAAAACTGCCTACTTGGAGTGCTCTAATCCCTAAGGGTTTCTCCAAGGAATTTCCAAGTAAGGGACTACTTAATAAAATCAGGCATCATGGAAACACAACAGCCACTCCAACACATATATCCACATATATTAGAAAGGGGGAGCAAAGTGTATATAATCATCTGCAATGAACTAAGTTCTCCCAAATGTCTTTTAAATTCACAAAGCCACAGGACCCCACTGTGGCTTCATGTGGACAACGTCTTCACAATTTCCCTGATGAAGGATCCCAGTAACTAAAGAGGTCCAAAAGATGTTGGAATAAACATATTTTCCCACTCCATTGTTTGTTTAGTTTACTGTTGGTCACCTATTTGGGCTTCCTATTTGTTGGATTTTGTCCCCTGCATGCACCAAGCTATAGACAGATTCCAACCTCCCGGTGCTCCTCTCTCTCTCTCTTACTTCTGCACATAAAGTGATACACTTCAGTCCAGATCCAGTAAAGAGTTGTTATTTCATTCCAAGAGATTCAGGAATGAGGAATGACTCAGAGGAGCCCTTGTCTGTCTTTACTGTCCCTGAAAGGGTCAATTCAAGAAGCCCTCAACATCTCAAAGCCCATGGAATGAGGGATCGGACACTGTTAGCAGCAAAGTCTGGCATTTCTGCTGGGGTAAAGAAAAACCAGGAAAACGCATGAGAGAATGAAGATCTTCAAGGGGTAGCCTTGAGACTTCCAGTAACATTTCTGAAGCTGGTTCAGGGGACTAGTTTATGATATTATGTTAATGCACAGATTAGCACGCAACAGCTGCCATGAGGAGCTCCCATTCTTTGGCTCTACTTATTACGTAAGCCTAGCCACATACTCTTTTGCATTGCAACTTCTGAGCAAAAGAGATTTTGCTTCTGATTTGCACAGGCATTCTGAATAACAAAAACTGCACGGAACACACTATTTGGCTAGAAGTTATACAGTCTTGTTACCTTAGGAAAAAAGAAATCCATTCTCCAGTCAGCGTGCAGTAGATATGTTAGGTGTATACTTAAAGCTGCAATTCTGTACATTAAACCTGATGGGACTAACTTCAGAGTCGATTTGCATAGGATTGGCTAGTCCATTTCTTCCCTCAACAAAAATGACACTTAATATGTGCTAAACACAAATGCGGGATTCATTCTGAAACTTTGTAGATTTTGGGAACATCTCTTTCAATGTAATTCAGATACTTATTTGCCTCCCTGTTTAATGACCTGCAAGACAACAACAGACCACTCCTTCCTGTCAATGTAAACAAACATCTGGCATTGCTCAGATCCTGCAATATTCCAGAACAGAAAACACTATGTCGTGGAGGAGGAAGGGTTTTATAAGTGATAGTGCAAGACTATCGATCTTTTCAACCAGGTAACCGTATTTTTAACGTTTGTATTTTTTTTTCCAAAATAGAGTTATATTTCACTAACAAAGTAACAAAATAAAGTTTAAATAGTGAGGTAAACCATTTCATACCAGCAAACTTCACTGCCTACAACGTAATTAAATATTAGTATCAGTGAACAAAAATCTTACAAAAAAACTTGGAAAAATAAAATAGAAAAAATCTTCACTATAACTGCATTCAGAAGTTGACTAGTACTCTGTAAGAATATGCTCTCAAAAGAGGTTGTTTGTACACCAGGTTCTGATTCCAATAGAGTTCTCCAGACTGAGTCTGAAATGTATCCCTGTGTAACACAACCCTATCCAAACTCTACAGAGAGAACCACCTCTTTAAAAAACAGTCTCCTAATATCCTTACTTTTTGTACTACCCTGTTTCCCTGAAAATAAGACCTAACCTGAAAATAAGCCCTAGTATGATTTTTCAGAATGCTTGTAATATAAGCCCTACCCCAAAAATAAGCCCCAGTTAAGTGAAACCCCGCCCTCCACCCTTGTGCAGCAACCAGAAGAAGATGACGTGACTGTATTTGAATAAATGTAGATGGTTGTACATGAAAAAAATAAAGCTTCCCCTGAAAATAATCCCTAATGCGTTTTTGGAGCAAAAATTAATATAAGACCCTGCCTTATTTTCGGGGAAACAGGGTAGCATAGGTATTAAAACGATCAGCCTCTGATTTTCAAGTTGTTTGGAAAGATGATCCTTATGTGATTACTCTCTCAAAAGAGAGAAAGAGTGCTAGACAAAGCAAAAACAGAAGCATTAGTTCAGAAATCTACAAAGTCCTGCATTTCCTCTCTCCTCCACCTTTAAATGAATTGTTTTGCAGCATCTGACATTCACACATTGCCTGTGTTCTGGTCCATGCAGGACAGTTTTAGATCACCTGACACCCACCATGTTTTTTTTTATTTAAAAAAAAACACCATGTAATCTTCAGTCTTCTATTGCATTCAGATTAGTTCATTGTAAATATACATATATACATACGTACATATATACACAAACACATATACATGCATGCGCGCGTGTGTATATATATATATATGTAAAAAAAAGATTTATAGGAATGAAACACAGTAAAAAAAAAAATGAAATATGTACAATTTTGCTCTTTTCACAGACCTTAAACTGCGAGGAAGGCCTTGGAATAAAGGTGCACTTTGCCCATCTCTGGAGTGAATGGTCTCTTTTGGCATAAGATTGGTTTTTATACAGTAGTTCTTGTGTTATCAACGCTAACAACACAGGTCAACACAGCCCTGTTCTTTCCCGCAACCCCACTCGGTGACAATGCACTTTGCTGATTCCCATCTCTCATTTTAAAATCTTTTTTTTTTAACCACTCCTCTTTTTTTTTTCCTTTTTGAAGCAAAGAAGGTGCTCCGAAAGTATGATTTTAGTATCTTTAGCTAAGAGGAACCAAAAGTGTCTCATTGACCATTTTTTTCTGAGTACGACTTGCCCCAAAGTAAATGCTGAGGCTGAAGCACTGAAGCACGTGTAAATAAAAGTTTAGGAGAGTTACCACACTGAACGTATACGCTTTATGTTTCTGTTGCAAGATGTTTGTTTATCCTTTATAGAAAGCTATATTGTTATGTTATGGTGGTGTCTCTCTCTCTCTCTCCCTCCCTCCCAGGTTCTTTCCATCTCCTCAGCTTTGGGAAGGCCCCTCAAGGTGACAGGACACGGATGCGAAACAAGCCTTGCTGGAGCTGGAGCCGGAAAAGCTTGCAGTTCGCGATACGTAAAGCGGCACATCCCGTCCGGCGAAGATCGGAAGACGACAACAGCTTTGTATGGTGCCACGTCCCGGTGCTTCTTTTGAACTCTCGGACATAGTCGTAATTGGTTCCTGTCAAGAGAGACAATTTCAGGATTTAACAGCAGTTGAAAATGTAAAGCAAAACTGAGTCAACGATCCTGCATTTTGCATCTTACACTCTAATTATACAGTGAAGTTCTAGGAGAACTATGAGCTAAACATGGGAAGTGAATGCTACATTTATTTGCTACATTTGTTTCCTATAACTTCCTAACCATACCACAACTCTCTGAAGGAGCCCCGTGGTGCAGTGGTTAAACTGCAGCACTGCAGCCAAAACTCTGCTCACGACCCAGGTAGTCAGCTCAAGGTTCACTCAGCCTTCCCTCCTTCCAAGGTCAGTAAACTGAGCACCCAGCTTGCTTGCGTGTCGGGGGGGGGGGGGGGAGGCGCAACGTGTAGCCTGCATAATTCAATTGTAAACTACCCAGAGAGTGCTTTAAGCACTATGGGGCAGTATATAAGGCAGAGCGCTTTCTCCCACCCAGTTCTGCCAGAGACACTCGTTCTAGCCAGGCTGGGCGATTGAGGGGCCTAACGCCGAGGGAGGCCCAGAAGGAAAGAACGAGGAACTGGGCCTTCTCGGCAGTGGCCCCTCGCCTCTGGAACAACTTGCCCGTAGAGATCCGCCTGGCTCCCTCTCTGGGTGTCTTTAGAAATACACTTAAGACATGGCTATTTAGGCAGGCTTTCCCTCCTGCTGTATTTTAATATTTACATTTTTACATCTTGGATTTTGCACGTTCATTGTTTCTATTGTTTTTAAATTTTGTAATGCCGCCCAGAGTAGACTATCTGTCTAGATGGGCGGGGTATAAATCTAATAAAATAAAATAAATAAATAAAAATAAATATAAGTAGCACGCTTGGCTTTTTGCTTTACCAGATGAGAAGGTCTGAGCAGTACCCCTGCAGGTACTGTAATGCACAGATGCTGGTAAAAACTAGGAACGTTTGGAAGGGAAGGAGTGGAGGCTCCATTCCCAGAACCGGGAGACTTAAACAGATAAATGGAAACATGAGGCCTTGTTGGTCAGAGTATCAAATAAGCCTGCCAAGACATGGAAAACTACAGAAACATAACTCTGAAAAATCCCATTCAAGGCATATGGCCTTGTTAGCCTCTCCTTTCTTGGGATTTCTGTCCATGATCCACTTTCATCTGAAGATACTACACACACACACACACACACACACACACACACACACACACACACACACTAGAGGTCGAGACGCCATCTGAAGCATTTTGGCTAGATATGGGGGGTTTGGTAGCCACAGTACAGTGGAAGATTGTAAGATTTCCTTGTATGCTGGATTTCCTAATTTGAAGGTGTATATGCCAGACAGAAGGGAATCTACTGCCACACTCTTTGCAAAGTTGAAGAGTCCTGTTAATCATAACCCACTGGCATGTTTAACTACTCTAGGCATCAAGAAAGTCTTTAAATGAAACCAATAATGAATTAGGGAAATAAATGCAATGCAAGCAGTCAATGTTGCTTTCCAGCAACAAGTAGTAATGTAATAATTTGCACTCTTATACCGAGCACAGTCCTTTGGCTGTAGCCCAGTTTATCCCATGTGTCTTTTGAGAACTGCAGTGCTACAGGATTTCAGCTACTGTAAGATTTTCCTTTTTTGTTGCACTGAAATAACATAGCTTTTGGGCAGCTAGATTTTTCAAAACAGCCTGGGCTGCTAATTTTTTTTCTGTTATCCAACAGCACATTCTCCTCTGTTTAGCTGAACACCTCTAAATGCTGCTTCTTGTTCCTCGGCTGCTGGAGGTTAGAAACCATCACTGCCGTTCTGACTTTGGACGTGACCGCTCAAAACAGTGATGCTGAGCTGTGTCCAAAACAGTCACTAAGTTTTTTCACCCAATACGTTATTCACCTCCCTGCACTGCTCTTGAATTTTATTTCACAAAAGCCTTATGCGAACGTGAACAGGATTCTAGCCAATAAGAATTTCAGACATACTGTACTCCACAAATGGAAGCAGCAAGAATTTTTTGGAGTGCATTGGCCACCTGCGTGCCACAAGTTATTCGCTGATAAATAGCATTTTAAAGGCATACGGTAAAGAAGCCCCCATACATGTGTATCAGTTGCTAACCTGTATCTAGTTCTCCAACCACATAAATGCTAGCACCGATGGGCACAGCTCCATACACAAATGAAGATGTGGCTGGGATGCATAGGTTCTGATCATTCAGGTAGATCCACCTGCAAGATACAGCAAGATTTAGAGTATGATCTGGAGAGCAATTTGTTCAACATGGGAATTGTTCTGTGCCATCAAGTTGACTCCGACTTACAACAACCATAGGAATGAACGATCTCCAAAATGTCATGTCCACAACAAAAAGATACGAAGATCTGCCCACATGAAGCAAAAAAGAAGAAAGCGAGTGGAATGTTATTCTGAACACAGGATATTCTGAGGCTCGTGGCGCAGGGGGTTCAACGGCTCTACTGCAGCCAAAACTCTGCTCACCACCCAGGTTCAATCCCAGGTGGGCGGTTCAAGGTTCACTCCGCCTTCTGAGGTCAGTAAACTGAGTACCCAAGCTTGCTGGGGGAGCAATGTGTAGCCTATATAATTAAACTGTAAAGCACCCAGAGAGTGCTTTAAGTGCTATGGGGTGGTATAAGCAGTACACTTTGCTTTTTTAAAGCGGCTACTACTCTTACATCCATTAAGCTCAAAAGGATATCAGCACTCTTTCTATGCACTGAAGTTGTATGGATGTAGACCAGCTCAATATGGACAAGACCACACCAACCACGTTGTGTACAGTTGTGTAACTGAACACACCAGGAATTGTTTGGGCAGATCATACTTTCTGGCTGCTGTTCCATTTTGCTTGTATGTGAGATTCAGTTTATTTATTTCACCAATTTCTGTCCTGCTCTACATCTGCTTTTACAGCTCCTGAGACCTTCACACAAAAGTTCATCAGTCCACAGCAGCACACGGATTTTGGGTGTAGACGGTCTCAAGCTCAAAACTCTTATTTCTTCAGAGCTCAAAGGATTTCAGGCAGAATCTCTGGAAGATTCCTTCACAAGACAGCTGCTCCCTGTCAAAAACAGACAATGCTGAGCTGGTCTGACGAGCATCAGAAAGACAGCTTAGTATGAAATTTCCCATTTTCCTATTCATTGCCTTCTTACAAGCCCTATTCCTTGTGCCTCAGCTTCTCAAATGTCGCAAGTTTCTTTTAAGAACAGGTTATGGTCACTTCCAACCATCCATCTGCAGTAACTATATCCTGTGCTGAAGTATTTCTATTTGATATGGTGCAGTTTGAAAATAAATGGGGGAATGAAGATATAGCTTCAAAGGTACAAGGGTGTACATCTGAAACACTGCTCTGAACAGTTCACAGTCCCTGTATGAGGAACCATGTGAGGACTCAACTAGCTGATCACCATGCTGCAGTGAGGAGATGCTACTCTAGATAACACATGTTAACCCTTTGCTGGTGCGCACTGTTGAACACGGATGGGTCACTGCCTACTATATAACAAGAATTATGGAAGGCATCGTCAAATCAACCTTATCAAATAGCACCCTCTTCTGGTTACCAGAAATACAAGTGATATTACATTTCTAGAGACAGTGACTGAACACAAGTGTGATAGAAAGTTTCATATTACACATTTACTATGAGACCACTAGAACACTTCAGCAAAGTTGGTGGAGTGTGTCTCCGTGGGCTTTGTGGCTTTCTAACTGCACGGTCTCCAACAGAAACACTGACTGAGAGGTATGTTTAGCATAGGCAAATAGGGGGAAGAGGTTCCACCTTTATGAAAGTATAATCCACAAAAGTATTAACTTCCAGTCATGCGGATAAACTAAAGTCACATCAGATTTAAGTGAAAACCAACAAACCAGCAAGCTGTTTCTCATACATTAGCAATTCTTAATAAAAACATAACCTGTATCGGGGTCAGATTTACCTAAGCAACAAGATATATCTTTTCATGAAGGTGATGGAATGTAACTTGTAGAGTGCATGCTACCACCAGGTTAACACGACGAAGACAGAGCGTCTCTCCTATCAGCCAGACCAATGACCTTCTGAGGTCTTCTGCAGAAAAGCTCCTGGTGGTTCCAAACGGGTCTGAGATCTGAACACAGTCCATCAGAAGCAGGGCTTTTCATTAGATATACATTTACAGACTGAGATCACGCAGAGATTTACGTCCTCCTTCTTTTCAGTATGTACTGAGGACCTCTCTCTTTAGATAAGCGTTTCCTGAGGGATAACATTCTAGCCACAGCTTTATGAATGTATTTGTTCTTTTTTTTTTTTTTAAATTCGTTCCTTCAGATATAATGTACGGTATTCTGAAATGGTCAACGCAGAGCAGTGTGCAAATTGTATAAACAATTAAAAGAATTTAACTGCTTCTGTACAAGAGTTCCAGATTCCCAGTGTGGTGTAGTGGCTAGAGTGATGAATTAGAAAAAGGTACAAATCCATGTACCTGAAAACTCCATGAAAACTCACTAGGAGAGTGGAGCGGGTAAAACCACTTCTTCAATATCTCAATGACTATGAAAGCCCTATCAGGGTCACTCTAAATTGGTTCTGACTTGATGGCACAGAACACACAGGGGTTCCACATGTTCAGCTATATTATCATCATCCAATCAAATGACAAGAGTTAAAGAGACAGCAGCCATATTACAAGTTGCTCAATGATACTGCTGAGCTGCATAAAAACTTGTTACCTCTTAAATTCATCATGATAGAATTCTGATTTACACGTCACCATCTCATTGGATTGGTTATCATCACGACTTCTCACGCCGCCAAAGACGTAGAGCTCGGAAGCTACTCCGCACGCCATAGCTCCAAACCTGGAAAACAATAGAATACAAAACTTTATTCTATTTATATACTTTTGTATTTAAGAATACAAAACTTAAGAGAATTCTATGTCGTCGCACTAAGATTTAGGATTAGCTTTAGTGAACTTGGCAAGTAAAATAGGACATTCTAAAGTATCCATGAAGGACAGATCCTGAAGCTGAGGCTCCAATACTTTGGCCATCTCCTGAGAAGAGAAGACTCCCTGGAAAATACCCTGATGTTGGGAAAGTGTGAAGGCAAGAGGAGAAGGGGATGACAGAGGACGAGACGGTTGGACAGTGTCATCGAAGCGACCAACATGAAATTGACCCAACTCCGGGAGGCAGTGGAAGACAGGAGGGCCTGGCGTGCTCTGGTCCATGGGGTCACGAAGAGTCGGACACGACTAAACGACTACCAACAACAAAAGTATCCATGCAACACAATGAGATATATATTACACCACCCAATTCTCAGTCATAAAATGATGGTAACCAACATTTACAGAGGCTATATGAGTCATGAGCTTTTGGATTTCAGCTGCGCTATCATCTTTCACTCTCCTGTACATTCTGTAGCCAACAAACAGACACAACGCTAAGACTGGCTGGGCTTCTCCCTTTCATCCTCACCATCCACATTTTTGTGACACTGATGTAAACATTAGGGTTTAGTTGCCAGAATGCAATACAGTCTAAGAATGGAGAACAGGAAAATGTAATTGCTTTGTTTGCAAATAATAATACCATAATAAAAATAACAGGTCTGCTGCTAAAATAAAATAAATAAACTGAGTAAGAAACAGCACTCTATAAGACCAAAGTGTTTCTTGATTCCTATTCCAACACAGGCCGATACGGCAAAGCTCAAAAATAGTTAAGAGAAAAGGGAAGGATAAAGAATCCTAAGTTAAAGTCAGCGATGCTTTTTGTCTAAACTTGCAGCTCTATTTAGCTGCTCCAGCTGACCCTGTTTTCTAGTGGTTAATCTTGCTAAATCGCACCCAACAATTTTGTTTTTAGAGAGACGCTGGAGACAGATTTAAAACAAAACTGAAAGTAGGAACATTTAAGACAGCAGAACTCTCCCGTTCCAGCTCTCTCAATCTATTCTCTAGAAGAAGGACGTGCATGTCTCGTCGGAAAAAAAATCTGACCTACTGGTACGCATGGATTACCTCCATGGTGTTCCTTGTTGTCTACGGTAACCAGGGTGTAGCTAAAATACAAGGCTGTATAAGACATATCCCTGTGGAATGATGGATGGTGTAGGATTAAAACAAAGAAACATGCTTCTAAAAACCCTAAGCAATGTACGTTAAGGCTTTACTCACCGTCTTTCTTTCAATGGGCAGATGGCGGTCCACTGCTGGGTCCTGGGGTCATAACACTCGACAGACTCAAAGAGCTTGCCGTACGAACCCCCACCCATTGCATAGATCTTCTTTTTCATTGCTGCATAGCAACCAATCTTTAAAAGAAAATCCCAAGCTATTACACATCAATGTTAACTTGGTGGGGACAACACTGTCCTATCACAATAACAGTTTCCAAACAAACCCACCAAATGAAAAACAACTGAATCGAAATGATATCTCGCGTAGCAAACGGGGAATTTCCACCCAGGCTTATGTTTTGTTGCAGAATTCACACAGAACTAGACCTACAACATAGATATTATAGGACACCGTTGTCTTCGCAACTGGAAACCATTTCCCAAATTTCAACCACACGCCGTGTATCGTCAAAAAAATTAAAATTAAAATTGTGCCTGGGAAAAAAAAAGATGTCCCCACCAATTTATCATTTTGTGCCATTGTGGAAATTTTTTTTATCGTTCATTTTTCGATTCCAGTTAATATAATACATTGGGACAAAGAATGTCCCACACCTAATTTATTTATTTAGGAAAATCATGATGTAGAGAAACCAATGTGGTCTGGTTACAAGGAGATTAGCTCCAGTCAGGGAAAAGTGAAATAGCTCGCGGGAGAGGTGCACCCTGAAATTCTAACCAGGAATGTTAAATCCTAACCCGCATCACCCTTTTCAGTGCATTGCGATTCTCACTGGGGACATAAATCACACCATAACGCATTCAATGCATTTCTTTTTCTATGCTTTTTCTCTCTTGCACCTTTAAAAGGAAGAGAAAGGATTCTACCATTCCTTATACAGTTCAAACAGAAAATACAATCAGTGAAATAAAGACTTTGAGAACACAGCACTATCTGGGATATACTATATTAATTACAATGAAGATTGGCCTTCTGAAATTTGTATCAGCTTGACATTTATCCATTTATCTATTCTGCCTAGTAAAGAATTTACCAGCAATTTATCCAATAATATAATTACTTAATGTATCTTTTAGTTAAAAAATCAGCACAGGTACTATATACAAAAAGAAGGCACGCTGTGCTATGTTGTTGGGATAGTGGTGGTGGTATCAGACTGATACAAAACGTAACTTTCTGGTACCATGTAAGAACAAAATGAAACAGAAATACTGAATTGATGGTTGAACCAAAGCAAAAACACAAGCAGAACAAAACAGATGGACACAAATCCATGCAGGGGCATAGCAGTTGCCCTGGGCACAAAAAAAATTTTTGGAGGCGCAAACTCAGGCTGAGGAGAAAACTGTGCCAGATCTGTCTTTGTCCTCTCCCCGCCGCTCTCCTGAGCAGATTACACATAAACATGTTCAAACCCACCTATAAGCTCAAACACAGGTTGCAGAAAAAATATATGTCATAGAAATCCTCCGTGATCATTACTACTGCTCTGAGGTTTGGTGTTTTTTTTGTGTGTGTTTTTTTTAAGTGAAATGCTGTATAAAATGTTTTTAAATAAATAAAATAAATAAATACTTGTCTTTTCCCATTTTAATCCAACAGGTCTACTGGCTTGCTCTGAAGCACAACTTTGAGTGCTGGTTTTGGTCTTTAAAACCTTCTACAGCTTAGGACTCACTAGAAGATCAACTATTTAACTTAAGCACGAGCCTACTTCCCCCCTTCTTTGCTTTTTCCCACCTCCTTTTTTCTTTCTTGGGTCATATCGATTAGAGAGTAAGTCCACAGGATGGAAATACCATGGTTTTTAAATTGTGTGTAACGCTCAATACATTTTAGGCATTTTGATTAATGAGGGACACAGAGGTTCAACCCTATGAAATGCTTTTCGTAGCTTAAAAAAAGAAGAAGAATTAGCCCATGTTCTTGTATAGCTCCTACCTTTCTAACCATGGTCATGTCTGGCTGTTTGGTCCACGTCATATTGTAAATATCATAAGACTCCATGGAGACAAGCTCTCGTTCGCCATCCTCACCACCCAGAACATATAACACTCCTTCAATTTCAACCATACCGAAGTTGTGCCGTGCCTGTCAGAAACCAGCAACACACATGAAGTTTGTTTATGCCATTCCAACCGCAGCCATCATCTTAGATTTTGTTAAATACATTTTCTATACGAAACATACATCAAGAAATCACAAGGCATCTCATAAGTCAAAATGTTATGAATATGGTAGGACCCCCATATCCACTGGGATTGGTTTCAAGTTCCCCCATGGATAAATATTTAACGTGCATTACCAGAGCTGGCCACTAGAGGGCCAGAGACCATGCTATGTATTCTTCACTAACGACTATCCCTAGGACGGTCTCTGGCTCCATCTAATGGCTGGTTCTGGTAATACATGTGAAAATAATTTTTTTCTGGATTTTTTCTTTTAATACCTTCAGACTGTGGATAAATGAAACCACAGATACTGATCTTGTAAATACGGGGGTCCTACTGTACACTTCTGTGGAATAAAATAGGTATGATCAATACAAAACTGAGCTACGGAACATCACCAAGGAAGAGGAACCACCATGACCTGAAGGCAAACTCTTACCTCCGTCATTGGCGGCAAAGGGCTCCATGAGTTGGTATCTGGATCATACTTTTCTCCAGAGCTCAAGGTAACTCTATTTTCATCTTGACCTCCAAGGACAAACAGGAATCCTTCTGAAAGAGTGTCCATATAAAGATTTTAAAATGCAAGAAGCATCGGTAGCAAATTTAGCTGGCATAGGGATTTATGAGAACATAAAGAAGAATCTAGCTGGAATAGATCAGAGCCCCATTTAGTTCAGAACCATGTTTCCCATAATGACCCATCCCGGGTCTCAAGGAAGTCCACATGCAGGGCATGGAAGGAAAGAACCGAATGATGCTTCCCTGTCAACTGGGGTTCTGGCCACAATGACACATGCCATAGTTATAGCCCGTCTGGATTAGTACCATGCACGCTACGTGCGGCTGCCTTTGAAGAGTATCCTGAAACATCAGCTGGTTCAAAATTCCGTAGAGAGAGTGCTGACGGGCCTTGGTTGCAGGAAGCATATAACGCCCTTATTACAACAGTTTCACTGATTGCCAGATCTTTGTGGGTCCAATTCAAGGCACTGGTTATAACCTATAAAACCCGATAAGGCTTGGGTCTAGGATATCTGAAGGATCACATCACTCCATATGAGCCTTTTTGGCTTTTAAGCTCCTCTGGAGAGGCCTTCTCAGTTCCATCATCTTCCCAAGCTCCTTTGATGAGGACATCAGAGACGGCCTCGGTATTTCTTCCTTCCTACAGCTTCATCTTCCAACAACTCCAGGCCATATAATCGATCTTTTGAGGGAGATGGGTCTAACATAGCACTTGGGTTTAATTATAACAAACCAGGAGTCGGTCTACACGATTTTGCTCCAGCCAAATGAAACAGAAGGTTAAACCTGAGCAGTTTTGTCATTCTGTATTTGGCAGAACAGTTGACTAAGGTGAGATTCCAGTCATTTCAACGTGAAAGATTCCTGTAAATACATGTTTGGCATGTCTCTACCAGATACCATTTCTAAGGCTGTAAAAATATCTCAAAGGCATTCTTCTTGGTTACATAATTTAAAGTTCCTTCCTGGAAAGTGACCTGCACTCCCTTACTCTAAAAAAAAAAAGTGAATGAACATGGATCTCACTTGTTCTCACTCACACACATACTATATTTAGGTATTTTATTTAATTCTTAGATTTGTATACCGCTCAATAAGAGCTGAGCAAACCCATACCACAACCACTTTACCATACATGGCCTCTGTTTACGATTTCCTTTCGATTTTTCTTCCCTGCGTCCTTATTCACAGGTCACTCTTCTCCAAGGCCATGATCCAAAGCAGCAAAAAAAAACACCACTTGGGCTTTGTAAACATTTTGGCATCAGAAACAAATTATTCCCCTACCTGCTGAAACCACACTGTGATTTGTCCTGGGCATACTCATAGGGGCCAGCTCTATCCACAGCTGTCTATTAGGATCATAAAGCGGGCACATGCATCGCATTGCTGCTGAGGGCTTCTGAGACCTGAACACGAGAGAAGGAACAAATTAACTCACCATTGTTGTAGCAATAGACATATGTTTCAACTGAATTAGAAATAATAATGAAGAACAGAGACTCCTAGTCAAATCCTTTCCCCTTTATTTAGAAGAACATACAAAACTCTATCATTTTGATATAAAGCTATTCTGGGCCATGCCATTCTCCTAGAGAAATAACGCCATTTGCTTCCATGTTGAGAGACCACTACTGACAAAACGGTGTTCATATAGTGAAGCCATATATACAAAGTGACAGGAAGAAGTTATTTACATAAACAATGGGTCCCTGGGGGAAATCAAAAACATTCTGTGTATTTTAGATCACAGATTATTATTACGCTTCAGGAACATCTATTTCTCTGGCCAGCAAGCAGATTCTTCACGCTAAGTGCTTGTTATGGGCCACGAAGGGGACCTATGCAGAACGCATGTCAAAAAGCAAAAATCTCTCTGCTTCACAAGAAAGAGAAAAATCCATGTTCCTTTACTTTGACAACACTGCAAATGAGCTGGATTATAAATAAATAAAAATTGAGAGGCCACGGGGAAAGGGCTGTTCGTTTTTGTTCTACAAATGCCTACAGAAGAGTTCACATAGCGCTATGACAGGTATATATCTACAGCACTTTTTTATGCGTCTACTTGCACAAGAGACTGATCAAGCAGGAAAAAAAGTTTAATTTCTTTTTTTCCTGCATCACACTGCGGTGCAAAGCGTAAGACGGGCCTTATGGTGAGAGGAAAGCTGTCTGTGGAAGTGGATTCAGTCAGTCACTGCGGCCTATTAAAGGACAAACACGTAAGCAGAACTGAACGATGGTGTTCAGCAGCCATTCTCAACCTTTTTTCGGCCATGGCCATCAACATGATATGAAAGAAATAAAGGCTGATTCAGGACTGTATTAGTCGCATAACGAAGCTTATCAGGTGGTGTGCGAAGACCTGTTTCCAGTCTGTGGCCCCCTTTCAAACGTGCCAGGAGGCCACGTGCCTCCCTGTTGAGAATGGCCGGTTTACAGCAATGCCCTAAGCCTACGGTACATGGAGCAGCACCACTGTGCTACCCTCTCCATCGTTTTCATTGCTGCCTCCCTCCGTCTCCCCCCTCCACTGAGCATCACTGCCGCCACGATTTCTCTTGCCTACATTGACTGAGGAGGGGCTTCCCTGTAATGAAATCAAGAGCGTTTCCACCCTGGGTGAAGGCTCTGCAGAAAGGGAGACCAGCAGCTTTATGGAGCCTGTGTTTCTTTACGGGAAGGGTAGTCGGCACCCGTGGCGAGGGGAAACCACAGCAGAAGGTTGCGTGTGAGGGGGAAAGAGGTGGCCGTGGCCACGGCCACGGCTAAGTGAAACACAGAGAGAGAGGAAGGCTGCAAAGGCCCAGGAAGTGACAGCAGTATTGGCCACCCATGGCGTCGCCCTACTGAGGGCAACCTCATGCAGACAAACGGTAGGGCCAGCCTCGGTGGTCTAATTTCAAACGCATCCAACACCAGGCCCTTCATTCCTCTTCAGACCTCAGCCTCCCCAATCAGCATGTTTGATCCCAACATCTAGAAGGAAGGTCTGAAAAGCTGCCCCCCCCCCCATACAAGCCACTCACACTCTTTCTTCACCGCCAACCGTCACAATACACTCGGAATATCCTCTGGGTTTGAAAGAAGCCAGCATTGCCTCCCCGCCCTGTTGGGGCGAAGTGAGGGGGATATTGCTACACTCTCTGACAATCTCCCGTACCAAGGGCTCTCTCATCATTTGCTCGCGCAAGTAGGCAGGGTCGAGCCCAGACACCCAGACGGCCGACATCGCGTCCTTCATGTGGACCTAGTGGGAGGGAAGGAGATGGAGAAAAGAACAAGATCACGAAAAACGTATCAGGACACAGCTTTGGAGGAAAGGCTCACTTCCAAGAATCCGTGCTTTCAAGAAAGCCGCCCTGGCAATGGAAGGGAGAGATAAGGGGAAGAAAAGATTACTAACTGAATCCCTTAAACAAATTAACGAATCTCTGTGTTGTGCTGGAAAGGGGAGTGGGGAAGACATGAGTTTGCTAATACCCAGACACAGTTTGGAAAAATTCCTTCTGAGATTAAACCTCCCAGGATTCCCTCACGCCAGCGCTGTCGTGCAGCTGTGGTCCAAAAAAAATCCACCACTCAGTAACAAATGTTTCAAGCTCTCACAAGTACACACTTTGTGGAAGATGCATAGGGATTTAAAAACAAAGGAAAAAGTGGGAATGCTGGAGTACGGTCAGCCTCCTACGGAGCTTCTGTGGAGTGCCAAGTCCCACCAGTGTAGGAAATGGGAACTTGTGTAACTTGCACAAGCAACGCCATCGCACACAAGGGTCTGTCAAAGCAGAAGACCTGGCTACTCCTTCTGCAACAGCAATGGTTGCACAAATTAATTACCGTGTTTCCCTGAAAATAAGACAGGGTCTTATATTAATTTTTGCTCCAAAAAAACGCAGTAGGGCTTATTTTCAGGGGATGTTTTATTTTACAGTCCTGTCATCTTCTTCTGGTTGCTGCACAATGCGGCACAAGGGTGGAGAGCGGGGTTTCACTTAAGTGGGGCTTACTTTCGGGGTAGGGCTTACATGACAAGCATCCTGAAAAATCATACTAGGGCTTATTTTCAGGTTAGGTCTTATTTTCGGGGAAACAGGGTAATTAATTTGATGCTTTTATATACCGCTGACTTAGTGCAAAGCATAACTTTAAGCGGTTTACAGCAACACAATGGAACAGTGACCCAACCACCCAACCTTAAATGTCTGAAAGAAAACAAGAGATGCAAACCCAAAAATGATGGCGACACTGGGAAAAGACACAGAATAACTTAAGAGAGGATGCTTTTGAATTCCTCTTGAAACAGGAGTCTTTAGCATCCTCTTAAAGGATGGGGGGGGGGCGCGCGCCTGACATTCCAAATACTGCAATTCAGTGTTAATGAACTGATGAAACTTTTTGCTCCATGTGATACCCATCTGTATTTCTGGCTTGCAAGCAAGTTAAAAATAGCAACTGAACCCTCAAAAGCCAGAGGAACAATTAAATAGGAAGTCAGGACCAGAGCTGGAGAACTTTCTCCTCATTCTTCCCAGATTTACACAATTTTGTTTTATTAATTTATCCAAACCAGAATTGTGTAAATAAATGAAACATACAATTAAAGAAAAGCATGCCTGTCTGCTAAACTTGATCAACTATTATATGCTGCTTAAGCAGATTTTCTTAGTGTCAAACCTGGACAGTTTGGGCAAATATTAACCTTTTCAGTCTGGCATTACTCACATCATAGCTCAACACTTACAAGCAATGCCTGCCCTAAATGCAGGTTGCTTCAAGTACCCAAGGATGATAAAAAGTCAATTCTTGACGAGACTGCCCGTATCTTCAAACTGCGTACCTTTCTTAAATCAGGATCATGGGAGATCCACCTAACAACGGCGTCAAACACGTGTTTTTCATTCCCGACATTCAGCTTCTCCAAAGACAGCACTTCTTTCAGCTTCTGAAGACTCAGTTCCAGAAACTCCTCTGTGCTGCTGACGTCCCGGAAGTGCGTTTCCAGGTATTCAGAGGCAAGGTAGTGCACGTGGTGCAAGCGATAGAGCAGGGCAAAGTCCCGGATTCCGATACAGTTCTCGGCAGCAATGCAACCCTCCAGGAACTCACAACACAGCGCCTTGAGGTCTGTCATCAGCAACAGATCAGCAGTTTGCACAACATCTTGGATTGTGTCTTCACTTAGTCTGATCTGAAAGAACAGGGTGTTTTGGGGAGGAGGGAAAGGACAAGAATAATTAGAGCAGTGGGGTAAAGGCTGCCAAAAGCAACATTCAAGACAGGGTCAAGGGTCCTCCTGAGAGTCACCTTTCTTGGCCATGCACGAGCCTGCAGGGAGCGGTGGCCCAGAATTGTCTCCTCCCCAAGCCCTTTTAACTGACTGTGCCACAGTTATACTCAAAGGCTCTCCTGCTCCTCCTCCCCAGGTGTGCCTTTGTTCCTTGTGGCATTACGTCGACATACACATCACCTCTGCTATGATGCAACGGACAACATCAGGCAGGGAATGACTTCAGTCCTCCAATGCTGGCAAAAATGTGGACCTTCTAAGACGGTCACACGGCGATTTCCAGCTGCCTTAACCAAGGATGTGGAATTGTGGGTGTTGGCAGTCCAACACCTGGAGAGCCACACTCCGTACCTCCCTGGATTATGGGTCTCGTCTCCCAGAATCTGCTGATGGACCACTGACTGATGTGCATAAGGATTCGGGGGGGGGGGGGGGAGAAATGAAACCCAAACAAAACAAACCCAAACCATGGTCTGAATTTTATTCCGATTCCAATGAGAATTCCTAATGCTTTGGAGGCTAGGTTGAGGATATGGATATAATGGACAATTAAGATCTTCTGGTGAAAGAAACGTCCATTTCCTCCTAATGGGGCCAAACTGCTGACAAGCAGAGTAAGTAACTTCTGCTTGGCTGCATTACAATTGCTGAAAATTGATTTTTTTTTGTCCCAATACAAAGTACAGTGTCTGAAACAAAGAAATCGCTGAAGAACAAAAGGCAATACAATTTTTTGGGGGGGGCGGAGGGGGAGGGAAGGTCCTGTGTTTTTTTTAACTGTGAAAAAAACCTTACAAACTTCATGTAAGAAATAACTGAAATAGGGGGAGATGGTTTATAAATGTTCCAACAAGAACGACACAGGACACCTCCATCACAGATTTAGCTCTACAGTATATGGTTCGGAGGGGAATGAAATGTCTGTCCTGGTTATGTGAGGGTTAAGAGGGGATCATGGGGGAATATATCCATTTAGAGAATTTACTAAAGGGCGAGAGAGAAATTGACCAGGTTCCCTGGTGCATCAGAATCTCCCTTCTATCCATTCTTTTTGTAAGAGACACAGAGGTGCAAATTATGACTGAAATTCCAAACATACACAGAGAGGGTAGGATGAACTTTATCAATACAAACCTGGCCACTGAAGATGTAGTTTACTATCTCTTTCATAGTGTCAACAGGTATGCCTTTAAGTTCAATTTTATATGTGGACCCATCACCCTTTGGAGGATTATAGTTAAGTTTTGTTCTGAAATCAGAAGAGAGGATTGACTTTAAAAAGCAACAAAAGCAAGAATATACAAACTTAAAACTCTTTGGCTTTCTACACGATCTGTCAACTATATAACCATTACTTACATATCGTTGGTTGTCTGAATATCCTCTGCCAAGTTCAGCTGCCCATCTGACCTGTCTTCAGACTGTGAGTGTTGACAGCTCAAGAAGCCAAAAATGTCAACTAGAAACCAGGCTCTCTCAACAGAGGCACTCTCCTTACGGAATGCTCTCCCACAGGAGTTAGGGCAGATGCCCTCCTTTTGTGCCTTTAAAAAGTTCCTGTAACTTGAGCCTTTCTATGGAAGCTTTTGGGGTGGCTCTTCCCAGTTAACTGGGATATTGTTGATAGTCTTAGAACTGCAGAGCTGGAAGGGACCCTGTGGATCATCAAGTCCAGTCCCCGTCAAGGAGGCCCAGTGAGGAATAAACTCTCAACCTCTGGCTCCACAGCCAGAGACCTAAACCACTGACCGATCCAGCAGTTCATATTCTATGATGTGAAACTGTTATTTTGCCATCGGTCTTGTCTTCTTTGTAAGGATAATTTGGTGCTTTCATAGTGGATTTCATAATATATGTTTCTTTATATTTTTTGCTGTACACCACCCAGAGTAGCAATTTTGCTAGATCGCTACTATATAAATCGAATGAATGAATGAATGAATGAATGAACAAGCATCAACACACAAAGAGAAAACTGCTGGGGTTTTGCTTTTGTTATCATTCTGGACTGCATTTTAAATATTTCACAAACTCTGTTTACAAGCCAAAGTAACTGTTTGAAAGAAAAATCAATTGAAGTGGATATCATCCCAAACCAATACATCAAGAAGTATTTGTCAAGAAAGATGCATGTCTGGAACAGGGTCTGATGTGTATTGTACTAGAAACAAGAAGATAGCTGGAAACAGGATGAAATGTACCTATCCAGCAATGTCTGAATTGAACAGTTTTAATACACACAATAGTTTCCAACATAATTTCATCCATCCACCAAATTTACATATAGGCTTAGGTCCCAGAGATAGTTTTGTCTTGCTAGCCACTGTGGGAAAGGAATGTTGAACAAGCTGGACCTTGGTATGATCCACCAAGCGGTTCTAATGACTACGTAACTTTTGAAATCAAGTGGCAGTGCCATCTGATCAGAACAAGGTATCTGCCAGAACCTGTAGCAAGCCTTTGTAGTTCTCGTATTCCGGCTAAGCCACTTCCTGCCTGAACAGGCTCACGAAAGCTACCCTGAATAAGCTTCCTGTGCCACATGGAAATAGCTCTGTCCAGAAAGGACACAGCAGGAATAGCAACAGAAGACAAGCTTATCATTAAGGATTTCTCTCTTATGAACATTCCATTTTTTAAATGGCTGCTTTTGACGAAGGCTTCCCCAGGCTTGAAATATTAGGCTGGGGTGCAAATTGCTTGGCTGACAAGTAAGGAACTCACTAACCCTTCCTTGCAAAGGGGGAAGTATGTTATTGAGACTCTTCAACAACAAAACGCAGAAGGGCATTTTCAAGAAAAAGCTTTTCCTGAAATAGGGGTCCTTAGCTATTCCCAAGACATGGCTCAGGAGAACACATTTGTACAGAGACAAAATAAAGAGTTAACTACAAGGAAAAGAAATGGATCATGATGCGTCAGTCGGACTCAACACCCAAGCAACTTTGCAAGGTTCCACCCAGGGCTGAATAGCACAAAGCAGGGTGTGTGCTGGGGCATGCAGAGGTGTAAATAAGTCATATTGTTATCAAACTTGCATTTCCCCATCGGGGTTGGGTCCTTACCAAACAGGAAATGCAAAATACAAAAATGATAATGAAGAGAAAGTGTTTATGTTGTCAGATGTGCAAATCTACATAAACCTTAAGGAAACATTACCTGAGTCAGCATAAAGTGTTCACTTAAGTATCTGTGAAGATTCTCAGTCATCCAGGTGAGGTTATCTGGAAGCTAAATCATGGCAACCAGACTTCTTTCTTATTAGGCTGAAATGTTTCGCTACTCATCCAAGTAGCTCCTTCAGTCTGAGGAGAGTTGGTAGACTCCATGTTGGCTTCACTTCCCCTTGATCTGAATAGGCTCGTTAGATGGACAAAGGACAGGGGGTGAGTGAAACATGGAGGCTATATACCCGGGGTCTCCTACCAACTCTCCTCAGACTGAAGAAGCTGCTTGGAGGAGGAGCGAAATGTTTCAGCCTAATAAGAAAGAAGTCCAGTGGCCATGACTCAACTTCCAGATGTTCACTTAAGATTCTTGAAAAGAATAAGTGAGCTTTTAAAAGTAAACGTATCATCAAATATAAAAAGACCTGGAATTAAAACCCCAAGACCATATGGGGCAGTGACAGGACACCCCACAGAACCTGTTTAGGTGGTACATTTTCTTCACTATAGGGGAAGAATTATTTAATAATCTTAGACGTTTACATGTTTACTGTGTTTATCGTAAAGTTTAAGACCGAACTACACAGCAGACTCATGTCTTTAAATGTGGTTCTGCACCTATTCTAAGTAACACAGAGGGTAGGTATGCAACTGAAACCGCTAAATGAACATCCAGACAAAAAAAATGTTAATACTATTCTATTCTGCCAGACTCTCTACCACTCAAAGTCTGATCCACCTGGTGTGTGTGTGTGTGTGTGGGGGGGAAGTACTCTCCTCCAATGTTGATAACAAAAACTGGAATATATGCAGCACTTACTCACTTCCAAGCCTTACGTTTCACACAAGGAAAACTGTGAGTATGATTAAATTTATTTATTTAAAATATTCTTACCCCGCCTTTCTCCTTAAAAAGGACCCAAGGCAGCTTACATCATTGAAAGACAGTCTTAAAGCTAAAAACAACAAGTATACAAATACTAAAAAAGAACAAACAGATACTATTCTGAGAAATGGTTAAAAAAGAGTAGTACTAAAAACCCAGTCAAAGCAGTAAGGCACAACCAACCATCCATCTAAAAATCACACTCAGATAGACAGTCCTTGATGGAAAGCTTGCCTGAAGAGAAAGCTCTTCGCCTGCTTGTGGAAGGACAGCAAAGATGGGGCCAAGCCTGGCCTCCAGTGGGAGGGAGTTCCAAAGTCTGGAAGCAGCCACAAGCTGTAAATTACAACAACTTATACACTGCAATCTACAACCAAAAAAACCACAACTTTCTAAATATTACCCCCTCCACCACAATTTCACCATTCCCACCCATTCAGATTTTCTTATTTCTAGATCCATCACCTGGAAATGAGCCCAGACTGCAGACCCCCCATTGAAGACATTCTATCTCATGGCAGAGAGCTTCCTGTTCGAACCAGGCATTTATTTCCTGAATTTTATATAACACGGCATTCAGGTTATCGAACCTTTTATCGCCCTTTGGAATCTTACTGTAATTTTACTGCTTTTAGACACCTTGCAATGGTGGGCAGACCCCAGTGGGACATTTAGATAAGGATACACATTTTGAAAGGATCCTGGGGAAAACTGCATGGTATAACGCTCCGTATTATACTCCCCCGTTTTTAGGAATGGATTTAGTAGATACATATTTAAAAACAAAAAAATGTGACACTATCATATACCCCTGGTTTCACTCAATGGGCAAGGCAACAATCTACACATTTCTTGGCTGCTCAAATGTTGATGCTGTCTTTGGTCCAAATCAACTTTGTGCCAGGCCACAACCAAACAAGCTTATTTATACCCTAGTTAAATACTTCCTCAAAATTTGTGAGATGCCAGAGAATTTCTTCCCTCACGTTAAGCCCAACGGAGTCTTCGGCACTAATTGTACTGTATAAATGAACACATAATTTTATTAAATAAATTGCTGCTAGCCGGCTTATAACGCGCCTTGTTTTTATAAGTTTAAAAGTACACTTTGTTTAGTGAAATGGTTTTAGAGGTCGTGACGTGTCGCATCATCACACAGAAACACAAGGCAACAATCCCACCCCCAGAAAGAAACAAGGCTTTGTTTTCCCTACCGTTCCATTTCCAGATCACACCCTCACCCTTCGGCTATGCACATTAAATATATGAGCTTTCACCGCACCCTGCTGTGGAGTGCCAATTTTCTGAGTTTTTTTGCTTACCTATTCTTTTTTAGGCACTCCGTGTAAAATGAGGAAATCACAGGAACGAACAAATACTTGCAACGTCACTGAACTAATCCCATCTCTCCACCCCAAAGAAGCGATAATGACTCTCAAGTTTGCCTACTACCCCATCTTCCTTCCCCAAAATGCACTGCAGAACTGTGACCCGTAGTCTAAGCATCATGTTGCTTGGATCACACTGCAGAGATCTATGAATGCCATGGCTTGTTTCTGTGTTATGCATCCCATATTTGATTGGAAGAAATGAACCAGCATCCCAGGTCCAAACATCAAGATGAACTGGGGAGAATCCTACTGTAAAATACTGCCCATGGGACAGACAGACATGGGACAGACAGACAGACAGACACACACAGAGGAAATGGAGCAAGCTGTTTCTGCAGTTTTCTGGCTGTCTGCCTTATACTCAGGTGCACAACAAAATGTGCGACCTGTGTATGTTCAAGCATGAAATAGTCAGCCAGAATGATCACAAAAATTCAAATTATGCAAATATGGACTTATGCTGCACAAACCTAGCAATACGCTGATCATCATCTATTTCTATTTCTCATTGTGACCTGTGGTCTAAATACCATGTTGCTTAGATCACACTGCTTAGACCTCTGAATGTGCATCACCCTGCTCATGGTACACCAGGATAAGCGTGTGATCTTAGCTTCCTGTTGTGTACCAAAGTGGCCATTCAAAGCTTTGACCTTTACACTCGCACAAGATGTCTTGCTATAATACAGCAGGACCAAAGTATCCTCAGGGGATCGGTTCCAAGCCTGCTCCCCCCGGCAATGCCAAAAAACATGGGTATAGAAATGCTATATATAGCATAGTCTCTGGTTCCCTCTACTGGCCAGCTCTGGTAATACACCTTGGAAATGCACATTTCTGGGTTTTTTTATTTAATATTTTCAGGAAGCTGATAAGTGAAACCACGGGTACTAATCCTGCAGTCCTACTGTATCTTCAAGCTGATGGATGGCTTGAAATATCCTAGCCAGGTTTACAGCCATAAAGCCATAATGTCAATTCTTCACAACACGCACAGAAAATCTTGACTAAATAAGTATACATTCCACTTTGCACCTGTACATCAACTGGCCAAATTTTGTGACCTATCTGTGAACAGAGAGGTGGTAAAGCTTTAATATGCTCTAATATTAGTCCTGTGATTTAATAGACAAAAGCCAAGCTAATGTTGACACAGCTGGCTATGTTTCAATGGGAAATCTAGTTCTCAATTACAGTCCTGTAAATCTTCCACCTAGACATGGTACTATCTGGACTAGCAGTACAGTGAGTTGCGGTTGCTAGATCTTTTCTTAATAAAACTAAAAGCAGCATCCAGCCTCTTAGAGGTATGTCTCTTTGGTTATGGTACATGTATGTATAATGATAATTCATGGTTGTCTTATAGCATCTACTGAAGGGGCATTTCTCTTTAAAATTCTGTTTTTAAATGAAAACAACTCGCATGCTTACTATAATGATCTGTTCTTGCTGTTGTGTTGTTATGTGCCGTTAAGTCGCCTCTGACTTATGGCAACCCTATGAACGAGCAACCTCCAAAATGTCTTGTCCTCAACAGTCTTGCTCTGCTCTTGTAAACTCAAACCTGTGGCTTCCTTTAGGGAGCCCGTCCATCTTGAATTTGGTTTTCCTCTTTTCCTGCTGCCTTTCACTTTTCCCAGCATTAATGTCTTTTCCAGAATTCTGCCTTCACATGGTGTGCCCAAAGTAGGACAGCCTCAGTTTCAACATTTTTGCCTCCAGAGTTAGTTCAGGCTTCACTTGTTTGTCTTTCTGGCTGTCCAGGGCATCCACAAAGCTCTCCTCTGGCACCATATTTCAAACAAATCTATTTTTTTTCCTGTCAGCTTTCTTAACAGGCCAGCTTTCACACCCATACATGGTGACTGGAAATGCCAGTGTGGATGATCTTGACTTCCCATTACTTCAGAATGACTCAGTCTGCAAAGCCACACTGACTGTGCCTAGGCAGCAAAAAGGAATTTTTTTTAAAAAAAAGTCTGAAAAGAGCACCAAAGATTTTTACTTATGCAGCTTACCATGGTGTCTAACAGAATAACCACTGCCTCACATTCACTTTCAAAGAACTGTTCTTTGTCTTACACAAGGTGATTTAAAGTTGGATTAAACTACTCCAGGCTCAGAAACGTCATCCAAAATATCAGCCACAACAAACTGTGTTCCAACAGCTCCACCACTTGTCTTTATCCTAATTTTCCTTACAGCTTCAGCCAAATACATCCATAAAACTATACACAGCACTGTTTTGGAATCCAACATGAAAGGGACGTTTCGTGTTAAGTGGATGAGCATGTGAAAGCCAAGGGAAACCTTTCGCGCAGAGAGTCTCCCCCCCGTTCACCCTTCTCCATACACTGGCAAGAGAAGGACTGACCAAGATTAATATTCGTTTCCCCTACTCTCTGGATTGCGCTTATGCACCGTTTGTAGTTAGGGTTTAAGATAAACAGCAGCCCACTGCTAACCAGCCAACTGCAAAAGACAGAGATATTAGACTGAGAAAAACAGAAGAGGCCCTGCCAGACATATTAAAGGTTAAGACACCTTTTAAAAGAAGGAATAAATGAGAAATGTTGAGGAGAGAGATTTATTTTCCAAAGTCAGAACAGGTTGAAAAGAGCAATTTGTGGCTGAAGAACGGCTGCAGAGTGTTTGTTCTGGCAGGGCAAGAGAAATCCCGTGAAGCTGCTCTTTCTCAGGCTGATGGATGGGTCTGCATTAGTTTCACATCACCATCATCTTTATCTTCTTCTGTATCTTAGAGCTGAAGAGCTGGAAGAGACCCTTATGGATCACTGACTCCAGCGTCTGCCAAGGAGACCCAGTGGGGAATCGAACTCCCAACCTCTGACTCCACAGCCAGAGACCTAAACCACTGAGCAATCCAGCACTTTACATTATTCCTGGGAAGAATTTGATTCAGTCTTTCAGGGGCCCTTGGGCCCAAAGCCAAGAGTCTGAAGCCATTTCTTCACTGAACACAGAGGGGCAGAAACAGGATGAGAGAAGGGCTTTGCAGGGGGTCATGAAGCATAGGTCTTACACCATCTCAACCAGTACTGGCTACACCGATCACCCACCGTTACCCCCGTTTTCAGGCAGTGGTCTTTTCCAGCCATAACTGCATTGTCAATAGCAATTATCAGCCTTTGTACAAAGGTACACTTTCCAGGGTTGTTTGGAAGAATTTATTATTATAGTACAGATATACTGTAGGCAAGGCTTTAGGAATTCCTGCAGTGTGCAGCTGCCACTTGTTATCAGACAATTTCGTCTGGTTTGAGCCTCTCCCTTTCTTAATTAGACATGTGGGCTAAGAGTCATGTCACATCCATCGGCGTTTCCATCTCCCCATACTATCCAGGGCACATTACGCATACTAGCAAGCTGCTCTATATAGACCGTATCTTCGGGAAGACCAATGTCCTTAAATACAATCCTGATGTTCCTGATGGGGTTGACACATCTAGAATGACTACCATTCAAAAATGCCCTACTTAATGCAAGATTAGGCGCTGCTGCCTCATGTCAGACCAGAATACAATCCCCATTTAAATTAAAACTTTCCTTACAGCTTAGCAACATCCACAAAATATTATCTTTTCTGATCCAGCTCAACTTAAGCGCTAGTTCGGCGAGTGTGAAAACAAAATCCTCAACCAGACTTGAAAATCCAAGTTGAATCAGTAATTAGCATGGCCCACATCTTCTTTTGATACCCAGTGTGGTTTAATGGATACAGCGGGGGACAAGGATGCAGAAGGCTTGGGTTCAAGTCCATGCTCAACTATGGAAACTCACTGGGGGAGGGTGTGGAACTGGTAAAACCATTCCTTGAATACCCCACTTGCTTTGAAAGCCTTATTAGGGTCGCTATACGTCAGTTTTGTCTTGAAAGCACATAAGATAACAAGCATCTTCTTTTAGACTAGGGATGATATTTTTTTCTCTACTACAGATAAGGTGAAAATGATAAAGGAATTCAAAGTGAAAAAAAAAGATATGCTAAACAATTTAGCTGATGACTTTTGTAATAAATCATCAAAGGAGTAGTACCTGCTAGGGCAAAAGACTATCTGAATTTTTTAAAAGCACTCTCCCCCACCCACCGGCAAATAAAACCTTTCTATTATCCTGATCCATCTGATGCTAAAAATACTTTTTAATGCTTAGAACATTAAAACCATAAACACACACACACACTTTTATTCACTCAAAGTGACCTATGTGGTTGCCCATCCATCGAACTCTCAGCATGACTCCACATTATCCACAGAAAGTGATTCAATTAAAGATTGCATCTTGCTCATGACTAATGCTCTGGGCCAGATCTGTAAACAAATGGCCACACCTTGTTCCTTTTAGGGATGATAATAATAATAATGATAATAACAATGATACGTATTGTGTCAATGGAAAATTAAGAAATTCATTATTCCACCAAAACACGTTATAAACTAGCAAAAGCTAAAGGTGAATAAAGACCACTTGTCAAAGCCGGTATATTGACCAAAAACAAGAAAAGAAAACACTGTGGTACCTTAAGGACTAACTGCTATATTTTAACGTGAGCTTTCGTGGATCTGGCTCACAATTCATGTTTTCTGGATTTATACTGATTACAGTAAACATGCTGAGATGGATGGATAGATCGACAAACAGACAGATGGCTAGACAGACAGATTGATGGCCGGATGGATAGGGGGATGGCTGGACAGAGAGAAAGAAACAGGTCATAAACAATGCCGATTCATTTCTTTCTGTTTCTGAACCTGTTATCTATTAAAGGTACGAACACCAGCAATAAAAAAATTCCAGTATTCCTAAAGGTTGCAAGTCACAGGCTGCACAAGAGAAGACAGTGATGTTTGGAGCTACAGAAGACATCTGAATTATGTTTAAGCCTGACATTAGCCCATTTCAAAGTCTGGGTATCCATGTGTGTAATCAGCATTGTAAAAACCGACATCAAAGGAGCTAGCAGCAAAGCTAAAACCATTTTAAAGATGGTATTTCGGTTTTGAAAAAAATCTAAACCAATAAAAATGGATAATGACAAGCCTACAAATCCTGACAGAATCATAAAGTACTCAAACAACACCTGCCAGACAAAGATGCTACCTACCTGCTGTGTCGGCTTGGGCAGAGCCTAGGTTTTTTCCCTGCCAGTGTATCATGATGGCTGGCTAGAGGCTTTCTCCTGTTTATAGTAAAATGAGATTAATGTGATTTTAAGGAACTCAAACAACTAAAGGACACAAAAAACAAGGGTGGAGGGTGTTTCTATCTGACAATCCCTTGGGATCGGCATGTTCTTCTTCAGCCTTGTTGTGTGTCCTGCGAAAACACACTTGGGGCTTTGTGTTCATCTGCCCTTTTAAAAATCAATTGTCTTTGTATTGTTTGAGAAATCTGTGCCAAAGTGGAAAACAGAACGGTCAGGACGGGGCAGGACAGCAGAGAGGAAAAGAACGGAGAGAGCAGCAACTAATGGGGTTGAACAAGAAACAGGCGAATTCACGAAAGCAGTGAACAGAAAGGAAACACTGGAATCTAACCAAAGGCTGCCAATTAATGTCTGTGCCCTTCGTAGAGACCGTTCTAAATTACCCTGTTTCCCCGAAAATAAGACCTAACCTGAAAATAAGCCCTAGTAGGATTTTTCAGGATGCTCGTAATATAAGGCCTACCCCAAAAATAAGCCCTAGTTAAGTGAAACCCCGCCCTCCACCCTTGTGCAGCAACCAGAAGATGACATGGCTGTATTTGAATAAACGTAGATTGTTGTACGTGAAAAAAATGAAACATCCCCTGAAAATAAGCCCTAATGCGTTTTTTGGAGCAAAAATTAATATAAGACCCTGTCTTATTTTTGGGGAAACAGGGTATTAAATGACTTGCTTGAATAAATGCTGGTACCGTGCCACAACAACAGGTAGCCAACCCAGTTCCAAAGAGTGAATGAATGGATCTGCCAAAAAAAAGTCCTGGCACACAAGACTTCTCCTACACAATGAGACCCAACTAGAAATCTCAAGTCTAAATTCAACTGTTAGCCCCAATGTGAGCAGACACAAGGGCTGAGTTAGAAAACTCCTACTACTGATTTTGTGGGTCTACTCTGATTTGGACTAGCCACTAGATTTATGACAAAATTCCTCAATCTTAAAGATGTGGTCTGGGTGTTTGTGCAATTCACCCATGCTAAGCTGAAGGGGCTACATACATGCTTAGGAAAAATTCCTCACTGATCAGAGAGAAGACTTAATAAGCATAACGGAACAAAACCTTAGAGTTCACAGTTAGTATACAATCAGTTGCTAACAACAAGTTTCCATGATCCTATGCAAGTTGTGAATATCTGGCAGGTGATAGACAGAAAGTTCTGGGCGAAGTCTGACCTGCCCAAAGTGATGCATGCCTTAGTTACATCCCAGTTAGATTATTGTAACACGCTCTATGTGGGGTTGCCTTTGGAATGTGCTCAGAGACTTTGATGGGTGCAAAACACTGCAGCCAGATTGTTAACTGGAGCTGGTTATAGGTATCACATAACTCCCTTCGCAGCAGCTCTACTGGCTGCCAATCCACTTCTGGGCAGAATTCATAGTGCTGGTTTTAACCTAAATGGCTTGGGTCCAACCTGTCTTTAAAAACTGTATTTCCCTCTATAAGCCTGTCCAGGTGTTAAGAATATCAGAGGAGGCCTTTTTCTCGTCCCACCACCCACACAGGAGCATTTGGTGAGGACACGGGAAAGGGCCTCCTTGGTGGTTGCTCCCAGACTCTGGAACTCCCTCCCACAGGAAGCCAGGCTGGCCCCATCTTTGCTGTCCTTCTGCAAGCAGACAAAGACGTTTCTCTTTAGGCAGGCTTTTCCTTAGTGGTTTTTTCCCTCTAGGACAGCCATTCTCAACTTTTTTTTTTGGGCCACAGCGCTTTTAAGAGCTCTTCCTAGGATCCAGGTTCCCTGTCAGACAAGGATACAACATGAACAGATGAATACAAAAATAGAATAGAAAATCAGTAGTGACAATAATGATGGTGGTGGTGATAATACATCCGGTTTGGCAAACAGGTCATCTCACCTGCAAATTTTTAGGACTCAATCCCTAATTCTTAAGCTTGACCTTTTCGCCTGACCCAAAGCAGCACAACGCTGAGAAACAACAGCAGCAGCAGTAGCAGCATTAACATTGGCACTAGTGTATCAATACAATAATGCTTGGAAAGGTGGAAGGCAGCAGGAAAAGAGGAAGACCCAATGTGAGATGGACTGATTCCCTAAAGGAAGCCATAGGTTTGAGTCTATAAGAGCTGAGCAGAGCGACTAAGGAGAGGCCCGGCTGGAGATCACTCATTCATAGGGTTTCGCTGTGAGTCGGAGGCGAATCGACAACAGCACAACCACCACAACAGATCATACTAGTAAGCCTATTTTCCTTTCAAGAGAATTTCAAAGAGAAATGCCCCTTTGGAAGATGCTATAAGAGGACCGTGTACCATAATAACCAAAGATGTGCCTCTAAGAGTCTGGCTGCTGCTTTTATGTAGTTTTATAAGAAGAAAAGAGGGAGCCAGGGTGACTTATTATAGACTTCGAGTCCAGACAGAACCAGCTCTGGGCAGAAGATTTGCAGCCCTGTAATTGGAAAGGGGGGGGGGGGAAATCTCCCATTGAAACACCGCTCGCTGTGTCAACCTCAGCTTGGCTTTTTGTCTATTAAACCACAAGGCGAATATTGAATTATCCGTGAATCATCCTTCTACACCCCATGGACTATAATAACCCAAACAAAAGAGATATTTTGGAGACCACTCATTCCTGGAGACGCCTTGGTGGCACCGAACAATCTGTTCCTTTTTAGTCTTTGCAGACCCATTGATTGATTGATTGATTGGATTTCTATCCCGCCCATCTAGACCAAAGGTCTACTCTTAGTAGTTTTCGCTTTCCTTCGGTCTTTTAAGGCTGGAAGCCGCCTCTTGAGACTCCAGGGGGTTCTTCACTGGAAAGAGGGTCTCTCTGAATAACCAGGCAAAGCCCGGTGGTCCACCCATCATGGGCTTCCAGCTTTTCAAATCTTGTTTTTCCAAGGACAGGAGCCGCCTCTCTTCAGACTCTCGGTTCTTATTAGCTTTAGGTATTGATTGCCTTTTGAGGCGGCCACCCCCACGCCTTGCAGCTGGAAAGGTAGCCTCTCAAGGAGGGGAGCCGCCTGGGCTCCTTCTCCAGGAGAAAGGCGGGCTAAGCCTCTCTTAAATCAAAGAAAAATAGAGGGAGGGAGGGAGGGAAGGCGCACAGACCCCCCCCCCCCGCCAAGGGGTCCTGTTTCCCTGCAGCTCCTGGCGCAGGAAGGGTGTGTAGGGGGGGGGGGAAGAAGGCGCGCCCTCTGCACATGCTCAGGGGACCCCACGCCCACAAAGCCCCCCTTTTACCTAATGTAAGGGCTGGCGGCGGCCAGGATGTTCGTCTGGACGGGGATCTCCTCGCCGTCCACCACCAGGTGGGCGTCGCAGAAAAAGCCCTCCTGGTGGAAGGAGCGCAGCGTCCGCAGGAGCCGCGCCGGGTGTTGCGGGTCCGACACGACGCTGCCGGACGCCCGGGTCGCCATAGCGCCGTCTGGGCCTCGCCGTGGCCCGGCTTCCTTCGCGCATGCGCCGCCGCAACTCCTCGCAAGGCCCGCCCGCTCGCCCAGCCGGGGTAAAACGTCCCCGCAGCCCCGCCCCCCGAGGGTGACGTCATCTCTCGCTCCGCCTAGGAAAGAGGAGGAGGAAGCGGAAGCCTGGAAAGTTAGGCCAAGCCGGAAGTGGGAGGAAGGCGTTTCCGGTCGGCCTTTCCGCGCTTGGCTCGGAAAGCAAGAGGGGAGGCCGACTACAAAAAAGCCTGAAGCCGGCTGGAGGATTCTGGGAGTTGTAGTAAAAAGAAAAGAAAAAGAGTCGTAAAAGAGAGAGAGTTGTCATCTGACATCACGTTCTGGGAGTTGGAAGAATAATAAAGTAAAAGAGTCGTCGTTTTTAAAAAAACAACTGGGATTTTTAGTCCAAGAGAAGAGAGTTGTTGTCCAAATAAGTAAATAATTAAAATTTTGGGAGTTGTCACCCCAAAAAAACAGCTGTAGGTCACACATGTTTCTGAAAACTCGTCCAGAGAGAGAGAGAGAGAGTCGTGGTAAAAAAACCAAAAAACTTCTGGGAGTTGTAGTCCAAAAAAAAAAAAAAAGATTTTCCCAAAGCTCTGGAATAGCTCCTTGCCTCCTTTTTTTTTTTTTTTGGGGGGGGGAGGAAAGTGTTCAGATGTTACAACGATGATGAAGACATTTAGATATTTCCTTTTTCTTACTGTGACCTTCTGACTATTCCTCCTGCCTTCAACTTTCTCCAGTGTTACTGTCATTTCCAATGGGTCTTGTGCCCAAAGTGTGACAGTCAGTGGGAAATATACAGTGTGATTCACATCTGGGGCACGAGTCGGACTGTATGGGAATCACATTACTCCAAACTGAACTGCCATGTAGCCCAGAGTCCTGAATTGGCCTCCACATAAAGTGGATGAGCCATGTTAAGACGTACAAAGTGGTAAAAAAGCTACTGGATCAGGAAGTTTCAGAACTTGACAAGGATGCCTGCCTTGCCCAACAGTCCTACAGAGATTTATAGACTTCCCAGGCAAAGAACAGAAGCCTATGATTCGTCATGGGTGACATTATCCCAGTAAAGGCAGGACAATCAGTGACAAGCATTTCCAAATTCATCTGGGTATCTCATTATAAGTATTTCCTTTGTTACAGTAATTCCAGGCAATGCCAGAACTTGTTAATTCTGTGCAAGTTTTATTTCTACTACTACTACGTTTCATATGAAAAACAAAATCCAAAAGTATTAAAGACACGTAACTTTTGAGAAGTCACACATGTTGCTTTAAAAACCAGCTATGAAGAAAGCTGTAGGTGCAAATACCTAAACATGAAAACTTAAGTTGCAAGTAAGCTTCTTTCAATTCAATTCTGAAGGAAATCAACCCTGAGTGCTCACTGGAAGGACAGATCCTGAAGCTGAGGCTCCAATACTTTGGCCATCTCCTGAGAAGAGAAGACTCCCTGGAAAAGGCCCTGATGTTGGGAAAGTGTGAAGGCAAGAGGAGAAGGGGACGACAGAGGACGAGATGGTTGGACAGGGTCATCGAAGCGACCAACATGAATTTGACCCAACTCTGGGAGGCAGTGGAAGACAGGAGGGCCTGGCATGCTCTGGTCCATGGGGTCACGAAGAGTCGGAGATGACTTAACGACTAAACAACAACAACAACAAACTTCTTTCACATCTGTACATAGCAATTGGGAATATACTTGTAGCATAATCCTACAGATTTTTATTTTTCTTGAATTTCAAAGCAAGTGCCATGAACTAAGTTTGGAACTTCATTGTCTATCCACTACCACTCAAACAAATATTCCAGTGAAGCACCATCTGCATGTGTCATGGCAGCCAAGCAATGTGTAGGTGTACATCAGTTTGGGTCACCACAGCAAGAGTGGGTAGACCCTGTCTGCTTTAGTGCATGGCCAAGTTTTATTGCATCTCTACTTGCTGCTCAGTCTGGAACCTTTTCCAGTCGTGCTACATGTGATATGTTAGAACTGAAGCACAGTTTGAAAACGTTCTCACAACAGCTAAAGTGGTAACATTAGTCTTGGGTGCGTATGTTATGTGCCATCAAGTTGCGTCCAACATATTGCTACCTTACTAGGATTTTGAAGGCATGTGAGATATTTAAGGAGTGGGTTTACTGTTGCTACCCCACAGTGAGTTTGCATGGCCATGTGAGGATTTGAACCTGAATCTCCATCACTTACTTGATCATTGACCACACTGGCCCTCACATTAATATTACTATTTAAAATTTTCCCCGTGTTTGCTCCTCACATGTAACAAGCAATGACATATATTAGTAATGTAGTCCTTAAAAAATTAAAATTAAAACCCATTTAATAATAATAATAATAATAAACCTGGCCTAGATGCCCCTAATTCCTTAAAAATGACCACTACAAGAAAACTTTTTTTGAAGTCACAAGTAGTTCTAACTTCATTATTACATTACTTATCAAAGTAATTTCATTGTCTTCTTCCATCGCCTCCACCCCTTACGAGGTTCAAATAATGCGCTGTAAGCAATGTTATTTGAAATGTATTATTTCCAAGCTCTGTCTTGGAAATGTGCAGGCACCTGTATTTGCTGCAGAAACAAGGAGCTGGGGGAGGAATAATGGGGGTTATGCTAGTCCCCTCACTCTTCCCAAATGCAAAATTTGGAAATCTTTTGGACTGCAGTTTTCAGAGTTCCCAGCTAGCCTGGCAAGAGCTGTAATTGAAAAAGTAAATTTCCCGAACCCTGTCTAATTGTCAAGCTGGTTCCTGGCTGTCCTAACAAATAGGAAATAATTTGGAGAAAGGAAGGAGATGAAAAGTAAATAGCACTGTGAAATGCACTCGGCATCACACCCCTAAGGCATAGGGAGTAAACATTAAGTCCATATTTATTAAAGTTAAATGAAGGTACTAAATTAGGATTTGTCTTTCCTGTTTTAAGAAAGATCTGGACAAACCAGAAGAGTCGCCTTTAGGACAAGCCTGAAGAAAACAGGCTACATGGCTTGACTGGAGCAGGCTGGTGTGGGCACATAATCCACTGGGGCATCCAATTAAAATCCATCTGCCTGCAAGTCTGCAAGGCGTAAGGTAGGGGCAATTAGCCCTGAGTCCCCACAAGACACAAAATATGCCTTTGTTATCTGCAATGAACCGTTTGGATTTGAGCCTCATTCTCAGTGAAATACCATCCCTACATTTAGGCAGCATCCATTTCAGACCTTCAAAACGTTCCGGTTTTTGAGCGACAAGCCTCAAAATGCCACAGCCCTCATGGTAAAAAGTAAATAGATATAGAGCTTCTCTGTCCAGCTGCAACATGGGTGGTGGTGGGGAGATGCTTTGTGGTTTGATCCCCTCAGAGATAAGGAAGACTGTGGTTCACTGTTCCTGTGGCGAGGCTAAGACCCAAGGACATGCCTGCTAAGCCTTGTACGATCTATGACCTGTGTTTAGCCAGCTTCCCTTCCACCCTTACTTCCTTTTCTCAGAACGGAAGGGACCCTACGGATCTTCAAGTCCAGCCTTTGTCAAGAAGGCACAGTGGATAGATAGCTCTGTGGCTTAGGTCTCTAACTATAGAGCCAGCTGTTAGGAGTTTGATTCCGCAACGGGCCTCCTTGACAGAGGCTGAACTTCAAGATCCGTAGGGTCCCTTCCAGCTCTTTAGTTCTGAGATATTATTATTTCCTTTTCCCACTTACCTTGCCTCTTCATTCTACTTTTTTTTCTTTGGGGTAGTTAGGATCTCAGCAGCGACATTGCTTTGGTCAAGTCTGAGTTCTGTTTTTGCAACCATCTTCCACCTCGTGCAGGGTTCTGGAAGACTTCCTAAAAATGGCCTGGTTGGCTTTGGTCCCCTACTCCCAGGTTTTTCCTTCTTTTGTTTGATAACACTTCATGTTGCGTCCTCGTATCAACAAGACTCAGGTGAATCTCCTGCTCTCATGAATTCCAAGAGCTTTTGAACTCCAACTCCCAGAATCCCCCAGACAACATGGTGGTTGTTGGCTTTAGGGCAGCCATGCCATCTTGTGAATTTCCATGTTTTTGAGAACAAGAAGGAAGGAAAGCTAATTTCTCCCTTTTTCTTTTGTAACAGTTAGATACGTTCACTCCAACTTTCTTTCTTTTTCTCCTAAGAATGTTTTGAACTTTTCTGTAGTCTTCTTGACATGGCCAAGGCTCTGCCATGGAAACCTGAGTTTGTGCCCGGGCTTCCAAATATTGTCCCACCATTATCCTCCCCAGCCGTGTATATCGGCCAAGCTATAATTCCTCACCTCCATCTTCTTTGGCTCTCCTGCTATTCAACTCATCAAGGATCGTCCTGCTGCTTTAGACTTTATCCAGTCTTTTCATTCTGTTACTATTTGTGCTAAAATAAAATTAAAATGTGCATTCTCTGTGTATGTGTTGTTGGTTACCTTGACCTAATTTTGAACTTTGTTTAAGAAGAGCCTAGGTTTTCTCTCTGTCATCTGACTATGCATTTACAGGTGGGGGTTCATGTCAGAAGCGAATAGTGGCCCAGCAACTTTTATGCCGGCTAGGTCAATCATCAACTGGAGGACCATAGGGGGCCCTTTGCACTGTGCAAGCCATGTTGGTTGTATTACACTTGTTTTTGATACAGAAATACCCCCGTGTAAGGAAAACATCATGCATGAAGTTACTCACAATTAAGGGCAATTATCTCTTTGGGTCAGAGGATAGAAGTAAGCCTTCCTCTTGTATTTATGTAAGTTAAGGGAAGGATCCTGCATCCTAATTTAAGAGCTGGCTCCAGTGCTGTTATTGCAGTTAATAAATTTGGAGTAAACCAGGTCATCCAACCAGGAACATCAGCCGGCTTCGCCCTGCTCTACAAAAACACCCCACTTTTCTATTGTTTGCCTACACGGAGTCAAGACTAAACTCTCTAGGTGACTTTGGGCCAATTACTACCCCCCCCCCCCCCCGATTTCTCTCAGGTTGACCTACCTTCCAGGGTTATTGAGTATACTACCTTGAGATTACTGGACAAAAGGTGGAATATCAATGTGAAAAATAAGTACGTATGTTTGTATCAGGCCCACTGTGAACACACAGGATGCTCAGCTGCTACTTAGGTCTCCTGGGCTCTAGTATGGCAGATCATTCAGATGCTCCCTATCCAAACTTCCTGCGTAGCATGTCTAGATCTGAGAGTTGTCCTTCTGATGCATCACACTAACTGTGAGCATTGTGGGAAATTCACAAGGTTGCGCCAAACCTCCTCGGATTTGCTTACGACATCGTTGCTTCGGTAAGTGAAATTAAGAAGACTCCCACTACGAAAGGCTCTTGCACCAGGGTGAATTATGGTGACAATTTCCACCTCCTCAGCTCCATTTTAAGGCTACAGGTGGCATGTGAAGTTCCCACATCTTGGGGTACCAGTTGAAGTCTCAAGCATCTGCTCTTTTTCTCCATCTCTGCCGGTGGGAGACGAGTCTCTGGGCGAGAAACCAGGAGGAAGAGGTAGCTAGACATCTGGAGGTTAGAGAGATGTCTTTGAAATCTGGGTGCTCCTTCACACTCATTCCCTGCTGGTGCCAAGACACACTGGCTTAGCTTGAAGGTGTGCTTGTGCTCTGGGGTTTTGTTGCTTCAAATGACACCAGGATCAAGTGCACCCATGCACCATCTCACTCCCTGACTGCCTCTCCTTATATTTTTGGGAGGTTTAGGGCAAAAAAAAAAAGTAATGTTTTCAAGCCTTGCGGAATGCACACCTCGCCTTCTGGAGTTCATCAACATAGCTGGAGAGATACCATCACGTGCATCATGGTGAGGTTTGAGTCACCTTTGCTTTGCAACATTTTTCAAATGGAAAAACATTCATCCAAGTCTAGGTGGATGCAAAGTCTCTCTCTAGGCTAAGCCATTCATGGTGTGGTATCTTGATTGCCATCTTGAATTTCACCAAGTTCCCTGCAAGGGCACAATTAGGTTGGGTTTCTCTCTGCAAGATGGCCCACAGAGTTTCCAAATTGTGGATTCATCTGTTACACAGACAGGGTGTGTTTAGCTAAAGAACTGGACAACCTGGCTGTACAGGTTGGCTTAAGCCGCACCAGTGTAAATGTGGCAGTTAGATCACATGCTTTTGTCAAGAGAGCAGAAGGAGAAGAAACTGCTACTCCCAAGGAACCCCATTCCCATTAAAGACATGTCACAGATTTCGTGTTTCTAGCTGAACGGGCTTCGCCCCAGAAGCATGTGTAGATGCAGCAAAAAGAACTAACACAGTTATTGTGGTATGAAGATTTGCAGGGGCCTAACGGTATAATGACTGACAGCAAAGTTACTTTTAGGACTGCTGTTCCCAGAATCCTTAGCCAACAAAGCTACAGACCATGATGGTTATGTTGCAGAGTTTTGAATTTTGGTAAAGTCCTCTAGCTGTGCAGCAGAAGTGCAGGGATTCATAGAGCAGAATAGATTCAAGTTCCCACAGAGCAGTCCACGCCTTTTACCCATCCTCTGGCACTTACCATCTCAATAACTCACAGAGACATTGATAGTAGAAAGAATAAAAGGTTTCATTACTTATAGTGAAGAGATAGCAGCAAGCTATCTCTTCACTATAAGCAAGCTAACATGCACCGGATTATGGAGAAAGCCAGAGAGTTCCAGAAAAACATCTACTTCTGCTTCATTGACTACGCAAAAACCTTTGACTGTGTGGACCACAGCAAACTATGGCAAGTTCTTAAAGAAATGGGAGTGCCTGACCACCTTATCTACCTCCTGAGAAATCTATATGTGGGACAGGAAGCAACAGTTAGAACTGGATATGGAACAACTGATTGGTTCAAAATTGGGAAAGGAGTATGACAAGGCTGTATATTGTCTCCCTGCTTATTTAACTTATATGCAGAATCCATCATGCGAAAGGCTGGACTGGAGGAATCCCAAACCGGAATTAAGATTGCCGGAAGAAATATCAACAACCTCAGATATGCAGATGATACCACTCTGATGTCATCGATGCGACCAACATGAATTTGACCAAACTCCGGGAGGCAGTGGAAGACAGGAGGGCCTGGCGTGCTCTGGTCCATGGGGTGACGAAGAGTCGGACACGACTTAACGACTAAACAACAACCACTCTGATGGCATAAAGTGAGGAGGAATTAAGGAACCTCTTAATGAGGCTGAAAGGAGAGCGCAAAAAATGGTCTGAAGCTCAACATCAAAAAAACTAAGATCATGGTTACTGGCCCCATCACCTCCTGGCAAATAGATGGGGAAGATATGGAGGCAGTGACAGATTTTACTTTCTTGGGCTCCATGATCACTGCAGATGGGGACAGCAGCCACGAAATTAAAAGACGCCTGCTTCTTGGGAGGAAAGCGATGACAAACCTAGACAGCATCTTAAAAAGCAGAGACATCACCTTGCCGACAAAGGTCCACATAGTCAAAGCTATGGTTTTTCCAGTAGCGATGTATGGAAGTGAGAGCTGGACGATAAAGAAGGCTGACCGCCGAAGAATTGATGCTTTTGAATTGTGGTGCTGGAGGAGACTTTTGAGAGTCCCCTGGACTGCAAGGAGAACAAACCTATCCGTTCTGAAGGAAATCAACCCTGAGTACTCACTGGAAGGACAGATCCTGAAACTGAGGCTAATGCTTTGGCCATCTCATGAGAAGAGAAGGCTCCCTGGAAAAGACCCTGATGTTGGGAAAGTGTGAGGGCAAGAGGAGAAGGGGACGACAGAGGACGAGATGGCTGGACAGTGTCACCGAAGCGACCAACATGAATTTGACCCAACTCCAGAAGGCAGTGGAAGACAGGAGGGCCTGGCGTGCTCTGGTCCATGGGGTCACGAAGAGTCGGACACGACCTAACGACTAAAGAACAACAACAAAGCATCAAGCAAAAAACATGACTGCTTTGAGCAATAGGCCTTAGCAGACTCACTGACTCCAAAAGAGGGAGGGAGGTAGAGCAGAGAGGTGTGGCTCTCTCAGAACCAGAGGCAGGAAAGGGTGCTAGCCCAGGAGCTAAAAGCTTCTCCCCGGTAACTCATTACCATTGTTGTCATAGTTTTTCTGAACAACCAATTACATTCTCCTTACTTTTTTGTTAGTTTTATTCGGTGGGGGGAGCAGAATATCTAAAAGAAGTTGAAAACTACCACCACCTACAGTAGAATGAAAAAATAGATTAAATGTGGTGTATTACACACGTACAAAACTAATGGTTGCTGATTGTTGTGAAGGAATGTCATCATAGCCTCTGTACTCCAAGAGCCAACATGTTGCAGTAATGTGTTATTTCCAAAAAAAATACAGTATAGGTACTACCATGTTATTACTAAAATCTGTGGGGAAGACCCTTACATGGTTCCCTAAGGTCCTTGGAAGAAGGAGGAGGAGAAACAGACACAACTTTGCCACAAAATGGTTGTCAAAGGAGAGGAAGGCATGGGGATAACAATTGTGTTCACACATGACACTAACCTATAACTTCACGCTGTATGCATGATATGGAAGAGGCGTGCATAATGCCTGCTTCTCACATGCTTGTCATATACAGCTGATCGAAAAGATACACAAGCATGCACTTCCATTTTGCCTGTTTTCTGGTTTGTTCTTAATGTGTAAACCAGGAATTGTGGTTTAAAATAAACCCTAGTCTGTTGCTGAATAAACAAGCTACAAATCCTGGCTTGCTTATCAAATTGGATGCGCTGCTTTTTTCAATCCATCACCTGAGTTTTTTGACCCGCAGTAAAGGCCAGCCACGGTCACTGAGCACTGTAAATAAGTACAGGACTTCTGTTTGGTTTCTGAAATTAATAAGAATATTTCTGCAGGTGTCCAGCATAGCTCCATAGGAGAAAACACTGACACATTTGTGTCAGAGCAACATAATTAGTCTTTATATTTTCAGCTACTCATCTAGTGCTCATTATTAACCATGTATCGTTCACATTTAAAGCTGAAAGCAGGTCATATTCTGGTTTCTTTTGCTCCAGGCTTCAGAACAGTGTTTCAGCTAAGGTTATCTTTATTTTATTAAAACATTTTGCTTGATGCACCTCAGGGAATACCATAGAGAAACAACCATCGTCTCTCGGTCTGTAGCACTTCAAATTACATTGCCATTGCTAATTGTGAGCTTTTCTGGATTCACTTACAATTCACTTGGTTATGTCCCTTAAACAAGCAGTCCATGAATTTTAAAAAAAGAACCCATACATAACAAATCTCACTTCTGCTGAAAGGATGAAGAACTACTTACAAGATGGTAAATCCGTTGAACATACATTGCATGTTGCTAGAGAACACCAACTAGCATGGCTGAAGATTGGAAAGAGAAAGCTTGTTTTAGAGATAATCAAAATATAATGTGAAATATGACACCATGCTGTGTTTGAAACGAAATTTAATTGTTCTTGTACACAGGGAGAACAACACCTGGCTTTCTAATTTTCCATTTTCTTTTTTTTTTTTTTTTTTTAGATTTGTGTTAGTGATACTTAAACATCAGGTCAAAAAAATTATTAGCACCATGATTTGGCATTTCACTTTGGTTACTGAAGGGTCAAACTAGATGTTAAGGGAAATGCGTATTCCCTGGGAAAAAAATCCTGTTCTTTCTCCCACAATCAAATTTGCAACATATGTTTAGCTTCCCATGACCAAACACAAAACAAAGCTCACTGGAATGCAAGACACAGAGGAGAGAAAAGATTGTGTGAGAAAACAGACCTCTTTTACCACTTCAGGGAGCACTGTTTATAAATATGAACTAAGTGCCTAGTCTAGTTTGACCCTGAACTGAGAAAATAAAGCACCCTGGTAATTAGTTGACATTGGAACTCAAGCTAATTACAGTTCTGACAAACCCTGATTATAGAGGGTTCAGCTTGTTTGTTTCTGCTTTGGATTATGAACAGTCTTGAGGAACATAATGAAGATTACATAAAAAGTAGGCAAATGCAATTCATGTTACACATCACCTTGTAAACACACTTGCACAAGCAGGGAATAGTCACATGTTCTTTGCAGAGATGCAGATAACTAGCAAAGCACTGGAGCAACTGCCCTTGGCTCGCACCACATGAAGAAAAGGAATTAAGATGCTAACCTCAGTTGCACGCAAATAAATTTTCTAAGTAGTGCTTTGAAATGATTAGGCAACACTTCATACAAGTCAGCATACAACATGGTAACACTGGAGGCTGTGTTGAACTCAAGCAGAATGAATAACATCTACACTATCCCCCCAAAGCACAAACCATCCTATGTCCCTTGGTGAAACCTTGCTTTGGGACTGTGTCTAGATGCCAACCACCAGGTTGCCCATAAACATTTGGAAAATATTGCTGCTACACATTACCTGAACTGTTTGGGAAGCCCAAAGGAGGTTTTATACCTCAACAGACAAGGGCATCAAAGTGAGGGCTTGATCACACGAGCCAAAAGAACCCCGATTATACTGATTTGGCTATTATTTAGATCATTTCCTATTTTTCCATTCACATGACGCACAGCCAACATCAATCTATTTGCCCTGGCAAGCAGTTTATTTCCCCCCCTTGCCAGGAGGGTTGCTTTAAATCGTACCAATGATGTATCATGTCATTCCTTATTGTTTCAGCATGTGTGAACCTTGCTGTCAATTTATTTCCTCTGTGAAGGGTTGGGTTTCTGGGTGCTGTGGCCACTTCATGGCCACTGTGCTTGTACTCTAAAAAAATTAAATAAATATCAGCAAATTGCTAGTAGCAGCCACTGCTACTAGTGAAAACAATATGAATACACTGCTCAGAAGGAAACCGCTCAAATGAAACAGTCTTACCCTTTCCCTTGTGAGCGAAAGAGGGTTTGAAAGAGAGACATTTCCTGCTTTGGATTGTAAAGAAAGGAGTATAGCATAAATGCCTACTCTCTCTTTTTAAAAACCCTGCTCTTCATGATACTCCTCCTCCTCCTCCTGATGCTGTGCAAAAGAGAAAAGAAAAATGAAAGCCAAGAACTGAGAGGGAGAGATATGTAGGGAAATAAGGGAAAGGGGGTGAGTGAGTAAAGGAGAGAAGGAAAAAGGGGAGGAGGACAGAAGGTTCGTCCTGCTCTATTGCACTATTGATATATCACTTTTGTTATTTAAAAAAAAAAAAAGGACAAGAGGGGGTAATTGCCCCAAGAAACAGTAGAGAAAATGAACTGATACAAAATGAAAGAGCAGTGTACCCTGCTGTAATGGTTCAAATAGAAAGAAATGAATCGATGCAACTAAAAACAATGTGACTACAAAAAAGTATTGGTACAACAGAGGTATGAAAAGAATCAGTATAACTGGGGTTCCTTTCTCACGTGTGATTGAGCCCTGAGATGGCTTCCAAACAGATCAGCAAAAGAAACATCTTCAGTGGCTTTAAAGGCACCAGCACTGAGAGTGGTCAGCTTCAGAACTATCTATATCCTTGTGGGCTAAATCCAAATCTAATTCCAAAGTAGACACATGGAATTGAACAGGTATTCTTACTCAACACAAACATTAAGTCCCATTTATTTCAATGAGTCTACTCTAGTTTGCACTACGACTAGATAGGGAGGGGATTTTTGTATTTCTTGGATGACAAAGCCCATAATTCCCCACTGTTGTTCTATCTGACTTGCAGACACCTATATGTGACTCACCTAGGGGAAAAAAGCCTAAACGGGAAGGCTTTGAGGCCTAGCTCCATTCAAGCTTCCTCTTCCTGCCATGCTGCTAGCTGGGAGCTTTCTTTTTGAACAGGAAACTGAGCAGAGCTAGGCCTAGTTAAACCTCAAAGCCTGCCACTTCAGGCCTTTTCTCCGAGGTGAGCCACATTTAGGTGTTTGTAAGTAGGACTCCCAAAATGAGGAACTATTGGTTTTGTAGCCCAAGAAATCCAACTCCCATCTGGAATAGCTAGCGACTCAAGTGTGTGGTGTTGGTAATACATGCAACATTCTCCTTAGTGCCATAGTGCAAAATAGCTATGGACTCTGTCTACCCTTCATTTTGCAGCACCAAACAGGAAGTGCTAAGATTTCACATATACAGATCACTGTGCCAGCACAGTGACCAGAACTGGGCCATTTATACTGGTTGAAATACACAGGTATATCTGGCGAGGACTGGTGTATAAACAAATTCTTCACAAGCAGCTTCATCCATGTCCTTTGTTTTACAAGATGGCACATTCCTTTAATCTTCCTCTTTGTCCAGATCTACCTCATGCTCCAGCTGCAAATCCTTCTCACGTATGAAGATCCCGTGTAAATCCAGGTGGAGTTCCACATTGACGGTTGCCCGTGCTATTTCCGTGAATGTTTTGGCATCCAAAATCAGCAGGAAAGGCAGCTTCTGAGGGTCCGATGTCACAATAGTTGACAAAATGATTCCTGAAATTACATTAAAAACAGTATTTTGTAAGTGCAGGGATGAACCTTTTCCGCCTGTCTGACAGCTGATCTGCAGTTTCTCTCAGGAAAGTATCACAAATTGACATGAGACTTCCTAACAGACAGACATATTCAGAACTGTAGTGCTCAATCAATTGTTTGGATTAATCATTTTTTAAATTCTGATTGACTAAAAGAATGGATAGCTCAGTAGTTTAGGTAGCTGGCTATGGAGCCAGAGGTTGGCAGTTCGATTCCCCACTGTGCCTCCTTGACAGGGGCTGGATTTGATGATCTATAGAGTCCCTTCCAGGGACGTGGTGGCGCTGCGGGTTAAACCGCAGAAGCCTCTGTGCTGTAAGGTCTATAGATCTGCAGCTGTAAGATCGAATCCACGTGACGGAGTGAGCGCCCGTCGCTTGTCCCAGCTCCCGCCAACCTAGCGGTTCGAAAGCATGCAAATGCGAGTAGATAAATAGGGACCACCTCGGTGGGAAGGTAACAGCGTTCCGTGTCTAAGTCGCACTGGCCATGTGACCACGGAAGATTGTCTTCGGACAAACGCTGGCTCTATGGCTTGGAAACGGGGATAAGCACCGCCCCCTAGAGTCGAACACGACTGGACAAATTGTCAAGGGGAACCTTTACCTTTACCTTTTAGAGTCCCTTCCAGCTCTGCAGTTTTAAGATTACTGCTATTGCTGTCTTTAAGATTACTGAATGTTTATCTTTAGTCAGGTAGCAAATTAAATTTTAACTTAATTTTTTTTAAATTACACATACCTATAGAAACTGTAACATCTCAAAGCCGCTTATTTTCTTTCCCTGTTATTATAGGATGCTTGTTAGACAGCCTTTCCGAACCTGGCATCCTCCAGATGTGCTGATTTACAATGCCCATTGGCCCAACCAAGATTGCTGTTGATGAGGCTGATGGGAACTACGTATTTAGCAAAAGGGTGCATCTGGACAGCACCAGGCTGGAGAAGGCAACTCTAAAACGATACCTACCCAAGTCTGAATATGGTACCTCCTTGAACTGCAACTCTCAAGAATTCCAAGCTAGCAGAGAAGTGGCAGTCCAAGAACATGACTTTTCAAAGATCCGGTACATGTTACCTTGGAGCAGCCTTGTGCTCCAAGGTCACTTTTCCACCCTCCGATATGTAACCATGATGCCTCAAGTGTGCACAATCCAAAAGAATACACCGTTTCTGCTTCTAAATATTGCTTTGACCTAGATATTAATTGGTAGATCAATTACTTGTGTAAAAAATCATTATTGCATTAAAATGTCTGTCTGTGTGTAGATAGATGGCTAGATGCAGACCCATGTAATTCATTGGTTTGAAGTCCTTGGGCTGCAGAGCCAGGAGTTTGAATCTCCACCTCTCTCTCCTGGGATTGGGGCCAGCCAAGATTGTCCAGAGCATTTGTGGCAAAAAACCCGTCACCTGTGTGGTCTTAGGCAAGCGGCATTGTCCACGAGCGCTAGAAGAAAAAGGAACCAATAAACTGCTTCTGAGTACTGTTGTTGTTTAGTCGTTAAGTCGTGTCCGACTCTTCGTGACCTCATGAAACATGGGTATTGTACTCTATACCTAATTTGTTGGGTCATAATAATTATTGACAGACCAATCTGTTGATGAAAAATTCGTATGGTCAAGGCATTAAAACATGTGACTGTGTGTACATGGATGGCACTATAGAAATAATGGGCTGAATCCAATCGTTACTTCCAATTAAGAGCAGTCAATCTATGGAATCAATGGGATTTATTCGCCATTCAGCAACTGATTCAATGGTTCTGCTCTATGTGGGGCAAGCAAAACCATTCTAAAACTTTATGCATTTAGCAAGAGAAGAGAATAACAAAAGCACAGCTTTTGGCATATAAATCTAACACCTTCTCATTGTCCTCTTTCAACTTGCTTACATGACAAGGGATTTTGTTGTGAGGTGGGGACGAGATAAACCCATGTCCACCACCCCGATCTCCTTGGAAAAAGGCGGGGACACAGATGTGACAAGTAAGGGAAATTGGGCTGAGTGACAAAGGAAAGTGACATGTGTCAATATGTGTGGGCGCTGATAATGCCAATCAAGTCAGCAACATTGGGAGGAACAAGTGTGTGTGCATGTATGCTAATTGCGTGCTTAAACAGGTATGCACCCAGATTATGAACAAAGACATTTGGGAACATATTCTGAAGCAACACACCATGGCCTAAATGCATCATATGCAGACACACAAGGTTTCAGGCTCATCTGTTTGTTTACATGCAGCACCACCTGCATTTGTTTCCTATTATGTCCTGTAAACAAACTAGGATTTTTTTTTAAGTAAAGAGGTGTTGGATTGCACTGTAAATCTTTGGCAAATTAACCAATAAACCCATGAGTTTGTAAATTACCAGTAGTGGTAGTAATAATTCATTGTATCATGATGCCCCAACGGCAGCTTCCATTTTTATTAATCAACAACAGAGAGAGTAGCCCAAGAGATTAGATGTGTAGGCACAACCAACAGGGATATATCATCCAGATGTTTTTGACTCCAACTCCCAGAATTCTCCCAGCATTCCCAAAGCAGACTTCAGGGAGTTCTACAGATGCACACCTGCAGACCCTCTGAAACACCTGTATTTTGCCCACTTGGAGCAGGGTCTGTCTCAGAAGCTCCGTGCCTCCCTCTTGACCAACAGGAAGTAGATCTTCATGTCTCAGGCTTACTTTTCCTGTTGTTAAGGAACAAAAATGGAAGCGACTGTGGGGCTTTCTGGTCATCATAGTTCTTTGGGGGGTTCCCCCCATAGAGCCTGAAACACAACTCCCAGAAAGGACCATGGCAGCTTCCATTTTTGTTAATCAACAACAGGGAGAGTAGCCCAAGACATGTAGGCTTATGTCCTGTTGTTAGAGAAGGAGACATGGCGCCTTCAGGTCAGGCCCAGCTCTGGGTGATGTCATCAGCCTTATGTGGTGTAAAGAGGCATAATAGGATTTCAGCCTCTCTCTCTTGTGTTAGCTGCCCTTTAACACTGGGGGAGACTTTAATAAGCTTCCAAGAGTCCAATTAATTCTGTATCATGTAGTCTGAAAAGTATAGTTACTGTAAGAAGAGAAGTAAAATTTGAAGATGGCTTTTCCCCTCCTCCTTTAAGACTGACTAGGAACGTCTAAAAATTAAACAGGAAGTTATCTCACCATTCTATCAACATACTAAATAGCATGCATATTGAGGTTCTGTTAATTTGCAAGCATTTATATTTACATGCAAATACTTAATCAATGAATTTAAAACACAGATATTAAATTAATTGGATTTGGTGTGGTCAGTTGAGAGGCCTAACCAGACACATTTTGTGTCTTACTCCTACACACAATTCTTCCAGAGGTTGATGTAACTTCTCAGGATGGTGTTGATTGTGCTGACTCTGAGTCTTTACTTAGATAAAAAGAAGCTCCAATCTGCAGGCTTTTGTCAAACCATTTTAAGATGAGGTCTTTGATGATAAGCCCTCCAACAGGGACGCATGAAACATCCATTAAGCATGTAGGTGTGTGAAGGCTAAATATAGCTTTCTTTTGCTCTGAGCTGCACACCCTCTGTCTTAAATTGCCACAAAATATGCACGGATCCTGCAAAGCAAGGTCAGAGCTCCTTCAGAATGATGATTTCTGCTGAAGTAGCTCAATTTGGCAGTTGAACCAAATATGATGCAAACTCTGCAGGACACCGGCTTTCACGCATTAGTCGTATACAGTATATATGCATGTATTGTACTTATATCCTGCCCGTCTCATGGTGAACCACTCTTCTGGATGGCAAAGAACGCATAACAAAACATTCAACTTAAAATGGCATATAAGAGTACTAGAACAGACATCATAGTCACAAAATGATATAACACACCAAAAACTCCACAGATGGTGACTGCACATCAATTAAAAACTGTATAAAATGAGTCGGAACATCTCCCAGGTGGGGAAGACGGACCTAAAGGCCTGTTTGAAAAGCACTGTGGTAGCCATTTCCAATCAAGTCAGCAAAGCTTTAACCACCCCACATGCAAAGCCTGGTTCCTAACTCAAGCAGGTATGCACCCTAGATCATAAACAGAGATATTTGGGGTGTCTTCTTGAACAAGATGCCCCGGCCTAAATGCATCCTTAATAGATCTGCAAAGCTTGAAACCTCCAGGCCAAATCCTATTGCCAATTCACACTTGCATCAAGGAAGTGGCATGAAATCATGTTAGCAAATTGCTGCTCAGTAATAAGACATTGGTTGCGTTCCTGGAGATGTGCTCTGGGACCCAGCCAGCAGTTCATTAAGGAGCAGCAATTTGCGACCATGATTTATGCAATTTCCTTTAAAGAACTGTGAACTGGCAATAGACTTCTAGCCGTAACCTCAATTGGCAGGGTGGCCCTATGCCCACTTTCTGAAGGATCATAGAATAATTGAGCTGGGAGGGGACTATAAGGCCATCAAGTCCAACCCCCTGCTCAACGCTCAGAGTAACATTCTTCTGTTGAGTAAACAGGCCCAGTGTAAAACCTTTATGGGTTATTATGTGAACCAATGAGCTGAAAATGGAAATACCCCGCCAGGTCCAGCTGTCCTTCCTTCCTTCTGAGATCAGTCTGCCATTTTCAAGCCTGGTGTAACTTGTGGCAGAATCCGGGGACACAGATTTGGCCTCCAAGCCTGTCAAGGTTGTGTTCCTTTGGATAAGGGCCAGCACGGAACAATCAGTCCAAAGATATAGATAACGAGGGTGTTTTTAACAGCTGAAAGGGTAATCTTCAGGGTTCCTGGTCTGTTTCCCCATAATGCTTTGAGACATGGTCACGAAGCCAGAGGCTCATGACAGCAATGGGACAGCACCCCCAAATTTTTGCAGGGAGATGCCTCTTCACCCTCAGTCCACAAGAGGCCCCAGTCACGAAATTATTAGAACAAGCAATGTTCCTGCACGTGATCGTTGGGAGGCAAGGAAAGCTGGATAAAGCTGGAGCAAGTCTGAAGCTGTGTGGCAGGGCTGGGGGTAGAGCCAACAGTGAAGGATAATGGGAAATATAGTCCCAATGACCTGGAGGACCATAGCTGTCCACTCCTATTGCATAGAATACAGATGGGAGATGGGACATTTTTACTCTTTGACATGCAACTCCCAGAACAACCCAATTTTTGTGTGTGTGTTTTTTTTTTTTTTTGGCTTTTAGCTCAGAAACAAAGCATCTAAAAATTGTTCAGAATTTCTGATAGGTAGACTTCTCTCTCTCTTTAATTCATTCCTCTTCTCTGCCACTTCCCTTTTCATGGGACAGAAGGGGACCTGAAGAAAGCCTGCTCAGCTGAGAGAACAGAAGGATGAAAGGCTTCTTTCTCAGAGTCTAATTCAATGTGGACAATGTGTAGAATTCTTTTTTTTTTTAAATCTGATAAAACGTGAGTTACAAGACAAAATGCCCAGGCTTTCCAGGTTCCTATCATGCTTTAGAACAATGGCAGCCGGTTAACTGCAATTTCAGGGGGGCTGTGAATCTGGATTTTGGTCTGCCCTTGGCAAGAGTTATTGGACGTGCTGAACCTTTGTTGGGAGAGGAGGAGAGGGGAGGGTTCAGCATCTTGCATAGTTCATGTAGAGTGCAGACTAAAACCAACACGGCGTCACACCCTGTTTGCAGTCAGCATTAGAAGCCTCCCAAACCTGTTTGGCCAGAGACAACGTCAGGATAATAAATGGCACCTCACATCTTAGTAAACACTGCCTCTATTATTCCTGATTTTGACTCTCTTAAAAACTGCTGTCTGCCTCCATCCTTGGTGGAAACTGAGCTTCTTACAGCTCTGCAGCTTTCTCTTCATAATTTTAAATATGAGTTTTAGTTGTGACTAATGAAAGCTCTTTTAATTTAATGGGGCTTTGGTATTACTGGTTGGATAGTGCAGTGAGATGTTACTACATAGTCAAATACCATGGAATTTACTCTGCTTATAAAATGGGCGAATTTGAAGTATTTTTTACTGACTGCATGATGCAAAGAATCAAATTGGTCCAGCTCCTTTTTTGAATGGACTTTTCCCTGTGTGGTTAGTTGTGATAAGTTCTTGTAATGAAAGGGTGTGTGCCTTTAGGTGATGTTTTCGTGACGTAGGCAGTTGGGGTGTGATGTTCGGGACTGGGGGGGGCAACATGGAAAATCAAAGCACTGTGTTTATGGTTTGCTGTCAGACTACTACATTTCTGAAAAACTTTTCTATAGAAAAATAACATGGAAATGTCCTTACCATTCTAATAGCACAGAACATCAAAAGTTTGAACAGCAATTTTGCAAAATACATCATGGTTCACAACTCAGAATGATTCCATAGTGGAACACCACTTCCTATCACTCATCAGTTACTCCTTTCTCTTACTTTCAAATAATGCATGTAAAAATTCCTCATTTCTGTTGACATATGGTTTTAAGCTGGTTAAAAAATTCGGTTTCTTACTGTGGATCCTAGGAGAAGAGCCAGCCTGTGCAACCTTGGGCAAGTGGTACAGTCCCATGGCACCCCAAAACAACAACAAAATAATAATATGGTAAACTAAGTACTTTATACTTTAAAAAAAACCTTCAAAAGGGTTGCTGTAAGTCAGAATGTTGATAGCACATTCTTATCATTATTATCATGAGTACCACTAGCTTTAATGGAGTCCTAAATTTTTGCCCAACTCCCCAGGACCCTCGTATCTCTTACCATCATCCTCTTCCTTGGCATTTGGGCTAGGAACAAAGACAGGTTCAGCCGGCCAACAATGCTCTTCTTCCCAGTGAAGTCTCTTCTTTGTCACAATGTCAAATTTCACTACCTAGAGATGCAAAGATGGGGAAGATTAAACCCATTAAACAATAAACAAAGAAACCAACCAACTAAATAAACAACACCTTCTGATTTGGAAGGAAGGATGGATGGATGGATGGAAGGATGGATGGATGGATGGATGGAAGGGAGGGTCAGATGGCAATACAGTTGCATTCTGGACCACTTGTGGCATGATCCAGTTTGAGCTCTTTTCCAGCAACTACACAATGCACAGGAAATAGCAAAACAGCCCTATCCTGCTCCATGCCCAATCCAGACCTTTCTGGCCCAGCAGCAGGACTGCTCTGGTTTTGGACCTGGGATGGAGCAATGGAGACCAGATTGTGTGTGCACAGAACTGTCACTTTAAAGAACACCACACCCGGTGAAGCGATCCTTTCCAGTGTGATCCAAGACCAACCCCAGACCACGGTCTTCTTGCACCCAAAGTTTCCAAGCTCTGATTTAAAATATGTGGAACAATATTTGGCTGGTGTGAGGGAGTTGGACTGTATCACGCCAATTCTCTGGTTCGCCTTGCACTGGTTAGCAATCCACTTCTGTGCCAGGTTCAAGGTCCTGGTTCTATCCTAGAAACCCCTGAATGGTTTGGGCCTTGCTACTTGCCTGAGTGTCTTCTGCCAAGTTTGACTGCCCATCTGAACTGATCCGCACAGACCTCACGCCTGCAGGAGTTAACTCCCAGAGAAGCCCAGAAAATGGTAACCAGAGACCAGGCCTTCTCTGCAGTGCCACGGTCTCTATGGAATGGCCTCCGAAAGAAATGATGGCAAGTGCCCTCCCTTTGCATATTGAGAAAGCTCCTTAAAACAGAATTATTCAGAGAAGCTTTTGGGGAGAATCTCCCCCAACAGCTGGGATATTGGAGGAAGGAAGGAAGGAATAAGGCAGTATTACAGTGTGTTCCGGAAATTGTTTCATCACCTGTTTTGGGTTATGATTTACATTTGGGATAGTTCATTGTTTACATTATTGTATCCTGTACATTTAATTTGTTGTGCACCACCCAGAGTAGCAATTTGTCAGAAGGGCGGTGTATAAACTGAATAAATAAATAAAATAAATAAATTGATGCAGGAGCACACAGAAGCATTCCCTGCTCGCTAAGAGGGTGCCGGGAGATCTTCTCATGCGAACGGTGGGTCAGAGGAAAGATAGCATTCGATTTAAATGGATTTTCAGTGTATTTCACTAAAAAGCTGAGATGGCATGCAATGGTGTAAATCAGCATCAGGCAAAGAGGGATTGCACAGCAGCAGGAAGTGAGGGCGTACCTGTGTGGGAACAGGGCTCCATTTCACCTCTGCTGCAAAAATGTATCGGTATTTCTTCCCATTGTAGTCATAGTTGATGCGAGGCAGTTCCATCCCTGTGAGACCAGGAGAACCAGGTTGTGCTCATAAATAACGAAGGCAGAAGAAACAGACGGACAGAAAGAGTCCAACGGGGAGGGCTCGTACAGCAGCTGTGCCTGCTGTGGAATTCCTCTGACCTCGGTGGGAGTCGGTCATGTTTTTAGAGCTGTGCTCATATTTAAAGCCACGCTCCCATGCCACGGGGTGGGCATCTTCCCCGGGTCACTGAGGCACAAGGGATCCCCATGGAACTCGCCAAGGGCTTCCCCATCAATGAAGCTCTTGCCACTGTTACACCTGTACCTATAGGTAGGTTGTTATCACGTGCTGTCAAGTCAGAACTAACTGAGAGAGACCCCTTAAGAGGGCCTTCATAGTAAGTGGGCTATTTCAGTTGTTTTACCAGTTTCACTCCCTCAGTGAGTCTCCATGGCTGAGTGGGGATTCGAACCCTCAAGTCTGGAGTCCTAGTCCGCCACTCTGTCCAATGCAATGCACTGGGTCTCTGTAATAAATATCATGTGCCATTATGGTAACCCTTCCCAGGGTTTTCCAAGGAGAGAGTACTCAGAAGTAGTTTACCATGCCTTTCTTATTGGGGCATCTTGGGACTGTGCAGTTTGCCCAAGGTCACACAGGCTGGCTCTTTTCCCAGGAGCCAGAGGTTGGAAGTTCAGTTTCCCACTGGGCCTCCTTGATAGAGGCTGGAATTGATGATCCATAGGGTCCAGCTCTGTAGTTCTAAGATGATGATGACAACACCATTTTGTTTGTAGAGCTCTGACCTGAGATGGCCGATGCTCCAGAAAAGCCAACCGGCCTCTCCACTCGATGCACCAGGGACGGTCTCTTACCTTCACATAAGATTTCAGGCTGACAGTAGATGCTGCCGTCTTTTTCCTTCACAGCGGTCGCAGTTGTTGATGGGAGTCGGACCAAATTCGAGCCCACTTCAGTGTCCTAGGAGACAAAACATCCCGGAAAATAAATGGGGTTCCAAGAGAACATATCCAAAGCTGAATGCAACATTGAAAAAGATGCTTTTAACAATGTGACGCAGTTAACGACATCATGAGTTAGGTTCAAATGAGAAGGTCGATCGGCTGCAGCGACAGCAAATTCAAGCTATCCGGGTATTCAGTTGAGCATTTTAGGGAAAAATAGGAAATGATTCCATTTCCTAAGACCAGAAAGCAGGGGCCAGCAATGTGCGGCTTTTCGGAAGTGGTTGGATTTTGACTGCCTGCACTCTTCACCACAGGCTGTGTTGGGGAGGATCTATTGGAAGCAGCGACATCTGGAGGGCTACATTTTGCCCAAAAGGGTGTGGGGGAAAAATAATTTTAAAAACCATACCGATCAATAATGCCTTCTGGTGTTTTCCACTTGAAATTGCAGGTCTGATTGGCCAAAAATGGGTAGACGACAAGGGAAATGACTGATGAAGTCCCAGCCATTAATCCAGAGTTGATCATCATCATCATCAAGTCCCTTTCCAGGGTTTTGCAGGTCGGGAATATTCAGAAGTGGTTTTACCCTTCCCTTCCTCTAGGGGGCATCCTGGGACTGTGCAGCTTGACCAAGGCCACCCAGGCTGGCTCTTCTCCCAAGAAGCACAGTAGTGGGGAATCAAACTCCCAACCTCTGGCTCTGCAGTTGGGTACCTAACTCACTGAGTATAAATATATTTCAAAATTGTAGGACAGAATCATGTCTCAGCCATTCCAGAGGCTGCAACTTGCAGGATGGATTGATGGGCAAAAAGAATTCTTCCTTGCAAAACAAACACAATAAATTTCCAACTGACAGAATCCTGGTTCAGAAAAGATCTTCAAATCACATGGGCATCACATGGCACCTGGTGTATCTGTGAAGATTCTCAGTCTTCCAGGTGAGGCTATCTGGAAGTTGAGTCATGGCCACTGGACCTCTTTCTTATTAGGTTGAAACGTTTCTCTAGTAATCCAAGCAGCTTCTTCAGTCTGAGGAGAGTTGGTAGGATACCCCAGGTAGAGTCTCCACGTTTCACTCACCCCCTGTCCTTTGTCCATCTAACGAGCCTATTCAGACCAAAGGGAAGTGAAGCCAATGTGGAGTCTACCAACTCTCCTCAGACTGAAGGAGCTACTTGGATGAGTAGCGAAACGTTTCAGCCTAATAAGAAAGAAGTCCAGTGGCCATGATTCAGCTTCCAGATGACACCTGGTGGTTGATCCTGGAAACTGGAGAACCTCTGGTTCAGGTCCTGAGGCCTTTGGGTGTGTACATTCACGCATGCCTGTTTGTGTGTGCTGTGTACACCTTTTTATCAGCCAAAACCTGGGCTACTGGGCTCAATTGGGTCATGTTGCCCAGCACAAACAACAAAAGGAAGCGATTTAGCTTGACTTGGTTGCAGTGGTGTTGTCCTGCTCCTCAGGGGGTCAAAGTGTTGGCGCTTCTCCTGAAGCCAAGCCCCTCCTAGGCCGCTCCCTATGGCTTCTGTCAGAGCTCTCCTTCCATCCTTTCCTCTTAGCCAGCTGCCACCTCATGTTCCCTCAGACTGATCCTTTCTTCAAAACCATCCTCCCTTCGTGTCTCACAGGAACATTTCCCCCCATCTCAGAGTGCTTTCCCCTTCAGGGGGTGAGGAACGTCATCCCATCTCACATGCCTTCCAAGGTGGCAGGAGCTCTCTCGCTCTCTCACTTGCCTTGAGTCCTTTTGAGGAGAAAGGCGGGGTAGGTACCCTGTTTCCCTGAAAATAAGACCTAGTATGATTTTTCAGGATGCTCGTTATATAAGCCCTACCCCAAAAATAAGCCCCAGTTAAGTGAAACCCTGGCCTCCACCATTGTGCAGCAACCAGAAGAAGATGATGTGACTGCATTTGAATAAATGTAGATGGTTGTATGTGAAAAAAAATAAAACATCCCCTGAAAATAAGCCCTAATGCGTTTTTTAGAGCAAAACTTAATATAAGACCCTGTCTTATTTTCGGGGAAACACGGTAGGTAGGTAGATAGGTAGGTAGCCTGATTAGACTGACTTAGGTGCTGCCTGGCTTCCAGCACCCCAGTTTCTGTCTCTCCACACACCTCCAAGGTGTTAACTAAAATCCAGAACAGGAGCCATCCTGCAGTTTACTCAGCAGGGTGCTTAGAAAACCTTGCTTCTCTCCTTTTCCACAACCCAACTCTCAGTGTGTCTGTGTGTGTCTGTAGTGTCCTACTGTTGAGCCTGGAAGGAGGGGCAGGGTAGAAGTGTGAAATGGTGTACAGTTCAAGTCTCATGGAGAGACCCTGCACGTCTGAATTTGTGACCACACAACTGCTGGGTTCTGCCCACGCTGTCTTTTTGGGGATCTGCATAGGCTCCAAAACAGGTTTCCTTCTTGCTGATCCCCAAAAAGAGATCCCAGCTGAGTTGTAACTGGTTGGTGAATGAGGAATGGCGTGCTTCAGCACTGCCATAGGTCGATGGTTCACCTACAGGGCAGAAATCAGTTTTTCTTTTAACTATGAAATATTTGGGACCTCGCTACCTAGCAGAGCACTTTCCCCTGAGATCAACTACCCATCCCATTCAAACCTCTCAGGCTTTGATGCTGCATGAATCCAGATGTGGGGGCCACTTTTCTTGTTCAAAGCAACCATTTTCCTCAAGGGCTGTGGAATCCATTCAGAGAGGGTAGGTTTCAGCGTGCTCCACCCACAATGCATGCCTTTTATCAAAACACACGGTTTCCATATCAAGGTGACGTCTCCAAATATTGCTTCTGGACTCCCTAGACAAAACATGGCCTTCAATGTGCCTTCGTTTCTAGACAGCAACTGCTTCAGATTGAGTTAAACCACTGGGTCCATCTAGCCTGATGCTGCCAACTCTGTCTGGCAGCGGCTTTTCATGGTTTCAGGTAGGACCTTTTTACATTGCTTCCCGATGAAACCCTGACCCTGCTTTGCTTTCAGAATAAAATGAGACAGGGTGCATATGTGATTGGGTGTAGGCAATGAGTACTTGGGTCCAAATTAGCTGACCCATTCTAGAGTTACCTTGTCACACTGCAGAGGAAGCACAAACCTCTTGCAGGTTGGGATGGAAGTGAGTTTCACGTTGTCCTCAAAGTTACTGTTCAAGTTCTTTAGATAGAACATCTGGTAGAGGCTGTTGTCTGTGTAGGAGATGATGTCGAAAACCACGTGGTTGTCTTCCTCGTAAGCGTTCACATGATGGAAGAGGACCAGCGCATCTGTATAATACTTGGTAGGCAGGACTTTTTTGGTCCTTTTGTCAATGAGGTGGATCCAAGTCTGCAAAATGGGAAAGCAACATACCTGGTTAGGAGTCCAGAAACAGGGGCGGCTCATTCCTTTATTAGACCACTAAAACCTCATGAACAGGTGCTAGTTTTTGAGCCCTGCTGGGCTTGACAGAGCTGGAAAAGGAGCAGAAGAAACAGGACAGTTTCCAACCTGATGGTTAGATGTAGGGGCCAGTCTCTCTTGTTTACGGTCTGGTTCAAGTATTCAGGGTACCTCTGTCTTCACACCAGGTGGCTTTTGTTAGTTAGGCGTACTAACTACAACCACAACCACAACAACAATAAAATCCCTGGTTGATCTTGGACCTGTCATTTACCTTTTCCGTCAGAATGATGTACTTTGCAAGGTTCTTGTCGTGAGGAAAAACTCAGGATGGAGAGATCAATGTGCACTGCCTTGAGTGCATAGAGGAAAGACAGAGTATATATGAGATAACTAGTTATCAAAAAAATCCCAAAAAATGTCCTAAGGAAATTTTTGTCTTATTTACAATGTCATCTATGGGTGGGCCATGTATAGGTATATGACCACGGGAATAATAGATAGTATATCTGAATAGTTTAGGAGAGAAATGCCCATGCCTGATTTCATCAATGTGTGTTGGAGAAAATGCTTGGTCATGTTACTCAGGAGAGAAGGAGTTGTATATACCTTGTCGTCTTTCTGGAAGACGAGGCAGGAGGCCCAGTTCACCCCTCGGATGTAGGCCGTCGCCATCTTGAGTATATCCAGTTTGAACGGCTGCTCTACAAAAAGGACGTAATTTTCCGACACGCCAAAGCTGTGATAATAGCTTGGGTTCAAGAGGGAACGGGAGGGGATGGTACACATGACTTCCAGATATTTCAGGCAGGTCTTCTTTTTCTTCTTTTCACTTTCTAAATAAAAACAAAACCAAACCCACAAAGATGTGCTGCCTTTTGGATTCCAGTTTCCTACACCATCCTTTCTGAATTTGATGCCCTCTAGATTACGAAGTGCAATTGTCATTATCACCTCTTAGCCAGGGTGGACAGTTATCAAAAACAATGGTGTTGTAGTATAAAATACAACAGGACCCCTGGATCTACAAGATCAGTGTCTGCAGTTTCACTTATCCATGGTCTGAAAATATTAAAAATATTAAAAGAAAAAATGACAGAAAACGCAGCAAGCAAAGGATGGCTGGCTGGTTGTGAGGAAAAGAGGTAAGCAACCCTTTCAATGCTTCTGGTTCTTAAAGGTCCATTCAACGAGGCCCCTGCTCAGCTGTTGTGGTATCCAGGATCTTGGACACAGTTAAATCCCTGCCTGCCTGATTCCAGTTTCTCTAAATCAGCAAGTAAGTCAATTCTACTCATACATAGGCTCTATACATGAGCAAAAACTCAGATTTCGCAGAATTTTTTCTTATGTGTAGAGCCTTCGTACGGGCAGAGACCAGTGGAGGCTGGGGATTCTAATTTTGTGGAGGCAGTTAATCGGCTTTAGGTTTTAACTAGAACCTTACAGGAGCTATCCCGGGTCCTGATTCTAGTTCAGGGGGCCGAGGTCAGCACCTTGGAAAGCTCCGTTAAAGTGAGACTAAGACCTGGAATGGATTCTCTCTCTTTCTGGAAAAATGGAATCCCCATTTTTGAGGCAGTCACCTGCCTCCACTTGCAGGAACACACTGCTGCTTGCGTGGGGAAACCAACAAGGGATGAAGGATAAGGGTAGCTGCTCCGTTCCAGCCCTGTTGATGACACTGGGTACAGTAACTGCGGAATCGGGCTAAGGCAATTTTGTGCAAAATCATCTTACAATTTTGTGCAAAATCATCTTACAATTTTGTGCAAAATCATCTTACAATTTTGTGCAAAATCATTCTCACCAACTTGAGAACTCCTGGCAACAGCACCCATGTCTCACCTCCTTGCAGGCTGAGGAGGAGAACGTGGCAATCGCTCGTCCACTTGGGTCAAGAGCAAAAGAAGGAAACAGCTTCTATTCCCTAGTGCCTCTTCTTACCTGGTGCCGAAGGTGGAATTTTAAAGATCACATATTTTGTCTTCCCTTTATCCACGATGGAAGTGCCCATGTTGAGAATATTCCCGGCACTGTCATAATGGGGATGGGATGTTGCCAGGTTGATGGCAACGTATTTTGTGTAGTCGACCTAACACATGACAACACAGAAGACAAAAAAAAGTGATGTGAAGGAAAACAGGAAATGGGAAGGTGGGACCTTGAGGTTGATAGTCAAGAATTGATGACTGGAATGCAGACTGGCCAGTAGAAACACGAGACATCTTGGTTGCTGGATGCCCAACTATGGTGAGATGTACTAGGTTTCCATCCGGGTTACAGGACTTATCCCTAAATATACATCCGCACACATGTCTTTGCATATGCAACCTTCATGCAAATCTTTCCTTCTCGTGTAGTGACACGTTTCCACTTATTTGATAAAAACAAAATAAAAATAAAAAAGACAAACATATGGTGGCACCTTAAAGACCATCTATTATAATTTAATGTGAGCTTTCGTGAATCAAATCCACTTCCTCAGACATGAGAGTGCAACTACATGGCAAAAGTTTCTACATTTACATTCTACATGGCACCAAAATATAGAGACTATGGTTGGTTAGTAGACATAAATTGCAAATTGTGTGCATCAATGTGGTACTTCACACCAGATAATGACTTCTATTTGATATTGAGATATTTTCATTGAAGCTTTGTACCGAGAAAGGGTGTGTGAACCCCTGCCATAGAATAACAATAGCACAAACAACATGATTGTTAATTATCCATGGCCAAAATTAAGGAGGCTGGCATTTTACACCTGGTAATGATTTTTAAGACCCCTGTTTCATATTCAGTTTCTTTCTAGGAGGTTTTGTACACAGCAACAATGGTGAGTGAATCACCTCAGACAATAGATGACAGCAAGAACACACCTGCCTCACAGGAAAGCCATTTATCTGTTCAGGTATTTTTTTTACTCATTCCACCATTCACCCACTCCCACTTCTTAGCAGTTTCTCCTATGATACACACCAGCCTTTAAAAAAAAAAACCCTTCTACCCTCCAGATGTATTTGACCACCGTTCCCATCTTGCCCGCTAGGGTGGATAGCTGGGGATGATGAGAGTTGTGCCTCAAGCAGCCTGAGGTGGCCAGGCTGAGGAGAAGCTGATGTGTACACCAGAGGCAACCAATTTACCTTCTCCAGCGTCTCCAGGGTCCGCGGATTGATCTTTCGAATGAAATTGACCTCACTGGTAGCATAGTAATCATCACCATTTTTCATGATATTGATGAGGCAGTTGTCTGTGAACTCAGGTATTGTGTGGGATAGATAACAGAAAGCCCTGTGACGGGGAAGAGACAGAAATCATCTTTTCTTTCAACATTTCTAGTCCGAACTGTGACCAAACCAGTTTGCTTGGTGACTAGATGTTGGTTCATACAGACATATATGTTAGTTGACTATGCAATACTGGACAATGCACAGCTGAATATGTGAACAAAGCCCATTGAATATACCATGTAATCTGCAGTGAGAAGTGGTCTCAATGGCATTTGCTCTGTGATACATCCACACATGCAACCAGGTTAAAATTCTCAAGTGATGAGACAACACGAGCCAAGCAGATCAACAAGCTATCTCTCCTGTGCTGTTAGTAGAATGAGTTAGTACCTGTTTGTACTGAAGTTTTGAAATGTTGAACCTTCTAATGTTGGTTCGCTACCAAGATGACACCTGCAAGCCAACGCTTCCAAGGCTAAATTTCCCAAGTCCTATCTTAAAAAGTTGTAGGGAAACAATGAGATAATGGATGAAAGCACTAAATCCAATCATAGGCCTACCTAGAGTAGACCATGAAATGGGTTTGTTAGCAATGGCTAACTTAAGTTCCAAGATTGGAGGAGTTAATTTTTGGACGAACGCTCCCAGAATCCAACACTAAGAACTGGAGATTTGGAAGGTTATAATTCCAAGCCTCTTTTCCAAATTCTGTTTACGTCTCACTGATTTTGGTGTTTCTACTCTAGGTAGGACTAATGTCTACCTAATATGCAATGTACTCTTTGCCAATGCTGGATTTTGTTTCCGGTGCCCCCTTTGTAATGCTGCAATTCCAGGGTCTTGACCAGAAGAGGTTTCCCCCTCTCCGCCCCACAACCTGATCCATTTTTAACCAGACCTGAACCTTTCTGTGTCCAAAGCACTGGCTCTACATGTAAGATGAAATTCTTCCCTGGGAGGCCACTTAACAAAGGAAAAAGAAGACATAGAGCAGGGGTGAGGGATATGTGACCCATCAGAGGTTTGGGGACTATCATTCCCATCAGCTACAACCAGTATGGCCAATAGTTGGGACAATGGGGACTTGTAGTCTAGTGCAGTGGTTCCCAACCTTGGGCCTCCAGATGTTCTTGGTCTACAACTCCCAGAAGCCTTCACCACCACCACCTTTGCTGGCCAGGATTTCTGGGAGTTGAAGTCCAAGAACATCTGGAGGCCCAAGGTTGGGGACCACTGGTCTCGTAGTATCTGGGAGGGGCCCAGATTCTCACTTGAATAGGGCCTGGAAAACTGGTCAAGCTCAATTTTGGGTTCTCATTTTCATGCGCAATGTGAAAAACACATACAGTTTTCTGGAGCATTTTTGGAAGGCACTTTTGTCTGTACATTTGAAAGGCCCAGACTGTTCTGAGCATGTTCCCCCCACCCCCATTCTCCAAGCACTTTATGCTCCTTTTTGCATGCACAGATGCAACGGTGTGCATTTTCCGCATGCATTATTTTGCAGACTGCACTGCAGGCTTCAAGGAAGTACTGATTTCAAGTTTCCTGTTCAGCTTGGTGTTGGGAAAAACCAACTTGGGATGTATGCCTTGGAATGGGGAGGGGCACGTCACTCTCTTTCCCTCTTCCCAGTACAGGGGAAGCCTCCTGTATAGGACAAGGCACTCAGAGGGCAAGCAGAAAGTGTTCACGTTACTAGTAAGCAGGAATGGCAAGAGTCACTTACTTGGCAAATATGTTCTTACACGGATCAGGGTAAGCCATTGTCCCAAATTCTGACACCACAATTCTGTTTGCTTCAATGTTACACTTGTAGGTGTCGCTGCGGAGGTATTTGCTTCGATAGAAAACCTCACCTGATAAGATAAGTTAGTCGTTAGCAAATCACAAGCACATACGGATGAACAGCGTACGTGTTCACTCGTTCTGCAAGTGGAATAGCATCATCATTTCAGGATAAACAAGAAGAGGACTTTGGTATCAGCAGGCATGTGGAAAGGAATTCCTTCGGGATCCCAATCTGAGACTGGGCTGGGAGGCAGAGGGGCAGAACCGGCCCTGCTGTAAGGTGGAGGGAGCCATCCGCTTCAGGCGGCAAATGCTGGGGTCAGCAACGGCAGTCCTGTAAGTATTTCTCCTGAACTGGAATTCCCCTCTGGATGCCGTACTTCTTAACTTAGAACCGGCCTGTTCTTTCCCCCTAAACCAGCTCAGTGCGGCCATCCAAAGATACTGAGCTCCTCTCGCCTTTCCCCCTCTGCTTCGTTAAAAAAAAAGGAAGAAATTGTGTGTGAAGCGGAAGCACGGGAGGAACACAAACACAGCTGTCACTCGGGCAGGAATGACATGTTCACAATAATCCAGAGAGAAGGTGTTTACAGTGGGTTAGGGGCAAGCCAGCCTGAGATCGGCTGCTGTACATTGCTCAAGTTGCAGCGCATTCTTCTTTGGCTTTAGTTATTTATTTTTAAAAAAGACCATGTTTATCTGCAAATGAGGATGTGCAGTTTAACTACAAGGTTTTTTTTTTAAGGAATCACACGTCGTCACGCATGAACAGAAGTGGAAAAGAGGGGGGAAATGAGGATACAATGGTGGCCAAGGAAGAGAAAGGGGGACGATGAATAGAAGAAGGGTGGACAGATGACTGAGAGTAAAAATAAAAGAGAGAGAGAGAGACTGTTCTGTACTGTCCCAAACTATGGAGTATCTGTAAAATCCAACCAGAATAAAACTGGATTGGACATCATTTTAAACCGCAGTATGGTTCGACATCACATGACAGTTCATTTTTGTTGCAATTTTATACCAATCTCCCTTGGGGAGTTTACCTCGTAGGATACCTCTTGAGAAGATCGACATAGGGTTGCCCTTTTAAAGTTGGAAGCCTAAACTGGCTTACTTGGGAGAAAGTCCCACTGAATACAAGAGGACATACTTCTGAGTAAATGGGAACAGGATTGCACTATCAGAAATCAAGCCAATTCCGCTTCACTGGTCGCCTAGTAAATGGGCAGTTAGTAGGGCAAGTCACTGAAAACTTCTAGAGCAAGAAAAGCAAGAGGCAGAATGACTAACAATGAGCAAGGAAATCCCACATGAAAGAAAAGGGCCGGCTCTCCCAGAGACACAAAAACTGTCAAGACAGGAAAAGAACCGGGTAGAAGCACCCCTGAGGAATTTGAGACAAATCAAGAACTATTTTCCAGGCATTAAAAGCAGTGTCAAAGAATGGGCTGGAAATGTTTGGATAAGGAGGAAGAGAAAATATTACCCGGGTGATTTGCCAGAACTTGGAAACATTACCTTTTTTTTTTTGGAGTACAACTCCCAGAATTCCATAGCTAGCCCTGTGGGCTAGGGGATTCTGGGAGTGGTAGTCCACAATGTAACATCGCTAAACTCTGGCACATAGCGCCTAGGTCATCTCAGGTCATTTGCTTTCGGGATCATCTATTGGGGTCACTACAATGAATAGGCTGCAATGAAACCTCTGCTTCACATGCTACCGTGCCACAGTGACCTAATTTCTGGCTCAGCTTCCAATGCAAATCTTGCAGAATGGCAGACTTTGTCAGGGAAGGAAACCTTGTGTTTCAGCTGCTGGTTGCCCAAGCACCCTCCTTATCTGACGTTTTTGTGGATGTTTCCTTTCACTTGCCAGTACAACAAAATCAAATTGTGGAGGAAATGATCCACAGGGAGACCAGCCTGATATTTAAAAGTAAACCATCCCCCAAAACGGCGGGAAGAATTAACGGTTACTTTGGCATTTAAACAGTTGGATTCCTCTGATCAACTTCACAAACACTGCCCAATTTTTAATAAGCCACCAAAGTTTGAAAATGTGGCTTCTTCTTTTTTTTTTTTTTTTGGACGATCACTCCCAGAATTCCCCCAGCCAGTAGTTTTAGAAGCTGTTCTAAAACCAAGGAGAAAAGTGACTAAAGTCACATTCAAAGGACAACTTAAAAAACAAGAACACACACAATAATTTAGATGACAGTTCCTCTTGCTAAAGATGCTGGAAGAATTCAAGGGGTACCCCACTTTAAAAAATGGTAAAAAAGAAAATGAAAGGCAGCCTTTGAACCACTGAAGTAATTTCAAAAGCACTTTAAAAAAATGCAAAAATAATGGATTGCTTTTCATCAAGTGAAACAGGAATGATTTCACATCAGTGACGTCTGAAATTGTCATGGATTAAACTGAGGATCCTGCCTTATCCTTATCTTCTTGTCTTGCATTCTGGGCTAAATCCAATTATTATTCCCCATTAGCCAATTAAATCAGCAGACTTGAGGAACGCCTGACTTATCAAGTCAATGAGTTCAGTGTATCTCCTCGAGTGGTATTTAGACCAAAGCGTCCAACCCTGAGCATCCTAATGTCTCTGGGGAAAATGTACACAGACAGCAGGATGGGAATCACCATCTTCTCTTGTTCACAAATGCTTGTGGCAAAATTACACTATTCGCTTTTCAAGATGCCATGAAGACTCGTTTGTCGTGTGCTGTCGTGTTGCATTGACCTTATGGCGGCCCTACTGGTATTTTCAAGGAATGTGAGATATTTAAGGAGCGGTTTTAATGTCGCCACCCCTCACTGAGTTTCCATGGCCAAGCAGGGATTTGATCCCATGTCTTCTGAGTCTAAGCCCATCACTCTGTCCACTACACCTCACTGCCTCTCCACTACACAGACTGGCCACCTCTTGTCAGTTTTGCTTCCCGCCCCACACTGGAGTTTGGTGAATCTTGGCAAATTCTAATAAAAAACCAGAAAAAGGATATTAAACGCTCACCCAGGACAGGTAAGGCTGCTTTTATCCAGATTCAGTTTTTTTTTTAATTTGGGGGAACTCTGATAAAAGAAACCACAAACTGAAACAAAATTCTCCTCTATCCCCAACACACGGCCTCTGTTGTTCATTTCATGTTGTCTGTCTCCATCCGGTGGTAAGCAGAGGCATATCTGCCTCTGTTGAGCCCAAAGAAACTGCTTAACTGACATGGTTAATGGCAGAGCTCAGTGTTTAGGCATCTGGCGGTGGAGCCAGGGGTTGGGAGTTCGATTCCCTGCAGTGCCTCCTGGGAGTAGAGGCAGCCTGGGTGGCCTTGGGCCAGCTGCACACAGTCCCAGGGCACCCCCAGAAGAAGGAGGGAATGGGAAATCACTTCTGAGTCTTCTCTACCTGGAAAACCCTGAAAAAGGTTGCCATAAGTCAGAACTGACTTGACAACACACAGTTACTATTATCAGAAATGTCACTTTTGGGGACTACAACTCCCAAAATTCCCCAGGTAGCCTGGAGAGAGTCACCACTTGTCTACCTAAGAGCCACTACATCCTTCTTTGAATTGCAATGATAGTTGCCATTAAAGAGACACATTGCTTACTTCTTCCAATAATAATAATAATGACGTGCCATCAAGTCAGCTCTGACGATGACGACCAATGTTCCCTCTAAGCTGCGCTGGTGCGCGATAGTGCTGTGCACCTGTAGCCAGTGTAGCTGCCCATGTGGTTCCAGTCACAGCTGGAATCCTGCGTGCGCGGGATGGACCCCCTGCCCAGCACTGGTGGAAAATTAGAGGGAACGTTGATGGCAATCCTTTCCAGGGTTTTCTAGGGAGACCATACCCAGAAGTGGTTGACCTTTCCCTTCTTCTGGGTGCACCCTGGGACCATGCAGCTTGCCCAAGGCCACCCAGGCTGGATCTTCTCCCAGGAAGCACAGTGGGACTTTGAGCTCCCAGTGTCTGGCTCCACAGCCAGATAATTCTTCCATAGAGCGTCTCTAATCTGATTGTTGATGAGCTTCCCTCCCAGCTGAGCCGGAGACTGATCTTGCAAAGGTCTTTGGCCATCGCTTGAGGTCCGAGACACAAGCCTACCGTTTTTGATCGTAAAACTGTGCAGCAGAGCCAGGCCGTCGAACCAGTGGTTGTATTTGCTTTCCCCGATGGTGTGCATGCCTGGACCATTGCGCAGAAGAATGCCCTCCATCCAGCTGGGGATCTCACCTGAGAAAAGGAACAGGAAAACACATCAGGAGGGAGATTTGCTATGGCATCAGTGAGCTCTGGAAAAGCTCCCCGGGGAATCCTGGCATGGACTCCTTCCTTCCTCAGGCCCTTCCTTTGGGCAGGCTTCCGGCAACTGCTGAGCAAAGAATTTTTAAGAGGTGCTGGGGCTCTACTTTAAGGGAAAAAAAAGATGCATTTTTAAAAATCACTTTTAATCCAGCTGTTGCTTTCACATGCTAGGCCACCGAGTTGTGCTGGTGCATTACAACTTATTGTGCAGTTCGCGTACCTGGCCTGCATCCTATGACATCCTTGGCCGACACCAGACCTGCTGTGCTAGCAGCTCACATGTTCAGAGTTTGAGCAAGGGTGATATGAAGACAGCCAAGGTGGGCAGGATAGGGCCAGTGGACTGCATGCAGCCTCCAGGGGCCTAAATGTGGCCCCTGGAGATTCAATTTTTTAAAAAAACCTTTTTCACTCAGAAAGTCTCCGTGTGTCATCTAAGTGGCATAGGAGGCAATATTGGCATGTTTGGCCTGTCCCACCCCACCGCTGGCTTCACAATCCAACAAAACATGGCGTGTTTATATAAGTGTGTGCATACACAGACGGACGGACAGAGAAACAGTAGGAGCACCATATCTGCACGATTGGCATCCACCATTTCACTTACCCACAGTCTGAAAATATTAAAAATATATTTTTAAAAAATGCAGAAAAAATATTTTCACATGTATTACCAGAACTGGCGACTAGAGGGAGTCAGAGAATACATAGCATGGTCACTGGCACTATCTAGTGGCCAGTTCTAGTAATGCATGTGAAAAAATGTTTTTTTCCTTTTACCATGGTGTGTGTCTGTGTATGTGTCTATGTGTGTGTGGAGAGAGAGAGTTTGCTCACATCCACAGTTGTCAGTATCCATGGGGGGCATTGGAACCAATCGCCAGCGGATATGGGGGGCCCTACTACACACACACACCCCTATCTATCTATCTAGGCAATGGGGGTTCCTTTCTCAGGGAAAAATATTTCACTTGGTTGCCTTGGTGGACGACCTACACCAGGAACTGGATGGGAGAGTGTGCCACCAGTTCCAGTGGACTTCTTGGCAGCTTTCAATACCCTCAACCATGGTATCCTTCTGAGCTGTACCTCTGGGATGGGACTTGGAGGTACTGTTTTACACTCTCTCCAGTCCTTCCTGGAGGGGAGAACTCAGAAGGTGGTGGTGGGGGGACTCCTGTTCGACACCCTGGCCTGTAGGGTCTCTCAGGATTCTCTTGTGTCCCCTATGCTATTTAATATTTACATGAAACCACTGGGAAAGGTCCAGAGTTTTGGGGTTCGGTGTCACCAGTGTGCAGATGGCACCAAACTCTTATCTCTCCTTGGCACCTGAAGCTGAGGAAGCTGTTTCGACTCTAGTTCAGTGTCTGGCATCAGCAACAGACTGGATGAGGCTGAATAAACTGAAACTTAATCCAAACAAGACCAGGGTGCTCCTGGTCAATCGTAAGGCAGATCAGGGAATGACGATCCATCCTGTGATGGATGGGGTCACACTCCCCCTGAGAACACAGGTGCACAGCTTGGATGTACTCCTGGGCTCACCTCTGAGCCCAGATGCTCAGGTCTCGGTGGTGGCCAGGAGTGCATCTGGACAATGACAACTGACACACCAGCTGTACTTGTTCCCGAGACGTCTGATTGAGCTACAGTGCCATATGCCTTAGATACATCCCACTTGGATTACTGTAACATGCTCTATGTGAGACTGCCTTTGAAGACAGTTCAGAAACCTCAGATGGTTCAAAACTATGCAGCCAGCCTGCTAACGGGGGCCAGTTGCAGCAGCTTCAGCGGCTGCCACTCTTGTTACAACAGCTTCATTGATGGCCAGTCCATTTCTGGTCCAAACTCAAAGCGCTGGTTACAACCTACAAAACCCTATATGGTTTGGATCCAGGCTATCTCCCCATATGAGCTTTCCCATATCCTACCACCTTCTGGGGAGGCCTTTCTCTCAGTCCCACTGCCATCTCACTCATGTTTACTGGGAATGCATGAGAAGGCCTTCCCCTAGATCGTAGAATGCCCTCCCTCTGGAACTTCAGTTGGTCCCCTCCTTCTTGTTCTTCAGGTGGCAAGTCAAGTCACTTCTTTTTAAGTAGACTTTTTAATAACTACATTGGACATTAAAGCCAGACTGTTCCTGGGATCCTGGTGACTGTATTTTTAAGTGTATTTTTAAGGCTCTTTCAATAATTTTAGATGATCTTCTACCATTCTATGCTGAATTGTTTTTCACTGCATAATGTATTGTTCTTTTATTTGTATTTGGATTATTGCAAATCACGTGGAGTCTCTTTATGGGAGAAATAAACAAACAACAATAATAAATTTCAAATGAAATAATTAATTAATTTCAAATGACACACATTTGGGGGTTAGATAATAATCTTGGAACTGCAGAGCTGGAAGGGGCACCCTGTGGATCATCGAGTCCCGCCCTGTCAAGGAGGCCCAGTGGGGGGAATCGAACTCCCAACCAGTCCTTAACCACTGAGGTATGGGTCACAATGTTGGCTGTCAGTTTCCAAGGCCAGTTTACATGATGGGCAACTATTCTGGGTGGAAGGGTTTGTTGTACCAATCCCTGGAGATGTCCTGGAAAGAAAGGAATCCGGGATGATCAGAAGGCAAATATCCAGGTGTGCAAATGGTGTGGTAAAGTTGCTTTTTGGGGACTGCAACTCCCAGAACTTTCCATCCATCTTGAACGCCCATGCTATCTGGGAGGTTCTAGGAGCCATGGTTTAAAAAAGAAAACTTTGCCAAGCTCTAGAGAAGACCAAACCTTGTCTGGGATTTCCCCAGAAACCTCAGGGAATCCACTGTGGAAAACAGAATAGGACACCACATAGATATCTTTCTCCTTATGTCTTGGCGAGGGGCTTAACTTTCATCCCAGGGCAGTCATTTCTCAGAGGGAGCCAAAATATCTTTGAATCCCAGCTATATTTTGGGGGGCAGGGAGGGAGGGAATAGGGCTTATGACAAATGTGGGATCATTAGACGTCTAAACCTTTCACGGGAGCAGTTGCTTTTATATAAATCCCTTGTCACTCAAGTTCCAGTAACCATACCAGACCGAGAGAGTTACACAACTTACTGAACCATGGAGCAAAGCAGAATTTATGAGAACAATATCTCCAGTCCGTCAGTCATAAAGGTCAGAAGGAAAAGCCAGCATCCAAAGGCTGTGAAATTAACTCTTTGAGCCCAAGAGAGCATTCCAGTAACTGCCTTTGAAACGGAGTGACAGGTGGCTGTTCTGCAGGGAGAAAAACCCCCCCCCCCAAATCCCCATATGGCTGACCTCTTCTTGGGCTTTTGCTATTAGCAGGGCCGGGCCTAACGTTAGGCAGAGTGAGCCCACTGCCCTAGATGGCTTCTGCTGGGAGACAAAGGGGGCCAGCCCTCAAGCGGTTCCTCTTGAGCTCTTGAAGGGTGCCCCTGTTTTGGAAGTCAGACCAGGGTTTCTTCCACATGGCCCCTAAACCAGCCTGCCCTCTGAGGTGCGGTGGACAGTCCGGTCCCCTTCTGTCGAAAGAGATGAGGAAGGGGGCCTCATCCTGTCCTTTACCTCAAGCAAGTATGGTTGATCGGAGAGATGGCCCTGCCTGCCAGAACGGCATGAGCTCACCAGAATCGTTCACAGATCTCTTAATAAAAGATGCTGGAGATTTCTGCTGCAACTGGAGGGGGTCCCACCTCTGGGTAGGGGGTGGGTGGGCATGTTCCTGCTAAGCATCATGGGTCGAGTATCAGTTGCACTCAGACCCCACAAGGGACAAGGCTGGGTGGCCAACGCGATGCAGTTGGCGCTGTCTCTGGTGATCCTGCTCTCCGCCTCACCAGCCTCCGTAGGCATCAGCTGCTATCGTCATGAGCAGCTTCCTGCATTTTCTATCACGGAGTTCTTGCACTTTGAACTGATTTATAGACTTAGTCCAGGAACCTATTCGTTACTTCCAGGTAGAGTTTTGTTGTCCTTCTTATGCGCTGTCAAGCTGCCTCCCACTTAAGTCACTTGTATGAATGAGTGTCCCATCCTCAACAGCCCCGCTCAGTGACCTGCAAGTCTGAAGGGCTTCGTTCATGGAGCCAATCTATCTCATAGCTGGTCTTCCTCTTTTCCTGCTGCCTTCAACTTTTCCAACCATTATTGAAGTTTCCAATGATTCTTGCTTTCTCAGGAGGTGCCCAAAGTAGGAAAGTCTTAGTCTTATTTTTGCTTCCAGAAAAAAAAATCAGGCTTGCTTTGATCGAGGACCCACTTGTCTGTCTTTCTGGCTGTCCGGGGTACCCACAAAGCGGTCACACAGGCAGAGAGTAGACCCACGGAATCAGCTGCTGAATGGCAAATCAATACTTAACATAAATCTTGTTGAGTAAACGAGCCTACTCTAGTTAGGAGCTGTGTTGGAATGCTGGCCTTAATTTACTATTGTTCTGTCCACATTAATGTCACGATGGTGTTTTGTTTCTTCAGGTGAGTCCTCCCCTCTTCTTTTGCCATCTATTTTTTTTATTGTATTTGCATTTTAGACAGAAAGATTAGATCCAGAGGTGCAAAGGGACATTTATTTGCAGCCGCCATCAACAGTGGGACGCATGTTTGCTCAATGTGTGTTCTGCACATTTCCACTGGTATTTCCCCCCCTCTCTCTTCCTTCCATAACCAGAGGCAATATTTTCTATTATCTAACGATTCTTCGAGCCAAGCAAACAATTGTCTTAATAGTTAACCCAAATCTACCTCCCCTCTTACAAGAGCAACAAGTTTCATTATAAAATGACTTGGCGTAATCCAGTATAAATGTCTTATGAAACTCCACTATTCAACAAATCATGTTATGCAAAAATGTATGCTAGGTAAACCTAGATGAAGTCCCAACAAGTATTACATTGGATAATTGTCTTTCATAAGTCAAATGTCTTTCATAAGACATTTATCCAACATAATACTTATTGGGACTTTATCTAGGTTTATCTAGCATACATTTTTGCATAACCTGATTTGATAAAGACTGGAGTGACTCTGGAAGTGTTTCTGTGTACGTGTGCGAGAGAAAGAGAGTGTCTTTTTTTGTTTTCAGAGAAGTATCTGTGTTCAATAAAAACAAACACCAAAGTGGATTGTCAACCCATGAAATCTCCCACTGAAATACATTTCAGCCACTTTGGCATGGTATTTATGGCTTTAAAAAAAAAGATCAACTTGCTCGTGACATTGATGTCCTATGTTGGAATTGCAAACGCACATTCCTTTCCATGTAGACTCCTGAAGCATGGATGTGCCTGTCTTTAGGACACCATGTGCTTTAGCATGTGGTTTCCCCCATCCTGAGAAGGGAAGCACGTGCTCTTCCTCAGAGCTGGGAAAAAATGGGTCTGTCCTGAAGATAATAATAATATTAGAACTGCAGAACTGGAAGGGACCCTAGGGACCATCAGCCCCTGTTCAGAGGCCCAGTGGGGGGAATCGAACTCCCAACCTCTGGCTCCGCAGCCAGACGCCTAAGCCACTGAGCTACCCAGCACTGATGCTGCAGTGGTCTCTCACCACTGGTTCTGCTGGCTAACACCGATAGGAGCTGCTGCCCATCTAGAGAGCAACATGCTCCTCACATCTGCCCCAAAGAGAAGTGCATGCTCAGGTCTGGATCCAGACATGCTGGAGCTCTCAGCTCTGTCTACACTGGGAGATCTGGTAGAGTTACTTGAGGAAAGTATGTCATTCGAACAATGATGTAAAACTTGAAAGTAAGTCCTTTCCCTCCCCAGTTGATTAGCCCTCATCCTCTGAGGCTTCGAGTTACAGCTTCCTTGTACCTCAGTCTGGCACAGCACATGCTGGTTTCTGCCATTGGCCTGGGGATCTGGGACCACAGAGGGCTAAACCAGCTGTCTGTCCTACAAGGCCATGGAGGGTTGGCCAACCTGACCTCATCCATAGCAGCTACTGGGTGCTTGTTCTCCTTGCCCTACCGAAAAGAAATCCCACAACAAACACAGCTTTGCTCCATCAGCCAAAGGAACAAAAGTTACTGATCGATATTTGGACATGAATAACAGGTAAGAGCTTGTCCTCCTGTTCTGGCTTTAGACAACTGATCTGGCTCCTCCGTCTTTCCACGGCCCTTCCCTTCCATCTCTAACCTTTTTAGGTTGTACAGGGCTGGGTTCTCTTCATTTTTCTGAGCTGCTTTGACAGACAACAAACAATCGTATTGAGAAGTAGAATAAAAACAATAAATAAACATGGAGAACTGGCTGGGTAGCTCAGTGGTTCAGGTCTCTGGCTGTGGAGCCAGAGGTTGGGAGTTTGATTCCCCCATTGGGCCTCCTCGGAGAAGAACCAGCCTGCGTAGCCTTGGGCCAGCTGCACAGTCCTGGGATGCCCCCAGAAGAAGGGAGGGGTTTCTGCTGAAAGGGTCACTGTAAGTCAGATCGACTTGACACAATTATGATTGGAATGGTCACTTTGGGGGACTACGACTCCCAGAATTCTCCAGGTAGCCTGTCTAGCCAGTAGCCACCACTTATCCTTCTGGGATATTGCAACAATAGTCACCTTGATTTATTTATTGATTACTTCAATTTATACACTACTGCATTAGGGCGGAACCACTATTCTAGGCAGTTTACAGAAGATTAAAAACAAAACTTCACAACAGAACACTAAAATAGAATACAAAATGACAATAATGTGGCAAGAGCATTAAAAAAGAGAGAAAGGAACCAGCGGCACAAACAGACTATCACAGAAAAGCCGAGCGGGAGGTGAAATGCTCAGCTGGAGTCAGATTGGAAAGCCTTCCTGAAAAGAAGTGTTTTAACGGGCCACCCTTTCCAGGCAGAGAATACTCAGAAGTGGTTTACCCTTCCCTTCCTCTAGGGGCGCTGTGGGACTGTGCCGCTGGCCCAAGGCCGCCCAGGCTGGCTCTTCTCCCAGGAGGCCCTGTGGGGGATTCGAACTCTGAGCCTCTGGCTCTGCCGCCAGTTCCCTAACTCACGGAGTAGAATTCTATATTTCGAATCAAATCATTTATTATGCGGTGAAGTTAAATTCTGTTTCAAAACTCTAGGAAGGCGCTGCGTCTCAGCCATTCCCCAGCGTGGAAGGCAGCCGCGAACCCACCCTAAGCTATTAAATAAACTTGGAGATATAATTGGACTGGGGCCCTGGTAGGATTGCAAGGATGAGTCTAAATCTAAAAAGGTAAAAAGCAGGGCGGGGGAAAAAACGAACAAACCAAGCAAGCAGCAACACTCCAGAGAGCCAGCTTTTCCGGTAGATCTGCTACTCGTTCGGAGGGGGACAAAGAAAGAGAAGAGAGAGAGAGAGAGAGAAAAAAGGGTAAATAAAAGGACAAGTGGCTGGCGTTGAGCCTTGGGCTTGAAGGAAGTGGAAAAAAGAAATAACAGCCAGAAGGAAGGAGGCTCGCTAAAGGGAACCCGAAATAGGAACCGCGATTAAAACGGAAAGTATGATCAGGAAAAGGGGGGGGGGGGGAGACGCAGGGTCTCAGCGGCTCCAAATCGTTCTTCTTAACTGGCCTTTGGCCGTTACACTTAAAAAAACGGGAGGAAAAAAAGTTACAAAACTCTGACAGTGTCCTGGGCTCTCTTGCAAACCATTCCGAGGTGGGGGGAATCGGGATCCCAGGCCGTTGCGGACGTTTCCCACCTACTACAACTCCTATCAGCCCCACCCTGGTACAGTGAGCGTCACGGCTGATGGGACTCGTTGCTCCCCGTATCTGGGGCCGTGGAGCGGGGGGGGGGAGGGAGGGAGAAGGACGAGGAGAGGAAAGAGCCCCTTCGATCCAGAAAGGGGCCCCGCAGTGCCCGGGGTCTACTCGGAAGTCAGCGCCGCCGAATAACCCGCGCCCCCCCCCCCCCCAAAGGAGCCTCTGCCGGCGCCCTCCAGGGCTGGAAGAGCGCCCACCCTTGGGCAAGGGAGTTAACCCCCCCCCTTGGGCTCGGCGGGACCTCCTCGCGAGTCGACCACCGCAGGGCAGCCCGTGGCTTGCCGCTTCTTCGCCTCCCCCTTTTTCCCCCTCCAGATCGCGGCTTCTTCCAGCGAGGAGGAAGAGAAAGGCTTAACTCTGTGCCTTTTTTGGGGGGGGGGGAGAGAAGAGACACCCCCTGAAAGGCTGCGATCCCTCCGAGGCCCGCCTTACCCCGCACTTCTGCCTTGATGGGCTCCGGGTGCTCCTCCCTGTTGCGGCCGAAGAGCGACTCCACCGTCCCGACGGGCTCGGCCGCCATCCTGCCTGCCCGCCCGCCGGCCCCGCTCCGTTCCCCTCCGTTCTCCGGCCGCCGCCGCCGCCGCCGTTCCTCCGGCTTTATGCTCCGGGGGAGGTCGAAGTCCGCCTCCGGTCAGCTGCCGGCGGTTGAAGGTTGGCGGGCGGGGATTAATCCTGCGTCGGCTCAGCACCTTCTCCCTCCCCTTTCCGCACTTTCTCCGGCTCCTAATCCCCGGGGCATTTCAAGCAGGCTTCGTCCTAGGCAGAGCTCGGAAGGAACGCATGACAAAAGCGCGTAACTACTCTCGGGGACCGAGCAACGCCACAGTAACTTTTACAGGAGAGGTGAATATCTTCGTTGTTTTTCAGGGTCTCCCTTCTCGGGTTCAATCAGCCGCCCCGAGGGAGGTTGCAGCCAAGAAATCGGAAGACCGAGATTCAAAAGGGCAGCCGTGAAGGAACTAGAACAGATGGTCAGGTGTCAGGATGTGTCCCTGGAGGCCGAGATCATCCACACTCCTGTATTTCCAGTCACCGTGTATGGGTGTGAAAGCTGGACAGTGAAGAAAGCTGGTGGGAGGAAAAAAAAAGGGATTCTATTGAAATGTGGTGCTGGAGGAGAGCTTGAACGACGGACAAGTGGGTCCTAGAACTAATCAAACCTGGACCATCTCTGGAAGTGAAAATGACGAAACCCAGGCTGCCCTACTTTGGGTACATCATGAGAAGGCAGGATCTTCTGGAAAGGACAATGATGCTGGGAAAGGCGGAAGGCAGCAGGAGAAGAGGCAAGATGGACTGACTCCCTATAAGGAAGCCACAGGCTTGAGTCTGCAGGAGCTGAGCCAGGACACGACAATTTGGAGATCGCTCCTTCCTGAGGGCCCCACAGGTCGGAAGCAACTTGATGGCACATAAACAACAACGGCAACAAGCCTCTGCTCTTGGTCTGGCCTTATTTGGACAGGAGACGCTTGGTCCATGTGGTGAGGTTTGGCTCGGGGACAAGAATCTTTGAGTGATCCGGTTTGTGGCCTGCAAGCTCAAGTGCATCAACGTTGGCTTTTTACAGAAAAAGAAAAAGGAAAGAAGGATTAAAAAAGATAGTCAGGGAGAAACAAGGAAGGAGGGAAGGATGGATCATAGGATCATTGAGTTGGAAGAGGCCTCTAAGGCCATCCAAGGAAGGAAAGAAGAAAAATGGTTGGTTACAATACCGAATAGTGGAACAAATAAGATCCTACGCTCTCCTGACCAGTCATAATCAACATGACAAATACAGTTTTTGTTTCTTGTGTAACACTACTTCTCTTTGATTATCCCATTCGTGGGTTAAGGAAACATTGCCACTTTTTCTATTATCTGTATCCTCTCCGGATCAGGATTCTCACCAACAGGAGGAAGTGGACTTGTCCAAGAAAGCTCACATAAAAAAACAACAACAGTTAGTCTTTAAGGCACTGCAATGGTTTTGTCTCCTTTATTTTTTTTCTTTTTCTTTTCTGTTTTGCCCAATAGAAAATATAAAGGACCTGATCGTTTCACCCTGTATGTTTTCAGGGGGATTTTGATCCATAAACGTTTGCACTGAAATAAATCTGTTCATCCGTAAAGTGCTACACTATTTTGCTTCTCCGTGTGTCTTTGATTGCTGAGACAGACTAAACATGGCTACTTTTTTTTTTGGAAACTAATTTTGTTTTCAATGTTTTAGAATTGTTTTTCTGAGCAGTTTTTAAACACATTGTTATGGGTTCAATTGTTTTTTAATGTTATTATTTATGATGTTGTTAATGTCAGTTGTTTTTCAATGGTTTGTGGGCTGCCTTATGTCCGTAGACTGGGAGAAAAGCATAGAAGCTAATAAATAAATAACGGAGGAGGATTGGCTTCCTCCATGGGGAGAGAAGCTCCTGTTCGGGTGCAGACTCTGCATTCAAGCAAGAACTTGGATTGTCGAGGTTTCTTATCTTGCTTCTGCAGGAGGACTTATCCTGCACCCTCTAGACTCGACTGATGTCTTGCATTTCCACTGTAGCCTCCCAAGGTTCTCTAGAAGGTCATGGTGACTTACTCATGGGTAACACCATCATTGGACACCTCCCTGGGGTTCGGTGCAAGCTCTTTGTTCCATTCGAAAAAGGTTGAAGCCAATCTTGTGAGCTTTAGTTACTAACTCTCAGAATTGGAAGCCTAACCTAGGGGGGTTCCATCTTTTTGCCTTTAAGGGCCCCTGCCCTGCCTGTAATTTCTGGATGTAACACAACACCGAGAAGCCCCAGCCAGCAGGATAATAGGAGTTGTAGTCCAGGACCGTTGGAGGGCACTGGATTGATGCCTGCTCTGCTTTGAATACGGCACATGGCCAGTCTCCTGTTGCATACACAGATCATTCTAATGTGGCCGCTTTATTTCCAGGCTGTCGGCTGCTTTCAATAGTTGATCAGTGGTATTGCTGGACTGGATGATGTGACTAAAGAGTCACTCAGTGTGCACTTTGGAATCACAGCTTTTAGCTTGGGGAGATTCACTGTGACAATAAAAAAGGATCACATGCACCACACGTTAGCCTCGAAATATGGGTTACAAGAGGACAGCCTTCCTGAGCTGGTCGCCCTCCGGTTGTTCAGCATTGCTGTTCCCATCTCTTGTGGCCGTTGCTGGCTGAGCTTGGAGATGTTCCTTTTCTTGGTCTACAATACCCAGAAGCCCCAGCCAGCATGATCATAGGAGTTGTAGTCCAGTACCTTGGGAGGGCACTGGGTTGCTGCCTGCTCTTCTAAGAGAAGAGAGTATAACGGTGGCTGTTTGGAATAGGGACACAGAGAGACAGGCAGAGAACTGCGAGAAAAATCCATTTAGGACTCATGTCATTTAAGAAAGGATAAAAAACAGAAACACATGACAAAGATTTTTGTTTTTACACAGTTTATTTTATTTTATTTTTTGTTTGTTTAATTATTGTTTATGGCTCTTTTCAAATGTACAGACATTTTATTTTTGATCTTTAGGATTGCCCTAACGGGTGGTCCCTGCCGGATGCCCAGAGGAAGGCGAAAAACCTCCAGGACCTCCGGCCAATTTGCCCTGGAGGAAAATTCCTTCCCGACCCCAAATGTGGCAATCAGTGTTACCCTGGGCATATCAGCAAAGACCATAAACAACCACCCGGCCGCTGGCACAACATCCATAGACTCCCTTAGCAACAGCCCTGCTGGTTTGAGCGTCTGAGAGTTGGAACACAGGAAAAGCTCTGTGTTACCTGAAACATTAATAAATGTCTTCTGAAATTCCATCTCATCCCGTCATTCAAACCTAAAAAAACTGAGAAAGAAGTTCAAAGATTGAATCTAGAACTTGAGAAAATTACTACATTCTCTCGGAATCCTGCACCCACCTTACAAGGAGGAGGTGGAGATTTGAGTTCCAAAATGTAATGATTCTGACTGGATGCCCCACCTTCATGATTTTTATGTGGATAAAAACACTAGAAATAAAATGAATTAATTACCTGTTCCTTCCTTCAAGGTGATTGAAATGGTGCAGAAATTTCAGCCCAATTTTTAATTCCTATTCCAGATTCTCTGAGGGCGATGAGTCAAAGGCCTTCTAGAGTTTCATCAAATCCAATCAGTCCAACCTAAAAAGAAGTTCATCAATTGAAACTAGAACTTTAGAAATTTAGTACATCTGAGAATCGTGCATTAACCATGCCAGTGGGATTTCAAGATTTGAGTCCCAAAACGTAAGAATTCTATCTCTGACAGAATTACTTAACATGATTAATTATTTGAGAAACCTTGGAAATAAATTGAATTATTTACCTGTTCATTCCTTCAAAGTAACTGAAATGGTACAAAAAATTCAGCCCCGTTTTTACATCCTATTCTAGATTCTCTGAATGCTTCACTCAGCATGTCTCGGCAGGCAACTTCCACGTTTTAAGAGGCTTCAGGGATCTTCATGGTCCGGAGAGAATTTTTTTTAAAAAATGCTGCTGGGTCCCTAGATAGGTTGGGGGTCAGGGAAAGAAATATTTCCGACCTGATAATGAAAGTGAGTGACTTACCCCAAGATTATATGGTTGTGGTCTCTCTACCAGCTTTCTAGATGCCTCTCATTAGGTCTCTTTCATTTCCAGACGTTTTTCAGTATTTGACGTTAGTGTCAGTTTTTAAATGGGAATCGGAGATCTTTTTGAGACTTAAAGAGGTATGAACGAAGCCCAGCTGAATGTACTCGAAGCCACCTACTTCTCTGTGAATCACACAGGCAGAGGGGGGGGGAATGCACAAAGGCACCCAAAGAGATGCCACAACACTCACCTCATTCGTTGTTTGTCAAGAACCAGCTAATGGTGTTTCCATTTTCCCATTTGGCTTTGGAATTCCCACAAGCCTCCATTTTGGATTGGCCGTTGATTACATTTCTCATTTATGGATGTCTCCTGATACATCGGATATTTTCTTTCTTTAGACCAAAAGATAAACCCCATTAAAGGAGTGATCCGTCAAGACCTCTCCAAAAATGGCATTTCTTACCTCAAGGTGAAAAGTGATCTGTGTTGCAAGATCCTGTTTTATACACTTCATTATATTGGAGCTACGGATCCCAGTACAGTTTCCATGCTGAAATGATCAGTTACTGTAAGAACAGAGGAATCGATAAATTAATTCAACATACTTAATATTTTTATAACTCGCTCTCCCCCCTCAAATCATGACTCTCAGGAGAAGAGCAACAAAACAATTTAAAACCAGTAGCAATGTATGACATTCAAATGGCATAAAAAAAATGAAACATGTTTACCTCATTTTCTGGAGTGCTAAAATACAGAGTCATGACTCTTTTCAAGTAGAATGAAATTATTTCCCCCCTTTTTCTTCCAGACATGTAGGGGACAAGCAGAGATGATTTTTTTCCTTACCTGATAACAAAAGTGAGTAACTCACCTCAAGATGATGCACAAACATGAATAGATCGTACTCGGAAGACATAGCAGGTCCCTTTCACTTTTGGAAATTATTTGGTGTTTGCTGTCAGTTTCAATCATCATGATCCGAAGACAAAAAAGATTTGTTAACGGTCTGCTGGATAATTTGGGGAACAAGAGGTATTTTACTTACGTGATAAAAAAAGTGAGTGACTTACCCCAAGATGATGCAGAAACATGAATCGATCGTACTCGGAAGACATAGCAGGTCCCTTTCACTTTTGGAAATTATTTGGTGTTTGCTGTCAGTTTCACTCATCATGGTCCGAAGACAAAAAAGACGTGTTGATGGTCTGCTGGATAATTTGGGGAACAAGAGGTATTTTACTTACGTGATAAAAAAAGTGAGTGACTTACCCCAAGATGATGCAGAAACATGAATCGATCGTACTCGGAAGACATAGCAGGTCCCATTCACTTTTAGAAATTATTCAGTGTTTGCTCTCAGTTTCACTCATCATGATCCGAAGATAAAAAAGATTTGTTGATGGTCTGCTGGATAATTTGGGGAACAAGAGGTATTTTTCTTACCTGATAACAAAAGTGAGTGACTTACCCCAAGATGATGCACAAACATTAATAGATCGTACTTGGAAGACATACCAGGTCCCTTTCACTTTTGGAAATTATTTGGTGTTTGCTGTCAGTTTCAATCATCATGATCCGAAGAAAAAAAGATGTGTTGATGGTCTGCTGGATAATTTGGGGAACAAGAGGTATTTTTCTTACCTGATAACAAAAGTGAAGGACTTACCCCAAGAGGATGCACAAACATAAATAGATCCTACTTGGAAGACATAGCAGGTCCCTTTCACTTATGGAAATTATTTGGTGTTTGCTGTCAGTTTCAATCATCATGATCCGAAGGAAAAAAAGATGTGTTGATGGTCTGCTGGATAATTTGGGGAACAAGAGGTATTTTTCTTACCTGATAACAAAAGTGAATGACTTACCCCAATATGATGCACAAATATTAATAGATTGCACTCGGAAGACATACCAGGTCCCTTTCACTTTTGGAAATTATTTGGTGTTTCCTGTCAGTTTCACTCATCATGATCCGAAGATAAAAAAGATTTGTTGATGATCTGCTGGATAATTTGGGGAACAAGAGGTATTTTTCTTACCTGATAACAAAAGTGAATGACTTACCCCAAGATGATGCACAAACATTAATAGATCGTACTTGGAAGACATACCAGGTCCCTTTCACTTTTGGAAATTATTCACTGTTTGCTGTCAGTTTCAATCATCATGATCCAAAGGAAAAAAAAAGTGTTGATGGTCTGCTGGATAATTTGGGGAACAAGAGGTATTTTTCTTACCTGATAACAAAAGTGAAGGACTTACCCCAAGATGATGCACAAATATTAATAGATCATACTCGGAAGACATACCAGGTTCCTTTCACTTTTGGAAATTATTCAGTGTTTGCTGTCAGTTTCAATCATCATGATCCGAAGACAAAAAAGATTTGTTGATGGTCTGCTGGATAATTTGGGGAACAAGAGGTATTTTTCTTACCTGATAACAAAAGTGAATGACTTACCCCAAGATGATGCAGAAACATGAATAGATCGTACTCGGAAGACATAGCAGGTCCCTTTCACTTTTGGAAATTATTTGGTGTTTGCTGTCAGTTTCACTCATCATGGTCCGAAGAGAAAAAAGCCGTGTTGATGGTCTGCTGGATAATTTGGGGAACAAGAGGTATTTTTCTTACCTGATAACAAAAGTGAAGGACTTACCCCAAGATGATGCACAAATATTAATAGATCGCACTCGGAAGACATACCAGGTCCCTTTCACTTTTGGAAATTATTCAGTGTTTGCTGTCAGTTTCACTCATCATGGTCCGAAGATAAAAAAGATTTGTTGATGATCTGCTGGATAATTTGGGGAACAAGAGGTATTTTTCTTACCTGATAACAAAAGTGAATGACTTACCCCAAGATGATGCACAAACATTAATAGATCGTACTTGGAAGACATAGCAGGTCCCTTTCACTTTTGGAAATTATTCAATGTTTGCTGTCAGTTTCAATCATCATGATCCGAAGGAAAAAAAATGTGTTGATGGTCTGCTGGATAATTTGGGGAACAAGAGGTATTTTTCTTACCTGATAACAAAAGTGAATGACTTACCCCAAGATGATGCACAAATATTAATAGATCATACTCGGAAGACATACCAGGTCCCTTTCACTTTTGGAAATTATTCAGTGTTTGCTGTCAGTTTCATTCATCATGGTCCGAAGACAAAAAAAGACGTGTTGATGGTCTGCTGGATAATTTGGGGAACAAGAGGTATTTTTCTTACCTGATAACAAAAGTGAAGGACTTACCCCAAGGTGATGCAGAAACATGAATAGGTCGTACTCGGAAGACATAGCAGGTCCCTTTCACTTTTGGAAATTATTCAGTGTTTGCTGTCAGTTTCATTCATCATGGTCCGAAGACAAAAAAGACGTGTTGATGGTCTGCTGGATAATTAGGGGAACAAGAGGTATTTTTCTTACCTGATAACAAAAGTGAGTGACTTACCCCAAGATGATGCACAAACATGTATAGATCGTACTCGGAAGACATAGCAGGTCCCTTTCACTTTTGGAAATTATTCGGTGTTTGCTGTCAGTTTCACTCATCATGGTCTGAAGACAAAAATGATTTGTTGATGGTCTGCTGGATAATTTGGGGAACAAGAGGTTTTTTTCTTACCTGATAACAAAAGTGAGTGACTTACCCCAAGATGATGCACAAACATTACTAGATCGTACTCGGAAGACATACGAGGTCCCTTTCACTTTTTGAAATTATTCAGTGTTTGCAAAAGTGATTACAAAAGTGATCTAGCCCAAGCTGAATGTTCTCATAGCCGCCTGCTATCTCTTGAATGATACAGAAATAGGGGAAAAGTCACAGTTGCACTGAAAATGACGCTGGAAGGCTTACCTGTTTCTTGGTTTGTCAGCAACCACCTTATTTAGCTTCTGTTCCCCTCTTTCCTTTTAGCTTTAGAGTTCCCACAAGTCTCTTCTCTGAATTGGCCATTGGTCACATTTCAAATTTTGGAATAATTTCCTGATGTACTGGATATTTTCCTTCTTCAGACCAAATGATCAAGCTAGATAAATTAATGTTCAGTCAAGATTTCTGAAAAAAATTGTTTCTTACCTGAAGGTGAAAAGTGATCCATGTTGCAAAATCCTGTTTTATGTACAGTTTACAGCACAGTTTGTATGCTGTAACAAATCAGCAACTGTAAGAATATCCTAATGGAGGAAATAAAATGAAGTAATACATCATGATTATTATTTTTTTAATTTCTCACTCTTTTTCAAATTACAACTTTCATGAAAACATAATGAAACAATTAAAAACCAGCAGCAAACTATGACATTCGAATAATATAAAAAGATAAAAATGTTTACCTCACCTTATGGAGAATGAAGGCAACCAGTATGGATGTTAAACATAGAGTCATAATTCCTTTCAAGCACACTAAATATTGTCCCCCCTCAGTTTCTGACCTGGTCATTATGGCACTTCAAAGATTAATAAATATATTATGGCATAGTTTTCCATGAGGCAGATTCCGTGGCATCCGTTGCATGGTGTGTCCCTTTTGACTGTGTCAATGTCTGTATCCATAACCTGAGCAAAAGAACGAGGAAAACCCATGGTTTTCTGGCAATATCTCATTAATGTGTTAAGAAGGAATAGTCAGTTAGTTGAGAGTCTCGCAACAGTTTGCCTGGCTTCTTCCTCCTTGGTAACCTAAGCCAAGATGTGCTACTTACCTCTTGGAAATGGTGTTTTACATCCCAAGAAAATGGACCAGTAAACTTGGCTGCCCTGCCCCCACCCAGAACAATAAGCGCATCATGACCGACAACCTCGGGAGGCATCAGAATCACTGTATTGTGATGACGGAGGGGAGGGGTCATCTCTGTCTGTGCTTGGGGGGACATTACTGGAAAAGGATGGCCTTTTCCCCATAAGGACCATGAGAAAGACAAGGCTTGGTCCCCTGTTGATTTGGAGGCAATGAGAAGGCCTCGGTAACTAATAACTGCAGGGAGATGATATTTCATAACTCTTTCACTGTGGAAAAATATTATCTTTTGCCATCAGCACACAGGAGTCCTGTGAGCTGTTTTGACCATCTTAACTAGTCACTGTCCTTCTTACCTGTGCTTCTTACCTGTTCAGTCTTAACCAAAGGGGTCTACATATAATTGGGTTGGTTCACTTGTTCACTTCCTGCAGTTTGCTGCCATCTTCCTGAACATCCCACATTGTTTTGGTGACACTTTCTCCAACATCTGTGTGCCATTTTATCATTTATTGGTCTGCCATCTCACTTTCTCTCTGTCTCAAGAAATACTCAAAGGAACTTCTGCTAGGGAAACCAAATGTCAGCCACTGAAAAACACACATACAAAAACACCATGAGTTGAAAGGATGTTGACAGAATATATTCCCCCTTCTTTATCTAGTCTCTCCATGGTTTTCTGAAAGCACCTGAAAGATGAATAAATATATTATGGTATAGGCTTCCACCAGGTAAATCCTGCTGCCTCGGTTGCATGGCGGGTCCCTTTTAACTGAGCCAATGTTTGTATCTATGACCTGAGCAAAAGAACAAGGAAAACAATAATGGCAAATTTTGGTCCCGTTCTTTTTGTAGGCTGCAATTGTGTTATTTTTCTGTTACTTATTGATCCAGAGACAATGTTCTCTTTTCAAATTACAAATGATGCCATTGTCCCTAGCTACCCCCCAAAAAAGGTATTCACATATGTAGTGCCAGATAAACCCAAAGAACGAATGACTCCAAAACCTAAATAAATAATCATCTGGCAATATCTCATTAATATGGTAAGAAGGAGAAGTCAATTGGTTGAGTCGAACAACAGTTTAACTGGCTTGGTAACCCCAGCCAAGATGTTCTACTTACCTCTTGGAAATGGTGTTGTCAAACGTGTGTCTCTCGGTACTTCCCTGCTATGTTACCGGGGCTTTCTCCGGTAGAGAGATAGCAGGCGGCTGTGAGTACATTCAGCTTGGGCTACATCACTTTTGTAATCACTGAATAATTTCCAAAAGTGAAAGGGACCTGGTATGTCTTCCGAGTACGATCTAGTAATGTTTCTGCATCATCTTGGGGTAAGTCATTCACTTTTGTTATCAGGTAAGAAAAATACCTCTTGTTCCCCAAATTATCCAGCAGATCATCAACACATCTTTTTTTGTCTTCGGACCATGATGATTGAAACTGACAGCAAACACCGAATAATTTCCAAAAGTGAAAGGGACCTGCTATGTCTTCCTAGTACAATCTATTCATGTTTGTGATTCATCTTGGGGTAAGTCACTCACTTTTGTTATCAGGTAAGAAAAATACCTCTTGTTCCCCAAATTATCCAGTAGACCATCAACACGTCTTTTTTGTCTTCGGACCATGATGAGTGAAACTGACAGCAAACACCGAATAATCTCCAAAAGTGAAAGGGACCTGCTATGTCTTCCGAGTACGATCTATTTATGTTTCTGCATCATCTTGGGGTAAGTCACTCACTTTTGCTATCAGGTAAGAAAAATACCTCTTGTTCCCCAAATTATCCAGCAGACCATCAACACGTCTTTTTTGTCTTCGGACCATGATGAGTGAAACTGAGAGCAAACACTGAATAATTTCCAAAAGTGAAAGGGACCTGCTATGTCTTCAGAGTACGATCTATTCATGTTTCTGCATCATCTTAGGTTAAGTCACTCACTTTTGTTATCAGGTAAGAAAAATACCTCTTGTTCCCCAAATTATCCAGCAGACCATCAACACGTCTTTTTTTGTCTTCGGACCATGATGAGTGAAACTGAGAGCAAACACTGAATAATTTCCAAAAGTGAAAGGGACCTGCTATGTCTTCCTAGTACAATCTATTCATGTTTGTGATTCATCTTGGGGTAAGTCACTCACTTTTGTTATCAGGTAAGACAAATACCTCTTGTTCCCCAAATTATCTAGCAGACCATCAACACGTCTCTTTTTTCTTCGGACCATGATGAGTGAAACTGACAGCAAACACCGAATAATTTCCAAAAGTGAAAGGGACCTGCTATGTCTTCCGAGTACGATCTATTCATGTTTCTGCATCATCTTGGGGTAAGTCACTCACTTTTGTTATCAGGTAAGAAAAATACCTCTTGTTCCCCAAATTATCCAGCAGACCATCAACACGTCTTTTTTGTCTTCGGACCATGATGAGTGAAACTGACAGCAAACACTGAATAATTTCCAAAAGTGAAAGGGACCTGCTATGTCTTCAGAGTACGATCTATTCATGTTTGTGCATCATCTTGGGGTAAGTCACTCACTTTTCTTATCAGGTAAGAAAAATACCTCTTGTTCCCCAAATTATCCAGTAGACCATCAACATGTTTTTTTTGTCTTCGGATCATGATGTGTGAAACTGACAGCAAACACCGAATAATTTCCAAAAGTGAAAGGGACCTGCTATGTCTTCTGAGTATGATCTATTCATGTTTGTGCATCATCTTGGGGTAAGTCACTCACTTTTGTTATCAGGTAAGAAAAATACCTCTTGTTCCCCAAATTATCCAGCAGACCATCAACACGTCTTTTTTGTCTTCGGACCATGATGAGTGAAACTGACAGCAAACACCGAATAATTTCCAAAAGTGAAAGGGACCTGTTATGTCTTCCGAGTCCGATCTATTCATGTTTCTGCATCATCTTAGGGTAAGTCACTCACTTTTGTTGTCAGGTAAGAAAAATACCTCTTGTTCCCCAAATTATCCAGCAGACCATCAACACGTCTTTTTTGTCTTCGGACCATGATGAGTGAAACTGACAGCAAACACTGAATAATTTCCAAAAGTGAAAGGGACCTGCTATGTCTTCAGAGTACGATCTATTCATGTTTGTGCATCATCTTGGGGTAAGTCACTCACTTTTCTTATCAGGTAAGAAAAATACCTCTTGTTCCCCAAATTATCCAGTAGACCATCAACACTTTTTTTTTGTCTTCGGATCATGATGTGTGAAACTGACAGCAAACACTGAATAATTTCCAAAAGTGAAAGGGACCTGCTATGTCTTCTGAGTATGATCTATTCATGTTTGTGCATCATCTTGGGTTAAGTCACTCACTTTTGTTATCAGGTAAGAAAAATACCTCTTGTTCCCCAAATTATCCAGCAGACCATCAACACATCTTTTTTTGTCTTCGGACCATGATGATTGAAACTGACAGCAAACACCGAATAATTTCCAAAAGTGAAAGGGACCTGCTATGTCTTCCTAGTACAATCTATTCATGTTTGTGATTCATCTTGGGGTAAGTCACTCACTTTTGTTATCAGGTAAGAAAAATACCTCTTGTTCCCAAAATTATCCAGTAGACCATCAACACGTCTTTTTTGACTTCGGACCATGATGAGTGAAACTGACAGCAAACACCGAATAATCTCCAAAAGTGAAAGGGACCTGCTATGTCTTCCGAGTACGATCTATTCATGTTTCTGCATCATCTTGGGGTAAGTCACTCACTTTTGCTATCAGGTAAGAAAAATACCTCTTGTTCCCCAAATTATCCAGCAGACCATCAACACGTCTTTTTTGTCTTCGGACCATGATGAGTGAAACTGACAGCAAACACTGAATAATTTCCAAAAGTGAAAGGGACCTGCTATGTCTTCAGAGTACGATCTATTCATGTTTGTGCATCATCTTAGGGTAAGTCACTCACTTTTGTTATCAGGTAAGAAAAATACCTCTTGTTCCCCAAATTATCCAGCAGACCATCAACACGTCTTTTTTTGTCTTCGGACCATGATGAGTGAAACTGAGAGCAAACACTGAATAATTTCCAAAAGTGAAAGGGACCTGCTATGTCTTCCTAGTACAATCTATTCATGTTTGTGATTCATCTTGGGGTAAGTCACTCACTTTTGTTATCAGGTAAGACAAATACCTCTTGTTCCCCAAATTATCTAGCAGACCATCAACACGTCTCTTTTTTCTTCGGACCATGATGACTGAAACTGACAGCAAACACCGAATAATTTCCAAAAGTGAAAGGGACCTGCTATGTCTTCCGAGTACGATCTATTCATGTTTCTGCATCATCTTGGGGTAAGTCACTCACTTTTGCTATCAGGTAAGAAAAATACCTCTTGTTCCCCAAATTATCCAGCAGACCATCAACACGTCTTTTTTGTCTTCGGACCATGATGAGTGAAACTGACAGCAAACACTGAATAATTTCCAAAAGTGAAAGGGACCTGCTATGTCTTCAGAGTACGATCTATTCATGTTTGTGCATCATCTTAGGGTAAGTCACTCACTTTTGTTATCAGGTAAGAAAAATACCTCTTGTTCCCCAAATTATCCAGCAGACCATCAACACGTCTTTTTTTGTCTTCGGACCATGATGAGTGAAACTGAGAGCAAACACTGAATAATTTCCAAAAGTGAAAGGGACCTGCTATGTCTTCCTAGTACAATCTATTCATGTTTGTGATTCATCTTGGGGTAAGTCACTCACTTTTGTTATCAGGTAAGACAAATACCTCTTGTTCCCCAAATTATCTAGCAGACCATCAACACGTCTCTTTTTTCTTCGGACCATGATGACTGAAACTGACAGCAAACACCGAATAATTTCCAAAAGTGAAAGGGACCTGCTATGTCTTCCGAGTACGATCTATTCATGTTTCTGCATCATCTTGGGGTAAGTCACTCACTTTTGCTATCAGGTAAGAAAAATACCTCTTGTTCCCCAAATTATCCAGCAGACCATCAACACGTCTTTTTTGTCTTCGGACCATGATGAGTGAAACTGACAGCAAACACTGAATAATTTCCAAAAGTGAAAGGGACCTGCTATGTCTTCAGAGTACGATCTATTCATGTTTGTGCATCATCTTGGGGTAAGTCACTCACTTTTCTTATCAGGTAAGAAAAATACCTCTTGTTCCCCAAATTATCCAGTAGACCATCAACATGTTTTTTTTGTCTTCGGATCATGATGTGTGAAACTGACAGCAAACATTGAATAATTTCCAAAAGTGAAAGGGACCTGCTATGTCTTCTGAGTATGATCTATTCATGTTTGTGCATCATCTTGGGTTAAGTCACTCACTTTTGTTATCAGGTAAGAAAAATACCTCTTGTTCCCCAAATTATCCAGCAGACCATCAACACGTCTTTTTTGTCTTCGGACCATGATGAGTGAAACTGACAGCAAACACCGAATAATTTCCAAAAGTGAAAGGGACCTGTTATGTCTTCCGAGTCCGATCTATTCATGTTTCTGCATCATCTTGGGGTAAGTCACTCACTTTTGTTGTCAGGTAAGAAAAATACCTCTTGTTCCCCAAATTATCCAGCAGACCATCAACACGTCTTTTTTGTCTTCGGACCATGATGAGTGAAACTGACAGCAAACACTGAATAATTTCCAAAAGTGAAAGGGACCTGCTATGTCTTCCTAGTACGATCTATTCATGTTTGTGCATCATCTTGGGGTAAGTCACTCACTTTTGTTATCAGGTAAGAAAAATACCTCTTGTTCCCCAAATTATCCAGCAGACCATCAACACGTCTTTTTTGTCTTCGGACCATGATGAGTGAAACTGACAGCAAACACCGAATAATTTCCAAAAGTGAAAGGGACCTGCTATGTCTTCCTAGTACGATCTATTCATGTTTGTGCATCATATTGGGGTAAGTCACTCACTTTTGTTATCAGGTAAGAAAAATACCTCTTGTTCCCCAAATTATCCAGCAGACCATCAACACGTCTTTTTTATCTTCGGACCATGATGAGTGAAACTGACAGAAAACACTGAATAATTTCCAAAAGTGAAAGGGACCTGCTATGTCTTCCGAGTACGATCTATTCATGTTTGTGCATCATCTTGAGGTGAGTCACTCAGTTTTGTTATCAGGTAAGGAAAAAAATCATCTCTTCTTGTCCCCTACATGTCTGGAAGAAACATGGAGGAAAATAATTTCAGTCTGCTTGAAAAGTCATGAGTCTGTATTTTAGCACTCCAGAAGATGAGGTAAACATGTTTAATTTTTTTATGCCATTTGAATGTCTTACATTGCTACTGGTTTTAAATTGTTTTGTTGCTCTTCTCCTGAGAGTCATGATTTGAGGGGGGAGAGCGAGTTATAAAAATATTAAGTATTTTGAATTAATTTATCGATTCCTCTGTTCTTACAGTAACTGATCATTTCAGCATGGAAACTGTACTGGGATCCGTAGCTCCAATATAATGAAGTGTATAAAACAGGATCTTGCAACACAGATCACTTTTCACCTTGAGGTAAGAAATGCCATTTTTGGAGAGGTCTTGACGGATCACTCCTTTAATGGGGTTTATCTTTTGGTCTAAAGAAAGAAAATATCCGATGTATCAGGAGACATCCATAAATGAGAAATGTAATCAACGGCCAATCCAAAATGGAGGCTTGTGGGAATTCCAAAGCCAAATGGGAAAATGGAAACACCATTAGCTGGTTCTTGGAAAACAGCGAATGAGGTGAGTGTTCCGGCATCTCTTTCGGTGCCTTTGTGCATTTCCCCCCCTCTGCCTGTGTGATACACGGAGAAGTAGGTGGCTTCGAGTACATTCAGCTGGGCTTCGTTCATACCTCTTTAAGTCTCAAAAAGATCTCCGATTCCCATTTAAAAACTGACACTAACGTCAAATACTGAAAAACGTCTGGAAATGAAAGAGACCTAATGAGAGGCATCTAGAAAGCTGGTAGAGAGACCACAACCATATAATCTTGGGGTAAGTCACTCACTTTCATTATCATGTCGGAAATATTTCTTTCCCTGACCCTCAACTTATCCAGGGACCCAGCAGCATTTTTTTTAAAAAATTCTCTCCGGACCATGAAGATCCCTGAAGCCTCTTAAAACGTGGAAGTTGCCTGCCGAGACATGCTGAGTGAAGCATTCAGAGAATCTAGAATAGGATGTAAAAACGGGGCTGAATTTTTTGTACCATTTCAGTTACGTTGAAGGAATGAACAGGTAAATAATTCAATTTATTTCCAGGGTTTCTCAAATAATTAATCATGTTAAGTAATTCTGTCAGAGATAGAATTCTTACGTTTTGGGACTCAAATCTTGAAATCCCACTGGCATAGTCAATGCACGATTCTCAGATGTACTAAATTTCTAAAGTTCTAGCTTCTTTTTAGGTTGGTCTGATTGGATTTGATGAAATTCTAGAAGGCCTTTGACTCATTGCCCTCAGAGAATCTGGAATAGGAATTAAAAATTGGGCTGAAATTTCTGCACCATTTCAATCACCTTGAAGGAAGGAACAGGTAATTAATTCATTTTATTTCTAATGTTTTTATCCCCATAAAAATCATGAAGGTGGGGCATCCAGTCAGAATCCTTATATTTTGGAACTCAAATCTCCACCTCCTCCTTGTAAGGTGGGTGCAGGATTCCGAGAGAATGTAGTAATTTTCTCAAGTTCTAGATTCAATCTTTGAACTTCTTTCTCAGTTTTTTTAGGTTTGAATGACGGGATGAGATGGAATTTCAGAAGACATTTATTAATGTTTCAGGTAACACAGAGCTTTTCCTGTGTTCCAACTCTCAGACGCTCAAACCAGCAGGGCTGTTGCTAAGGGAGTCTATGGATGTTGTGCCAGCGGCCGGGTGGTTGTTTATGGTCTTTGCTGATATGCCCAGGGTAACACTGATTGCCACATTTGGGGTCGGGAAGGAATTTTCCTCCAGGGCAAATTGGCCGGAGGTCCTGGAGGTTTTTCGCCTTCCTCTGGGCATCCGGCAGGGGCCACCCATTAGGGCAATCCTAAAGATCAAAAATAAAATGTCTGTACCTTTGAAAAGAGCCATAAACAATAATTAAACAAACAAAAAATAAAATAAAATAAACTGTGTAAAAACAAAAATCTTTGTCATGTGTGTCTGTTTTTTATCCTTTCTTAAATGACATGAGTCCTAAATGGATTTTTCTCGCAGTTCTCTGCCTGTCTCTCTGTGTCCCTATTCCAAACAGCCACCGTTATACTCTCTTCTCTTAGAAGAGCAGGCAGCAACCCAGTGCCCTCCCAAGGTACTGGACTACAACTCCTATGATCATGCTGGCTGGGGCTTCTGGGTGTTGTAGTCCAAGAAAAGGAACATCTCCAAGCTCAGCCAGCAACGGCCACAAGAGATGGGAACGGCAACGGTGAACAACCGGAGGGCAACCAGCTCAGGAAGGCTGTCCTCTTGTAACCCATATTTTGAGGCTAACGTGTGGTGCATGTGATCCTTTTTTATGGTCACGGTGAATCTCCCCAAGCTAAGACCTGTGATTCTAAAGCGCACTCAATGACTTTTCACACACATCATCCAGTCTAGCAATACCACTGATCAGCTGGAGGGATACAGCCTGTAAATATAGCAGCCATATTAAAATTATCTGTGTACGAAACAGGGAACAGGCAAGATGTTATTTGCATCCACAAATAACATCTGAAAAGCACAATTGTGGCACCAATTTTCAAGATCTTGGAACGAGGAATGGCTGGTTCTCTTAAAAGGTATAGATGTTCAGTGTTTGACATGAAATTAGGAAAGTAACTTATTTGCATAGTCACTTCTTCACAGAGGTAGCTAAAGCTGCAGATGTTTGCTCCATTGGATCAGGGGGGAAACACATTTCTGATTGCAAAGTTCGGTGCCTGCTGTGTACATGCAGATGGTCACCTTGCTTGCATGAGGGCTAAGTGTGAAGAGGGGCATCATGGACAGCCACTCAAGGACGTCTGAACGTCCAGCCATCAATGTCTCTGATCTTCCATGTTGAGGGAGGAGAACTGAAGGTATTTTATATTTCCGAGTGTGGTGCAGTGATCACAGTGCTGGACTGGATTGTGAGATCCACCTTCACATCCCTTCTGAGTCATGAAACTCACTCTTTCACTTTGGACCAGCCTGACCTACCCTACAAGGGTGTAATGTGGATAAAGCCGGGGGGGGGGGGGAAGTCATGTACAATGCTTTGAGCACCAGTGTAATATAGAAATAAATAACCCTACAGGTGCCACACCATTACTTGTTGATTTTGGTGCAATCTATTCATGGGACTCTTCCCCCAGAAGATTTTGTTGTCGATGCCCCTGGTTCATGTCTGCTGCTGTTAGAAACGAAGCGGCGTTTGCCAGTTACTCCTGATTCATTCTTTTATCTGTGCGGCAAATCTTGTTTCCTTCTGTAATAAAGCAGACTGAATGGTTTTAAAAACATTGCTTCTTTATCAAAGACATTTAAAACTTTACCATTGTTCATTAGTAAAAGCAGTAAACGTAGCTTGTAAACGATAATATTATCAATCTGAGGTAGGAATGAATCGGCTCTGGCTGGTTGTTGCTTGCAAAGCAAGAAACGTTCAGAGTATAGAATAGCTTTTTATGACATGAGATTGGTCAATTCATGTTATCGCATTGTGCCAGGAGATGCAAGTTCAAACTATCCTTGTTGTTAGATACCACCTTAGGAATATGATCACTCTTTGCAATAAATTCAAGGTGCATTTTGGTGGGTGGGGAACCTTTGGCCTTCCAGAGTTTTCGGACTACAACTCCCATAATCTCTTGTCAATGCCAGTCTTAGTGAGAAAGATGGATATTGTCATCCAAAATATTTAAAGGGTTATGGCACATTCAAAAAAGGGTAATTAACAGCTGTAACAGATTCAATGCACCTGATCTCATTGAGAGATCCCTCTGTGTGTACCATGTTATATCTATGGAGTTTCTTTAGACCAATGGTTCCCAACCTTGGGTCTCCAGATGTTCTTGGAC